>CAJINU010000008.1:64127-164908 GCA_905178165.1 Amoebophrya sp. A25 | reverse complement strand
GGGCTGAGCCAGGTATGGCCTCGGGTTACTGTACACGCGTAAAGGCTTTCACATCTTAAAAAAATGCCACAACAACAAAAAACAGCGCTCACTCTTATTCTCGTTCGCGTTCGACGTTGCAACTCTTTGAGCCTCTCAAGCTGCTTGAGTGTTTTTCTTCTCTCTTTCTCGTTTTCAAAATAGTCAAGGAAGCTAAAAAAATCTTGTTGCAGTAAGGAGGAACTTCCTAGCCCACTATATTTGCCACGTGGGGTCCAGAGGAGCAACTCCCCTAGTTATAGTAGTGGCCAAGCTAAGTAGGATCCGTCTATTCTAGTTCTTGATACTCATAGAAACGTGGTAATGATATTGGCAACTATCATGCTGTAGAAGAATTACACTTGTAGAAGGACTAGATTGAAGCACCAGTCATAACAGTAGTGGTTCTTATGCGGGTTCGGCCTCGAGGTTCGGCACAGCAGTCTTCTTCCTTTGCTGCACAAAGCGGTGAAAAAGGCGGGCGCTGGTACACACCCAACTGTCTGTGAGCATGGTTCGACGTTAATGGCGAATTCTTTTCCGATTCCGACACCATATCATCTCGCACAGGGCCATGATACGTCGGACTCTGGTACCCAACCCGCACAGGGCCATGATACGTGGGACTCTGGCTTCCAGCAACCCGCACAGGCCCATGATACGTCGGACTCTGGCTTCCAGTAACCCGCACAGGGCGGTATTCAGTCGGACTCTGGCTTCCAGCAACCCGCACAGGGCGGTGATAAGTCGGACTCTGGCTTCCAGCAACCCGCACACGGCCATGATACACCGGGCTCAGGTATCCGGCAACCCGCAGAGGGCCATGATAAGTCGGACTCTGGCTCCTAACACGCACACGGCCATAAGAAGTCGGACTCTGGTGGTGGTCCGAAACTCGCACCAGACGATGGGAAGTCGAGTCCCCTTCATCAGTCATTGTTTCGTATATCTGCCAGTAAAAGCAGTTCAATGAAAGAGAGCTAAGACGGCTAACAGTTTTAGCTTAAAATTCATTGGGAGTGGAAAAGGTATTCGTTTTGATTGTTTTGACTTCAATTCTCCGACGAAGCCTGTCATTTCGTGAGGCGAGGATCATCACAGAACTTATAAGGCCGAAAATGACAGATCTTCACAAGTTTCGTACCGACGAGATGGAGACAGGTACAGGAGAAGCAGAAGTCACCGATGATAGAGGTAAGCACAACTACATTCACCATTCTTTATATGATGTACGACCGATGATAGAGGAAAGCACAACATTTTTCCGCTGGATTCTATATATGTACGACTACGAGTACCATTCAACATTCAGCGAGTCCCCACCGTCAAGCGTACAATTGACGAAGAGAACACCGATCATGGCTGCATATGAAGTGTGAACGATTTGACTACCAACGATTTAGATGAAACTGCGTGTTCCCAGTAGATCCCAGACAGAAATCACAGAGAAGGCCACTTGACAAAGGTCACATGGACACCGACACATGGTCAGAGATGATTGATTGCCATCCTTGCTACATGAATGATCAAATCGTCACTGCATTTAATTTCTAATGTATGTCATCTCCAGCTACCTCTGTACCCGCCCTGCCTAAAGAAATTGAGGCAGTTCAGTTACGACCCTGTACCTTCGTATAAGAAGAGCAAGGAACGAACCGAATGTTGTTCCATCTTCTTTAAAAAGAGCAAGGAACGAACCGAATGTTGTTCCATCTTCTTTAAACTTTTTCATTCTTTCATTTTCAATCTCAGAAGATACTATCCATGCGTGGTTTGATTTTCAATCAATCTCAGAGAATATCCATGCGTGGTTTCATTTTCAATCTCAGAAGATCAAGATGAAGATACTATCCATGCGCTGTTTGCAACTACTTCTGGAGGCGCAACTAGTCTACGATTTTTTTCCATTTTCCCGTTACGCTCACTCAAGCATGCTTTCTGATGAAAATGCCGAAGCCCTTCCAGTATTTTCTGACAGGTTCAGGCACATACTTAGAGCTACCGCGTTCGCATCTTCCTCTTTGCGACTCATGACATCCTTGGCGGATAGATACTTCTTTTTCCCCGTGAAAAAGAGGCCAAGGATGATGCTAAGGATGCTCTAGGGGTAGCCTTAACATACTGAGCAAGACCCTCCACTCCCCTTTCGTTTTCCACAGAAGGACTAGACGTAAACAACCACTTCTCAATCATGTTCATTTCACGCGTTAATTGTGCAGTGCTCTCCCCTCGCCGCTGAAATCCGCACTCGTACCGCAGAAAAGTCTCCAAATCGCTTCGAATCTTCCACGTTGGTGGCTCATTTTGACAACCCGCCTTATTCTTAGACCTTTGAGATGCATCTCCCACTTTGAGGATGCATGATCTTGGACCTGTTTCTTCTTTATACGGAGGTCGTCCAAGATCGATGCTTTTCAAAATGGGAGATTTATTCCGGAAGTCTTAATATTGCTACCTGTACGTCGTTCGATCTTCCTTTTTTTTTTAGTGGTACAGCTTGAGTTGCTTGCTCTTTCTCTTTCCTTCTCCCACATCAATTGCAAGCGGCATTCCCAACATTTCCGGACCTTGTACATTATCCATTAGATAGGCATCTAACAGCAGTTCCACAGACCAAGAACTGGTCTGATTAGTACTTATATTTGCACAGTAGAGAAACGGAAACCGCCTCAGTAGATACAGATAGTCACTCTTTACTCATTCATTCATTATTACTCGTTCAATACTCGTCGCACAAGCGTTTGCGTTGACTCCACAAGAGAGGAGTAATGAAATAGTTCCTATCTTTAAAAAAGGCAAATAATGAAGGCTAGGAAATATTAATGAACGTTCAGGCTGAACTCTCTTAAAAGCAAATCATTTTCTGCAAATAATGAACGTCGTGCTGCAACCGACGGTCCATGCGCTCCTTTTCGTCATACACGCTCATCCTTGCAGTAATTAGATTAAATTTGAGGTAGGAAAGAATAGGGGATAGGAGAGGATACGATAGGATACCGATACCTACGCGTTGCTGGAACCATAAACCCTATAAGTAACTGAAAAGTAAATAGGATAGAAGGATAGGGCGTCTCTACTTCGCCGCCACGCAAGGTGACTGCTCCGCTTTGGTGTATAGCCCCAAGGAGGACTCCTTGTGGGTCGTGGTTATCGCCTCTTGTCATCCCAAACCCTACAAGTAACTGAAAAGCATACTCAGAAGCTAGCCTGACACAAAAAATTGCCGTAAATTCACGGCCCTTTGAACCGCAAGCCATGTCTGCGTTCCTCCTGCCAGTGCTTCAAACGGATGAAAGTGATCTTTTAACCATAGTCCACATTCAGACACAGTCCACAACACGTCA
This sequence comes from Amoebophrya sp. A25, assembly GCA_905178165.1. Classification (NCBI taxonomy): domain Eukaryota; class Dinophyceae; order Syndiniales; family Amoebophryaceae; genus Amoebophrya; species Amoebophrya sp. A25. The sequence continues at coordinate 161,546 of CAJINU010000008.1, read as the reverse complement.
CTTATCTGAAATAAGCGAGTAACTACTTAAAATAAGGGAGCCTGTACTGAAAGAAGAAGAATGTAGTCAAGACTCTCATATTTCAGTCAGTGACTCGCTCATTTTGAGTATTCGAGTACTTGTGATGTCATTGAAAGGAGGAAGAAAAAGACGACGACGAGGGAAATAATAAGCTGAGCCTAGGACTTTTCAAGGTCTGTATATCGAAGGAGTTAGAATGTAGAGAGGACTTCAGTCAAGTCTCTGAGTCAGACGAGGGAAATAAGTTATAACTACCGGCTTCAATAAATTTCTTCCTGTTTGTTATCCATTATCACACAAGATAGGAAAGGATAGGATAGGATAGGATGCTGTCACGTCAAGGTGACTGCTCCGCCTCAGCGAATCACATTCACTAGAGATGATCATATAAGATTAGGTTGTAGTTCAAAGTAAGTAAGTCTAAGTTGTAAGCCACCTTAACTTGTTCCGTTCCAGAAGGTCGAATTCCGTGCCCAGCACTGCCTTCTTCTGTATACGAAGTCGACCTTCTCCATGATGCCGTTTCCAGATTAGACAGATTAGCTGTGCAACATTTTTATGTATTGATTGGGAATGACTACTCTGCAACATTATTCAATTCGTGCTCTTACATAACTAGTACATGTGAATTCGATTGATAAATGCTGCAAGAGAACTACATGAATCTAAGTAATGCAGCTCTTACCTCATCTGATGAGACCTCATCTGAAGAACGCGAGGCTCTATTAAATGCACTGCGTGTGTCGTTACATTAAAAAGAGGCACAGTAGTGAGTAAGCTTCTAGTCAGGTGCCACAACGGGAGTCACTGGATGTCAATTCACCAAAAAAAATTATGATCATAAAACTGAGAAGTGTCGGCTTTGTTCTCTCCCATGCTAAAGTCTATTAGATGTGTCCATGGTCTCGAGGTGACTTTGTTACTAGCGTAATCCCATCGTCCCACAAGAATGCGATCATCCTCAAGGCCAGTGATCTCTTTTGTACTCTGCTCATCAACAAGCCTAGTATCAGGAAAGTCCTCCCGAAGCGGCGACGCAACACCATACAGCCACTTTCTCCTTCGATTAGAGGTGCCACAACAACTACCCATATCTTTATTTCGGAAGTTCAAGTTCATCTATTAACTTGTTCCAAGAAGGAATTGGCTAAGAGATGGCGTCGTGAGAGCTGGGCTGTTGGTATCCATAACTCGACTATTCATCTTGATAGATAAAGCACTAGGTATGTCCTCGTGTTCGTCCTCGTGCTTGAAGACCTTGCGATCATAATCCTGCTCGCAACCTTCGCCTGCTAGTTCTGGGGCAACTATGAACATCGAATCTGGTAGCTCAAATTAGAAACGACCACCGTGAGCAACATAATCATAGTGCCCATCTACTTGAGGAGCATCCTAGAATGCTTCTTTTCATTCACTCACTCAGTTGAGTGTCCCTGTATGTCCCTGTATGTCGCGGATCTCGTTTCGGAAAGGAATGAGCTTTTCCTAATGCTTCCTTTCCCCTAGACGAGAAATAAAAAAGAACCAGGCCAACACTAACCCTTTGGGCAGTCGCAATATTTCAACCACCTAACGGGTTAAGAGTTTTCAACCTCCAGGGGTTCGGATCAACGACAGTGAGTTCTGGGCAAGCTATTTAGAGGATGGATTTCTTGTACCAGAGGCCTTAATCGAAGTTACAGTTATCCGCCATTACTTCACTAAGTCCTTTACGAAGCCACCATGGATCATCCTGCTTTTCATCGTATAATCTTCCTGTCGGTCTCATCCAGGGCTCGAAGCTGTGTACGAAGTCGTCCTTTCAATCTTAGAGCGCTAACTACTACGTTGGTTGAAAAAATTTATCAACCCCAACGAAGTCTTCATCAATATTTGTAACATTGCCGTAATACCTTGAAGTCAACTTGAGAAGGAAAGCTATGAAACAATGGAGACTTCTTAGGAGGTGGGTTAGATGATGAAATAGACACTGTTCTTAGCTCCTTCTCGTGTTCCGAGAAACTGCTGGTCGCCATCCACCACCCACTCCGTAGTTCGGACGATCAACCTCGTGTAGGCCGCCTTCCAGAAAAGTGTCCGTGTGCGTCGTACTATAGCTTCGTCCTTGCACATCCATTCTTTCAGAAACATTAGGGGACGAGACGTGTGTGCGGCAGGAGTGAAGATCTTTGATCATAGTTGTGCTGCCTTATAACATAGGTTCGCTGTTCCCTTTGGTAACTTTCGCCTTGAAATCTTCACATAGGAGGATGTACAAAGTATTGCTAAAGTCTGTAGTTGTAGCACTATTCTCTTAAAGACGGGAGGATCTCTCGCACGTGCCAAAAGTGGTTTTACCAAAAACTGCGCGAATGCACTTTCAATCACACGAAAAAGCTCCGAAATGGCTCGGTGGAGTTCCCTTACCTCTTTTACGTCTTCCTCATCTTGTTCTTCATCGGAAGAACCGAGAACGGATGCAACGGATGAGTGTGCATCTCCAAGAAAGTCATGAGGGTCCACCAAGCCAAGAACATCGACAACAGGATCATGGTGCTCGCCTTCTACACCCTCCTTTTCTTCAACAACATCCGAGCTTCTACCTGCTGCAAGCAAAAAGTCATCCCGAATATCTACGTCCTCCAGAGAATGGGCGCCGACGAGAGAGAGGACGGCAAGATACCGCAAATTCCAAGTGGCCGACATGCAGCCACCACCTCTGAATTCCACCCAATCTGTCCACCAATAAGCGGGCTTCGTCACCCTCACGGCATCCGCTTCGTCGTCTAGAGGAGCCTCTTCATCTTGATTCCCACCAGCGGCCTGTTCCTGTTGCCTATCATCCTCGTCAGGGTGCCAGGCTTTACCGTTGATGAATAGAGTATCGATATTCTGGGTGTTCTCCTGTTTGTCTTTGTTCTCGTTCTCCGTACCAGTAAAGTGGTGCTTCGTGAAACTCCCTTCGCCTTCTAAGCCGAACTTAACCGCATCACGAACGAGCAAATCCAGATTCTTAGACACTCGACGCAAAACTTTAACTTCTTCATCTAAGCAAGGACAAGGAGGAACCAAAAGGACTCAAAGTAGCTGCACTACCACAGCACATGCACATGGTAGGAAGAACAAGACCAGGATGATCAAAAACTATCAACGAAGCATATATGCCCCAGGGCTCAGGGCTAGAGGCCACCCCTGATCTAAGGAGGCGGCGGGGGGGCATCTAGCCCCCGACCCTTTTTTGGAGGACTGCCGGGCGAGGAGGCCGCCAAGCGCCCACCTCCGCTCTCTTGCGTCTTCTTGCCTGTGCCCTAAAGAACCCCAGTCCTTGGAGTCGTTCAAACACCGACGGCCAGGGGTAGAAGGCTTCCGAAGGCGACAAAGGTGGCAAGGCTTGACCCCGTCGCCCTGTGCCACGTATCCGACAGAACCCCGCCGGGCACGCCTTGCCCCTACCCCTCCTAGCCCTTGGTCCTAAACCTCCCCGGGCGTTTGGTGGAACCTGACGCGGCCACCAGTTGGCGGGGATCAGGGCAACCCAGCAAGAGGCGCCTTCTCCGCGATAGGGTCCAGGAGATGGGACGCCTGTAAGGCACATGCGAAGAGCCGCAAGGGAACTCCGGCGCCGCCTTTTGAGGCCTTCCCCCCCGCAAAACCTCACACCACAGCGGAAAAAAGGGCGCGCCGGTGCCACCACAGCGCCATCCACAGGGGCGGGAGGAGGGGCCTCCATCCCTGGCACATATTTAACTACATTTTACCTGCTTCCGTAAGACTTGTTAGCGGACCTTTTTCTTCTCGGTGTTGCTTCCTTGTTTCCTCTATAACAGTCCCTGGCGAACGAGGTTGGCAGCACGTGCAAGGCAAGACTTCATAGAAGTCTACAGCGGGATTTCGCAGTTTTTTCAGCATGGTCCTCATCTCCTTCTCCTTCTTGTTCCCACAACTTTTAATATTCCCAGCCGTAGCGCTTTCCTCCCTCTCACTCTTCTGCATTCGCAACTCCCTCAGCAAGGACAAGGTTGTCAGAGGAGAAGAGGAGAGAGTGGATGACGAACTCGCGCTTCTATGTGCAACACGACTATTTTCGGCAGATGTTGGGTGAAAGATGTGATATCTCCTTTGCGAACCAATGCCGGAAGCGAAACCATCCTCAGCGGATTTACCTGCTATTTCAATTTCTTCCGTACTAGTTGCTCGTCCTCCTCTTTCTAAGGGTACGAGGTAGGGAATTTCTGACTCTATCCAGTGGCTATCGTCGTGACGCGGTCCCTGCATTCTGTGTTGATTTCCATGCCACTTTTCATGCTCCGATTGTGTTACGGCAGGCACTTGAAACACGGACCAAGCAGGGACGTTCCTATACCTTAGAGGTTGTACCCAGAACCCATCTTCTCTTGGCGCATCTTTTAGGGGATGTTTTCAAGTACTAGAAACTATCCCAAGCTTCTAAGTCCCGGAAACTAACCAAAAGATGTTGATGTTCCAAAAGATGGACTGGCGTTATCCTTAAATACCGAAGTATCTCCTCATCGTTCACGCGCTCACTTGTTACTTCGGTCGTCGCAGGGTTGAGGAAATCAAGGGCAACCTGTTCTCGTAGATGCACGCGCAAACTACCAAAAATTGGAGGTCTAGAACATGAGGCAACTAATTTATATCGAAAAATCTAAATCTGTTTGGAATTACGCTTGGAATGGAAACGCTATATAAAATCGAACATAAGTCAAAAATTCTGTTTGGAATATACCAGAGCCAAATCCGTGGACCTAGGTAGCCATGTATTTTCAAAAAGAAAAAAGCCTGACATGATACACCTATTTAACAGACAGCACACTTCATTGTCCGCCTTTGAAATAATCTTAACCACATCTACATGTCGCGTTCATGCGTGTGCTCCTGATATGGCCACTCGGAAGACCACTGTATTTTTTTTTTTGCGTTAGGACTATATGCCACCGCCCTTTCAATCAATTAATTAACCTATCTAAAATCATCCAAGTTACATACTGGGGACGCATAAGACGGCACAATCGGCCACAAATCTACGAATATCGGAGGAGCCGTACATTCGGCCACTATAGAAAGACTATGCGCGGCTATCAAATATTTGGAAAAATATTTTTACAACACACGATAAAATATTACTAGCCCAATTCCTCCAAACGACCTTAAATTGAGATCTGGACACAGTCGTCCTAGAGAATAGGCCTCAGCGATCATCGCGTCCATGTCTAGATCTACTCGGTTTTTTGGCTCTACGTAGTCTAGACCTAAGAGGCCATCGTCATGGCTGCGCTTTCCTTCAGGGATCTGCCGGTTCGCCTGCATCGGCTCCGAGTAATGTTTGTATTAGAGGCAGGCCGAGGCCCTTCTCCTCTATTCAGACATCTTAATCTTTATCTTAGTTGAGCTGCTGCCAGCAAGAACGAACTCCTTGTAGCTCAGATATTTTCGCTCCTTCGTCGGTTCGAAAAAAAGTGCGTAATGACGAACGATGTCAGTCGATTCGGGTTCGACCTACGACTTCCCTGCAAAGTGAGTAATAACAAAAATCTTTTGCATATACTGCCCACCATAAGTGTAGATGAACTCAAAAAAGCCGTCATTCCCCCACGTGCGACAATGCTGCCAATCCACTTTTCGTCTTGAAGTTCCTCTTCTTTGCTGTGGACGAGCATTTTCCTCCCCCTCCACCTCTACATCATCGTTTTTCATGTTGAATATCACGTTTCCCTGACCTCCCTGACGTTCGTCTCCGCGTTGATCAGGTGGCATTGCTCGTGCAGCAGTACGCCCAGCTGGCGCGAAGTCTTGCCCTCTGCTGGTTATTTCGACCGGGCCATTTCTTGCGCTCTGGCCCTTCCGCCCTCTCCGTCTGTTCTTTTTTGTCGCCGTCGCAGGTCTTTGTTGCTTCGCTTTACCTCTATTTGTTGTAGTGTTGTTGCTCCTGGTAGGTAGATATATCTCCCGCATTTTTGCTTGCATATGCTGACGCAGTTTTCGGTACCTCTTACGCGCAAATTTAGCAAACCCTTCTAATGGACCGCTTCCAGAAACTACAAAGGCCGTTTCTTCTCCTCCATGGAAATAGCCTTCTGACGAAGTAAGACTCCCACTTTCACCTCCCGGAAATAGTCTTCTAAAGCGGTCCGCGCACTCCCTGCATCTCACAGTCTTCTTTCCAGGTCTCCGTTCGCCGTCGCTGTCGTAGTCGGTGACAATATGAACGACGTTGAAGAAGTGACAGAAGTTTCCTCTCCGTTATTTTCACGAGCAATCTTCTAGGCTAGTGCCCTTTTCTTACACGACATCTACTCCTTAAGTCACTTCTTCCTCTCCGTTATTTTCACGAGCAATCTTCTAGGCTAGTGAACTTTTCTTACACGACATGATCTACTCCTTAACTATTTAATGTAATGAAGACATTCTACGGGGGGAATGTAAGAAACACGCGATGTTGTACATTTGCAAGATACTAAATAAAACCTTGTAAGAGGGACCTCCAGCGTAGATAGTCTCGTCCTTCTGAACCAAGATTGATTATACATAGGAGAGGGAGACAAAACCGTTCTTTAAGTATAATGTAATGACATTCTACGGGGGGAATGTAAGAAACACGTGATGTACATTTGCAAGATACTAAATAAAACCTTGTAAGAGGGACCTCCAGCGTAGATAGTCTCGTCCTTCTCAACCAAGATTGATTATACATAGGAGAGGGAGACAAAACCGTTCTAACCTCATAAATTTGCTCTTCCCCATCAAGGATGCACATCTCGGAACAATTGTATAGCTTCTCGAAACTCACGTCGTAGACGATCTTGTACACCAAAACAGGCTCGTTCTCTTCAACATATTGACGCTTCTCTCTTCCTCCATATGTTGTAGTCCTCTCTTTACTAGTTGTACTATTCTGTGAGATACCAGCACCACAGGTAGCCAAAACCACCAGGTCAGGTATCTTCTTTTGGACATGTTTTTGGCCGTGATCCCAAGTATTGTCTTCGTCTTCACCTTTTGCACCATCGTCCACAGGACTAGGACAAGTTGAAACAGGATAACAAATTTGACTGGAGGACGGCTCCCCATCCAACCAGGAAGTTGGTATAACGTTGATGATCCTTGCCGGTCTTTTCAGAACGCGCACCAACATTTGAAGAACTTCTGAACCAGGGATACAAATCTTAATTGTGCCATCTTGTTGTTCCGGTTCTGGCTTTATTATTTCCCTCCGCAACAGCCTTTTCTCCGCAGCAGGAGCTTCGCCGTCTCTTTTGAGTTCGTCTTCAATGCGTCTACCGAAGACTTTTTTGGTGTCCAGGACCACATTCCCCCCAAGGTCCTCGAAACGGGAATAGACCAACATCTTCGTGGTAGTCGAACTCGACACTTTCGAGTTCGTGGTCGACTTCGTCGTGTGGCCGGAAGGCGGATTCGTCCGAATCGATCTTCACTATACTACCGGAGATGCCATTTCTCGTTTGCTGATCAATTTCAATCCACTTAGGTCGTTGAATTCGGTATTTACAAGATTTACGTCTGTGTCAATTCGACAAAAAAGTGCTTGCTTCGTGATTACTCACTTCTTCACTTCAATTTTTCATTAGCGTCCATAATCATCTAAAATAAAACAAAGTTGTAACAAAAGTAAACAAGTCTACCACCAATGTCTGCATTTAGTTTGTTTTAGGGATCGGAGTACCAAGATGATCAGGATCGATGATCAGGATCAAAGTGAACAGGATCGGAGATCAGTGTTAAGATCATTGTAGCCTCGTCATTGCGAATCCTACCATACCAGTCTCTACGCACGATGTAAAAACAGTCTGTCTACTACTAATACCATGCCAGTCTCTACGCTCGACGTAAAAACACAAACCGCAATGACTGCCATGTCTCTCATGATGTAGATACGAGTGTGCTTCTGCCATTTTGAAAGAGAAGCGATGAATTGGTGAGGATACAACTTACAGTTTCTTTCTACCTCGTCGCTCGTTGCAATCTCTCTTAAGCGTAACTTTTTCCCAAAAGGAAATATCATTCGGTTGCCCTTCACAGAAAGTTCACTCTTACGGAAAATTTGTTCTGGCTCCTTCAAGTTTTAAGTTTTCCAAGCGCACTCTCTCCAAGAGGTCCTTGACTGCGTTGACGCTACTAGCAATATGCCCAGCACGCAAGTCGAGAAAGTACGTCGCCGCGCGGTCAGAAAGGAGCTTGCGGCTTTGTGACTTCTTACAGCTGACAGCATTTTTGACGAGTACACTTTCCCTGACGGACACATCAGGAAGCCTCAGTGTCATCCCCGTACGGCCTCCGACCCTACCGATCGACAAACGACCCCCGTCAAGCAAGAAATATTTCGAGAGAAAATATGCACCCCTCATACGCATTTGCGTAGGCTCCTCTCCATCGTAAATGATTGCAACAAAGCAATCGAACTCGTCCGCGATGTCGAATGGCACTTCGATACGACTCCCGCTCGTCGAGATCAAGTTTCGATGCGCGTTGACTCTGCTGCCCCGCGGGAGCAACCGTCCGGAGCGGTGAATGCAGCGAAGCCCGTCTACCGTCATATTGTAGACAGAGCCAAACTCGCCGGCCTCCTCAAAGGAAACACCCGCAGGCCCGTAAAGCGTATAAACCAAGTTCTGCAGACGCGAGTAGTGAGTACGATAATGATAACCAGAAAGCTGCGCCTCGCACCACTCGCTCAAAGACTTACGAGGAAGTTCCTTCCTCACGCGTTCCAGAGTTTCGGCGATGGAAGTATCTAGCTGACTCCTCGTAGGCGCGGACACCGCTAGTTGATGGACAGCGCGCGGAATGTCTTTCTGCGCCACCCAATACCTGTGAGAAACGTGCTTGCTGGGACCACGGAGCCGGACTTCGCTGGGAGCGCAAACCAATATCTTCCCCTGCGGATGGCAGGCGAAGACCATCCCGACATCTGGGTCATTTGCGCGGAAGTAGAAGAAGAAGCTTCCCGTTTTCCCGTGCCGCACTCTCGAGCTTTTCACTGACAACGCTGACCAGGAACCATCATTTTCATTGCAACTTTCCCTCCGCTCCGTGGCGAAAGGGTGCGTACTCGATCGCTCCAGTCCAGAAGAAGAAATACCACCTGCGACGACAGTGCTGGTGGCGGACGCTAATTGTGCGTCCACCGCTTCTTGCTTCCGTTGGCGCTGGCGATACAACAACGTGCATCGCGCGTAACGCGGCAGTCTCTTGAACTCGAAAACCCCTGGCGCCTCTTTCGTGACCATATCTATAAACCACAAGATCGTCTCCTCGAGCACAAGACAGCGTTCGTTTGTGTAGTGGTACCGTTCTCCAGGGTGTGCCACGTCATGCCTCCTGGGCTTCTCGCATGACCCAGAAAAACAAGACGCAGAAAGCAACCTTTCTTGTCTGCTGTCAAAGCCGCGTAAAAATGGCCGTGAACTGCCGAGCGAATAGCTGCTCGTGATGCCGCTCGCCCTCAACAGGAATCCGCCACGCGGCCGCTTGAGCACCGCCTGCATCTCGGCCGGCGACAAGGCTTGCTGCGTCACATTTCAGCCTCCACATAACCGCACATGCATTTGTTTGGTTGTCCGTATTTCAATCGCGGTCAATCGAAATAATGACATCATCACAATGTTCAGTAGTACACAAAGCAGGCGAGGGGAGCTGTGCTTTCCAGGATGTCTCAACTCTTCCGTTGTTGATGTCGAATAAAAATAAGGGAAACCCAACACAAGTACGACAGTTTGATGTGTCACTAGCGAAGCAAAGGATACACGCTGTCGATTTGGATTTGGATTTGGATTTGGAGATTTCAGAAATTGTTTCTGGCCACCTATAGGGGCGCAGTACGTTTCGCAATCAACAAAAAAGCTGGAGACAGCATGAAGGACTCACCACAGCAAGCAGATAACTGAGGAACTAACTTAGAAAGAAAGCTAATGTTTCAAACAGACACCCCGTAGGGCGGAAGCTCAGGAAGTAGAAGTAAACACTCTAAGAAGACAACTAAAAGGAAGTAATTACTCAATATCACTTTAGTTTAACCTTAAGGAAGAAGAGACAGCAATCACTACTAGGAACAAGGAAGACAGTTCTTTATCACCACTAAGATTTCAGGACAAGTCAGTAAAGTAAATACAGAACAGAAAGTACAACTACGGGGCCGCTATTGCTTACGCTTAGGACAAATGAGTATTTGAGTACTTGAGTTAACGAGTAAGACCAAAGCAGTCGCGGGGCGACTAACTTAGTAGAGACTACTATCAAATAAAGACTAGAAAAGTTGAAAAATAAGAAAGCTAAAGCTCTTTTATTCGTTTCGTTACTACTGAAGTACATAAGCTAGTGAACGGCACATTTTAGAGAGCACGAGCAAAAATAAAATTCGTCTTAACACGTTTTTGCGGGTAAAAAGAATTTCGGGATTTCTTTTGGGGATAACTCCAACTCACACCTCCTGGTAGAGAATAGCTAAACCATCCTCTGTCGCCTTCCCAAACGAGTCGGACACCAAAGTTATGTTTTGCAGAATTCGCGCGGAAATCGTATTTACAACACGGGTTGTTGATTCAAGTTTTTCTCTTGCTTCAATTCTATGAATGCCCGTGGGAGACGGAAATCCCACATCAACATCAATCATGTAACAGCAGACTCCACGCGTCTCACAAATTGCATCCCTGAGACAGGATCTCCTCTCAGACACCACCCTTCAACCCACTCTAAGCTTCCTTCTTGCTGACTCCCATGTCTATGTCTTGCATCCTTCGCACTTGAAGATGGCACGCCGTCAGCCGGCTTCGATGATGCCACATGATCCCCTGCACTCGCACTCGGTGGCAGTACTCCATCAGCAGAACCCTCGTCTTCGTCAGCTCCTGGCGATCCAACAGCATCACTTGGCGACTCTCCTGAAGGGACCGTGAAGAAGCATCTCGCACGCACCTGTAGCCAGTCTCCTAGCACCTCTTGGACTTCATGCGTTGTATCAGGTTCTAAAATACCCACAACTGCGGATGCAGTTTTGGGCTTTTCTCGAAGACGGAGCGCAACCAGTGTGCGGACCTGTGAAGCGTGCAAAGTAGATGGACGGCAGGAAGAAGTCTCGTCCAACAATCATCATGATCACTCCTGTACTAGTCCCATCATCAATTTTTCATGATAAATATGACAACCGTTATTCATCTCTTTGATCGTCTTGGAACAAGCAGTACAATTTTATTTCCTGAGTACGGATCATGATATCTTCTGCGAAACTCGAACTCCTTTCATCAAATAGGACCTTGCTTCCCCGTACCCCTCCCGCCTTTCCTCCCGGACCTGTCTTCTTGGGAAAAAACACACGCGTGAAATCCACAAACCGCACAACTCCCGATGACCGGCAATGCGCTTGCTCCCACAGATGGTCCACGCATTCCTCTGACGCTCCAATTTTCTGCGTCAAACTATACGCAAACTCTTCAAAGCACAGAACGTTGTCGCAATCGAGGTCGAAGGCGCGAAAAGCAGTCAAGGCAAGATGGTACCGCTTACGGAGTTGTTGTCGGATTAGGGGTACTTGAGCAGAAATAGAAAGATACGAAGATGAACTTGATGCTGGATGTTCAAAGTTCTGCCCTTGCTCACCTTTTGCTGGATTTTTTGCCCCGGAAGCAGCAGTGTTCGTACTATTCTTGCCACTAAGATCAACAGCCTCAGGAGGTGATTTGCACGCAACTGCTGAAGCGGACGGCACAGGACTGGCATGCGGCGCTGTAGCATGTGGTGCTACAACAGAAAATGATGAAGCTAGTATTGGTGACCCTTCTGGCGACCCTTCAGGCGGCAACGAGGATGCTGCAGACGGTGAATAGAAAGGTACACGTCCTCCGCGACTTGCTGGAGATTCAGTCGGAGGACAGGTTGAGGCAGCTGCATCATCAGACGGCGAGCCACCGGCACCACCTGAAGATTTATTCTTGCGCAAAGTCGCCTCAAATGTCCTAATATTGGCCCACGAGGCACGCAGAGTGGCCCAGACTTCTTCATTAGTGCGTGGCACGTGGATCTTCCTTGTATTTGGAGATTTTGACGTGCTACTGGTCTCTTTATTTTTCTTGGGTGGAGCAGGAGGTGGTTTTGATGCTGAAGCGGGTGAATCGAACAGGCCAGCTGATGCAGATATCGCAGCTTGCTCTACACCAGTCTCAACATCTTCCTGCTCTTTTCCATCTTCTCTTAATGGTGGAAGAACTTTTCTTTTGTTTGTGTCTGGTGGTCGGCGCAACACCTCAGGACAGGTGGCTTGTTCATCGACGCTTGGTGTAGCAGCTGCATCTCCCTTGTTCTTGCTCGGGGCTACCTGTTTTTTGGTGTGCTGCTTCTTGCTCGTCCCTTTGCTATGTGCAGAAGAAGATGAAAAACTTTTTGCTGCAGTCGAACTCGCACTCGTAGCTACTCTACCTCCACTTGTTCCTTTGTCTACTTTCATCCTCGTGATCTTCTTAGTCTCTGCTTCACGCAAACTCTTCCGAGCGTTCTGCGCCGCACCTCGCCAGAGCAGGTTCAAGTAATCACGCGTCACGTCACTTTTTAGAAACAAACTGAAGTCCAAACGTAAGAAATCATGAGTGTCTGATGTGTTTCTGTGAGGTTTCTATGAGGTCCTTTAAGTAGAGGTTTCTATGAGTCCTGTGAGGTTTCTATGAGTCCTGTCCATACCTGCACAACGAGCTCCGCTTCATCCGAAGTCAGCTGCCAACCCAGCATTTGCTTCCTGTACCTCTCCTCCCTCCGTCGCTCGGCCTCGAGTTCCGCATGCGTCTCTAGACGCCTCTCCAGCTTCTTAGCGCGCTCCACGAGCGCGCTACATCGTCCTATGGTTTTGCTTCCGACTGAATAATTACAAGCGCCATCGCGATCTGCTGTGCGTGTTTGGGATGTTGGACGACCAAGTGTCGCATTCTTGGTATGCTTTCTTGCCCTAGAAGTGTCAGTTGCCGAAGTACAACTAGGTTTCAACATCTTCTTCTTTTCTTCTGCCATGATAGAAGAGGAAGACCTAGAACTAGATCTCTCTCCACCACCTCCATCATCCGCCAAACCACCTCCACCAGCATCGTCTGCGGCATAAGAGACGCGCAGAGCACTCGCTCTCCTTGGTCGTGGATCCGCGGAGTCCGTGAACGGAATAATCGTTGCCCAAGACGTATGAAAGGAAAAAGTGTACTCCTACTCAAGGAACAATTAGCTAGAACTTAAGACTAGGAAACTAGCTAATTTTCTGAGGATGAGTGCACTTTTTCTTGTCATAAGACGGTGCGTGACTACCTAGGGAGGTGTCGATTACCCGTCTACCAAAAACTGGTCGCGAAACCTTGTGAGCTGCACTGTGGCCGTCCTTGACGGGGGTGGGGTTCTGATCTGCTTTTATTAGAGAACTTTTTGATGGGCGTTTCTAAATTCGTTTAAATCTTCAAATTCATCTCTGCAAAACTAGTACTAGGCCAGAGGTCCTCGAACAGAGAAACTTAGTAGCTCCTTCCAATAATATGCAAATCGAAATATAGCCTTAATGCCCCATCACCTTCCTTTTTCTTGCCCTTCTGCTCTTTCGCACGAAGCAACGCTCCAATCGTGCCTTGTGGGAGCACTGACTGCCGATTCGCTGCCTTCGCTTGTTGCTCTAAAACCGCAATCCGACCTCGCAAAGATTCTAAAAACAAGTTAGAGATGTGGTACCTCCAAGAGGATGAGAATGTCAGTAAACTTCAGCACGAGTACAGGTACAACTGGTACAGCCCCAGAAAATAAATCTAGTGAAAAGGTAGAGGCAAGAAAGGCACACTGTCTTCATCCAACGTCTGAGTCGTCAACGAACCACTTCTAGCAATAAGACATCTTGCAAACCATAGTGCTCGCATTATCCGCGTAGATCGAACAGAGCCAGTCGTGTTCACGAATCAGGTCCTCCCTGCCGAGGACTTCATCTCCTTCCTCCAGCAAGTCGTCTATCTCGCTGACTAAAGCACCTGTGGATGAAGCCGTTCCCCTGTTTTTTAGCTCTTGATCCACCTGAGGTCGATTGGGAACACGCGTAGTAGAGGAAGAAGATGGCCGATATTCATGACGCAACAAATCATCATCGTCGAAAGGTATAGCGCCTTCTAAGTCATGATTAGAGGTTGCCGAGTTGCATTCTGCAGAACATCCTTGACATATTTGCCCCTGGAAAAGGAGCCAAGGATGGTAGTGAGGGATGTAATTCGGAAACCCTTAACATGATCTTCTGTATCAATGCCCGCTTGATGTTGACGAAAATACTTCTCAATCTCATCAACATCTTCGTCTTCTGTGCCGAGAGGATGACGAAGGGTGTAAGTACTATCATTTTTCTTCGCGATGCCATGCTGTTGTAACCCTGCTGAGCTTCTCTTGCTCTGTGAGTAAAAGTCCTCCCGGTCTCTCTCCTCATTGTAGCCCTTATCCTTATTCTTATAGAATTCTGCTCCAATCACATCTTTATCTGCAGGCATCAGAACATCCTCGGCAACATCGTCCTCCCGGTCTCTCTCTGAGCGATTATTGCAATCCTCAGCATCGTCCACATCCTCCGAAGACTGACGATTCTCAACAGAACAAGCATCCTCTGGACTGCTTGAGTCGATAGGACTGCTCATCTTCCACTTGTTTTCTCTTCCCAACTGTGCCAGCTGTTCTCGCAGTTCTCCGCTTTCTCGTAAAAATGGTACTTCTACTACTACCTCTTCAGAAGTACTAGAACTAGAAGTTGTTCTGTTCGTTTTGCATGCACGTGCAGACGTTGGTCTCTGAGCAGACGTTGGTCTCTGAGCAGATTTAGGTTCAGATGAACTCGGTCGCCCACTTGACCCAGCCGACTGCATCGACCATCGCGCAGCCGTTGCTGCCAAGTCTCGGTCATATAGGCTCCTAGTTTTTGCGCTAACAACTCCTCGCTTTTGACTATGGGGAGACTTGGTGGTTGTAGGCACGTCGAGAGGACTATGACTATGACTTGTTGTAGGAGTACCGGGAGCGCCGCTGATGTGACCTCCTGTACTAGCAACATTGTCCCTTAAGAGGACATCATCACTAGTACGCCTCTTGTCATGTTGGAACTTAGGAGACTTTGCTGATGCGCTGTGCGGAGACTTTGCTGGTCCAGGATAGACTGCAGATTGAGTCGATGCGAAGAAAGCTGGCGCAGCCGTACTAGAAAAGCTTGACGCAGTAAGAGTTGTACTCGAAGGGTTGGCAACACTGCTAGCACTGCTAGTCGTGGTGACATTCTGCGGATTCTGGAAAGGTGTAGTGATCCTCCGGCTCTTTTCCTCGGATTGCTTCGTCTTCTCGCTCTTTTCTCCTTCCTCGCCAGAACTACTGGCTGGACCGCTTATTCTCACTCTCTTCGTAGTACTATTCATGATACTCGCAGTCGCAGAACAAGTTCCTTTCACCTTACTATTTTCAACAACATTGGAAGAAAACTCTAGATGTACTCGCACGTCGCTACCGGCTCCGAGGTCAAAAACACCACGCTTCTTTCCTCGCATAGTTGTTCCTTGCTATGTTAGAGTGAGTCACTATGTTCGAATGAGAGCTCCTTGCTATGTTAGAATGAGTCACTATGTTAGAATGAGAGCTCCTTGCTATGTTAGAATGAGTCACTATCATTCAATAGCTAGCACATTATCAGGGCTCCTTGCTATGTTCGAATGAGTCACCAGCAATACCTAGCGCTCCTTGCTATGTTAGAGTGGTCCGCTATCAATAGAAAGCTCGCACACTTAATGACTATCTTCAAGCAGAACTAAATGAGTCTTTTTTTTGGTTGTTACTAGTAGCGTCTTTAATCTGTAAGAGCTACCACTTAGCAGCAACGGACAGAGAAAATCGAAACCCCATAACCAACTCTATTCCCTCTCATAACGTCCTCTGTACCCCTACTTTTTCACCAGGTGAAATTGTTTCCTGCCACTGAATCGACTGTCCCGTGACATTATTGCACGCTCGATCGAACGCACTCCAAGCGAGGACGCGGAAGTCGCGGGCACTAACGAGCATAGGCACTGCGGAACCGTCAGACAATTCACCATCGGGAACTTAGAGCAGTATTAAGCGGAGACGAGCTAGCATGGTCATGAATAAAGATGACACTGAAAACTATTAACCAGGAAAACAGATTAATCGAGCTTCCGGTGTTTGTTCGTAAGATGGGATAGTTAATTATCAAAGAACATAATTGTAGCTCACGCTATGCGCACCACGGCCCCACTTGAGGATGACCAAAGCCTCCGGTGGCTCCACCGAGATCGACGTTAGCCACATCTTGCGAAATGCTTATCGGCTGAAGGCGCGCTCCTTCACACGACCACTTGCGATTTCGCCGACCGGCAGTACTCAGATCGATGAGGTGTCGCTCTCGGTCTCTGAGACATTTGCTTTTCACAAGAGAAGAGCCCGAGTCATGAGCATCATAAGAAAAAATATAAAACAATAGCCGCCACGCAAATCAATCGGGTTTTTCCATCTTTGCAGTGTCGAGAGAAAAATCTCAAAACTAGTCCTGGAAGCAATCATTGCCACAGCTTCGTCGTGCTACCTTTTTTCAATCAATTCAAGGGCTGGGATTATCTGGGGCGAGGACCTTCGCGACGTAGGTCTCAAGTACTACAGGTAAGTAGTTCATTCAGTGTAACTGACTAATTTCTGTTTTGTATCCTCTCCTTCTCCTCCTCGGTCACTCAAAAGCGTCGCTGTCTCTCAAAAACCGGAAATCACTCCGTCCGATATCATATCACCGTATTCATCTGTACACTAATCTATCAGATGTCATTGGTCTAGAAACCGCTGTAAGCCAAACCGATCGGATACTGAATAAAGTCGCAACGAAAAGATCAGATTTGACACTGTCCATATTAGACGCCGTGTCGCAGCTGACTGTCCTGCAAATAGCAACAGAATGCCTTCATGTTTCTTCAGTATCACCTTGCCGCAATGAATAGTTCCATTAAATTACCCCGCGGGAAGTGATCCGAAGAAATTTTTACTGCTACACAGCGTACGATAAGAGAAGCCATTAAGTACATAATCGGATCGAGGCTTTTTGATGAAGAAAAATAGTGGTGGAGGTACAGGGATTATCTCCGCAGTAACCTTAGTACAAAATACATTCTCCCTCCTCTTTCCTCAATGAATCGGTTACGACCTGGATTTTCATCTATACAGCTGTATTCGGTACATTATCGCAGTAGAGATCAGTTCCTTTCTTTGTCTTTCTTCTCTTTCTCTTCTCTGTTTCAACAAGCTTACTGCCTCAAAGTAGAACCGAAAACAGAAGACCGAAAAAAGGAGGAAAATCGGGATGCGATTGTTAAAAGGTCGAACAAAAGTGTTGTGGCTTAATTGCCCCCGCGCTTCGTCGCGTGCCTCTTTGCTTCCCACACTAGAAGGCTAACATAAACTGCACAAGTTGGGCGTTATGGTTCCCAGGGGAGATTTTTGTGTATGTCATGCATGATGGAAGTGATGAAGATGATCATGATGTTGAAGAAGAGACATTCTTGATTAATAACAACGGCGAAGTTCAAGTTTTGAAGTTAGTAGTAGCGTCATCTGGTATGGACATGAAATGAGAATGATTTTTCTTTGTACTATTCTCCACAGTGAGAGTAAGTAATTCATAGTGTCTGTTATCAAAGAAAGTCTATGCAAAACAGAATGATAATATCTGTTCAAGCTGCTGCATGTGCATTGTTGTCTTTGGATATGCTTCAGGAGGCGCGACATTACATGTTAAGGCATAGATATTACGAGATTTGGATGCTATAATCAATCAGAGAAAAAGATATCTGACAAAGAAAACGATACTCAATAACGAAACAAACTAATTCTAGTGTCTTCAAAACTATCCAACGTCTTCCAATATATCAAGGTCTGGCACGATTAGGCTTAGGCACTTTAATAACAAGGATTCTGACAAATCAAATTCCGATTTTTCTTGGCTAAACAAATAGCTTTATTCTATGGCACAACAAACTAGCATGCATACGCAGAGTATCTTCACGTCATAGAGAGAAAGTCCTGGGGCGAGGACGATTTCTCTTCCCTATTCACATCGGTCTTTAGTCATACTTAATTTCTGTCATTTTCTTGAGCAGAAGGGCGTGTCATTTGTACTCCTCTCGCCTCCCACTGCTCTGGGTATACTAGTCTTACAATCGTGTACGTGGTCGTTCTACTTTCTAATTCTCCTATTAGTGTAGATAAAAGTATCCTAATTTTTCTGTAATGTAAATCCTGTAATCTTAATCTCTAAAAACAAGGCCCATCTTCGAGGTAGCTGGCGACACCTCTTCTTCTTCCCTCATATCATAACAGGAACTGAGTGTACGATTACAAAACATCATAAGAGGATAAACAAATTCTATTTACCTTTGCTGAGTCTGGATGAATCTACTTGTATGGCTTTTCTAGTCTAGGTAACTTATTTCACTCTGAAGAATATCAAGTTGATCTAACAGTTCGCATATTCTGAGACGCTTGATCTACCGAACTTCCACAGCCTTGTTCACATCGCCTCCTCCGGATCGCTGTAGCTAAGCGGTTGTGGCACGTCATCACCCCCGTCTTCGTCGCGTGAGCGCTCGACTGAGCCGTAGACCCTGAGTTGCTGTTGTCGCTTCAGCAGCATCTCTGACTCATCCCCGTGGCCTTCCGCCATCGATTGGAAGTCATTGGGCGCGATATAGGCTGCGCCAAGTTTATCACTAGAGTACTCCTGTAATCGAACGTGCGAGCCCATAATCCGCTTTCCGTTGAGGAGGACACTCTCAGCGTCCAAGCGGTCGTACTCCTCGGCTTCGACTACACGAGCGGAAACAGGGATCTTCGGAATATGAACGGAGAATTGATGTCATTGTACTGTTGTACTCGATGGACGAATAAATTACGTGATAGATAGATAAAGATTGACTGATGAAATTATTTACATTGAGAAGATACAAAGTACGACTCTTTCGATGTCGTTGTCGGTTAGTAACTTCAACTGTTGTTCTATCTCTGTCTGCCAATCATAAACTATCGCTGCCTTGCAACTGGCTTCGATCACCTGCAGGATTTTCGCACTATGCCATCCCCACAGTTCCACTGAAACGTTCATGGACAACCCAGGTGCGACAGGCATCGGTGAATACGCAATCTTCACGTATTCCGAATCTGGCTGCTTGATGTTAAACCGCGTCGGTTCGCAGTCTAGGTTCTTCAGTTGCAGGGTGATCTGGTAAACCGCGCCTCTTCGCAACAAACCAAAGCGCACATGACCTGGGACGGCTTCTACTAGCTTATTCGGATCGCCCAAGCCTTGCATCGTGGCGGAAAGCTCCCATTTGAGGTCCTTCGAAGCATCCTCGGTCTTCAGAGCCTGCACAGCTCCTTTTGCGCGTGCAAGCGTCTGCTTAGGGTCACCGGTAAGGACGTGGCAACCGCTCTTCAACACTTGCTGTACGCCAGGTGCTTCTAGAGCGTTCTTTTTGTTCACTGGGCTTTAGAGAGGTTTTTGTGCTGCTCGTACTAGAAGCGTTCTAAGAAGAGTGAAGGAGTACTGGATTGGAGAAGAGACAGAAGCCAATGAATTTGAAATTCAACTACATCTGAGAACATGAACACTACGACCTTGACCAGTCTACCAAACATAAAAGCTGCTTGTTCGCGTCCTCTTGTCTGTTGGTCCTTCCCTCTGCAAGTAAGCGTCATTCACACTGATGAATGCCTGCGATATTGGCTTGCCGACCATTCGCTTGTTACCGTACACATCCCAATGCGGACCCTTCTTATCCGGATGCGGGCCCTTTGGACTGGAACAACGACTAGGTCGACGGTCTTCACGGGGACTGGGAAGTTTTAGAAGTGAGCAAGGCATCAAAGTTGAGATCGAAAGCATTTACTTCCTGACGAGAATTCCAGTAGGGCCCTACCGACGAGAAGAAACAATTGGAAAAGCAATTCTGATGATAATCGTGACAGATAGTCCTGTAAACACTAGTAATTGCGAAACGTTGCCATAGAAAGAATGTATCGTCTCCCAAGTCAGATTGCTCCATTGGCCTCCCGCCAGATGCTAGAAGTTGCGCAGTATAATTCTTATCCGTACTCTCGTGTTCCGCAGCGGCTATTGGACTGGGAAAGAGGAAAAGGTGGGATTGAAACGAATGGACAAGAAGTCGTGTGAGTGTACTTAAAATATAATGAACAATGACATTACAAGAATGCCAACGTGCCTGGGTACAAAGTGATAAAATAATGAGAATGATGGTAGTTGTACTCTCCTCCAGCTCCCGTGTTTTCTGGGCTGAGCCCTCGTTCGTACCCGTAGTCGAAGTCTGCGTGAGAGTTTTCAAATAGCTGCTGCGTGTCTAGATACACGTTTTCCTCTTCGAAAACTAGTCTTGGTTGCCAGATGGACTTTATCTTCTGGTCCAAGTCTAGATCCGGCATTTTCGGCTTCTCCAAAACATGTGATCTCACATCCGGGTCCAAGAGGCCACTCTCCAGCAAAAACTTCAAGCCCTTCTGGCTAGCGAAATACTTGAAGAGGATTAGAAATGGGCGGTCGTTTGTTGAGTTTGTTGGGAAGACGAAAGTGAAGAAGAAATTGGAGTTGCATATAATCGTGTACTTCGCAACATTATCTTGTTGGCACAATCCCTTAACGATAGATGCCGTTGCATTGGTTCTCAGTCGGACTAAATCACGTACTAGCCACTTAGCTAGCTGGAACCATCAAACTTGAACTCCTAGCCAACCATCTAGCCAACCAAGTACTATTTGAAGTCCATGCATAAGTTCAGTCCGAGATCTACATGAGTCATTGGCTTTTTCTGCGAGTCCTCTTCGGTGAGCTCGACTTTCTTCAGACTCTCGTCTAAGACTACTGCTGCCGGCTTCTTTTTCTTGCGGTCGGCCTCCGCTCTTCTTTCCGCAACTTCCTGTCGCGCACGTTTTGCTCGGAGAGAGCTCTGTAGTGGTTGAAGTGGGGAGAGTTCCAATGGATGATATGATAAGAATCGCATCTTCATCAAAGTGTTCATTTTCTACTTGATCATGCCGCTTCTGTTGCTCGCATCATGCAAAAAATGTAAATCATGATCTTCCAAGAAGCAGAACGTAGAAAGCTCTTCCCTATAAGTAAAAAATGCAAATGGAAAGACCTAGCATCAATACCTGTATCCTAGTAGCCATCACTTCTGGTCTCTTCTTCTCCAGGTCGTCAAACATACGTGATGCCGGAACTCGCGGCGCTTCTTGGGCTCGAAACGCTATTACTTTGTCCATCAGCTGGTCCATCGAAAATGGCGGACCTTGTTTTGCCATGGTTGTTTTGCCAAATGTTGATGAAGTTGAAGATGTCATTTTCTTGTTGTAGTTCAATGTTGACATACTGCTCATTGTTGTGTGCTAGGGGTACCCCTACCGGTCCCGTAGTTGCTATTTTTCCTACTTCAATGTAAAGATACATGAGAGAGCAGCAGTCATTGTAATTTTTTTTTCCTTTCCTTTGAACAAAGCAACATGTTTGTGCACTGTACAACAAACTACACAATAGGTTAGGTTAGGTTAGGGCCCGCTGAGTGTTCTCGCGGACATTGTTGGCTGCTGAAGAGTTTTGTACCCAACTTAGACTTTTTGCACTCATCTCATTATGAATGATTTATACCTTCATATTTCTCCTCTTCCACTGGTTCTGGCGCAGCTTCTTCTTTCTTTCCCTTTTTTCCTGTTTTTGAATCGTAAAAAACATATTCTCTCTTTCACTTCGAATTTCTTCGTCGCGTGATTTTGCTTCACACAGACTGACACTAACATTCAACTATAAGGGACGAAGTCTATGACCTACCATACCCAGCTAGCACGAAAAAACAAACACTACTTCGACGACCGAAACATATATCGGACAAAATCACGTATCAGTGAGATTGTATGGAAGAAAAGAACAGATATAAACCTGAATTATGAGACGATGATCTACATAATGATGAAAAGACTAATGGCTTACCTGACGAAGTACAAAACTCTATCAATAAAAAAAAACTTCGTTTACAGGTCTATTGAGAAACTAACCAATCCTTGTTCAGCTGATTTGTCTATCTATTTGGAATTTAGTGCGTCGACAACGACGATCTGAAAATCTAAGTGACACTATTACCCCATCTTGCAGTGGAACGCTGCTGCTACATCCAAAAAACAAACGAAGTTCCGAGTCTACTCTAACTATGCTAAGCAGTGCTTTACCCGATTAGTCCGGTCAGTCACCGCTATAAACACGAAAAAAAGGAATGGAATTTCTATTGTGAGAAAAGGTTCGCTAACATTTTTGACAGGTAATTTCTACTCTTGATAAACTAATGATCGGATCATCTGCCACAAGGACGTCGCGCTTTCAGAATCTATTACAACGACCTTCGAGAGTCCAAGTCTAGGATGATACTTACGGAACCGACAATGCGAAGACAAGGTCCAAAGTTGTTCATAAATTCAGAGTGAGTCTTCTAAGATCTGACTCATAAATTGACTCAGAGCCAAAGAACGTCTAGGAAGAGTCCGATGAGACTAATAACTAGTTCAATAACGCACCTGCGTCTGGCTTTTTCTTTTTCTTTGCGTCTTTTGCCTTTTTTTCCGCTTCTTTTCGCTGTATTTCAGCCCACACAGCACTGTGTTCGAGTTCCCATCTATGATAATTCTTCTTGATCTGCAGAAACTCTGCCTTTCGGGAGTCTGTTATCTGTAGGGAGATTGGTGAACAGGATTGGTCCAATGGAGATGGAACGAGAGGATGGGAAAAATTAGTAGAGGTGTAATGGAAAACTTCACCATAACTCGGAAGTCGTAGAGGAATTCAACAGTTAAAATCCTTGTACGATAGTGGAATAAAGACAACAACGAAATTTGGTTAGTTTCTTTCTTTCCAGAACACTCGGAAGTCGTAGAGGAATTCAACAGTTAAAATCCTTGTACGATAGTGGAATAAAGACAACAACGAAACTTGGTTAGTTTCTTTCTTTCCACCAGAAAAAATATTAAATTTAGTTGTACCTTAGGATACTCGATCCACTGCGTGAATGACGTAAAGAATTTTTAGTACCTTAGGATACTCGATCCACTGCGTGAATGACGTGAACTCCGGAATCGCATCACTTGCAATAATCGGCGCATCTAGTTTGTCCATTGGTGAGTATATTCCTCTCACGCAGTCTGGCAGGACTATCTTCTCATGATACCTTAGGCCACGTGGCATCGTCGGCAACGATTTGTATATCGTGTTTGATCGGCAACCCTCTAGAGGATACTGCAGTGCCTCGTCACGAACGCACACGACTGGGGTATGAAAGGGTGTGGGACATGGGTTGAAGAAGTTGGTGCTTGTGGGACTCGGGAAGAAGTTGAGCCTGCGCAAAAAAAGCGTTAAAATAATGGGTTTATGGACATGGGGAAAAGAAATTGTTTGTGTGGAGAAGGAACCAACCTACCGCTACTACAAAAACAAGAAAATTCGCGAACATCAACATTCATCGTTCACCTCAACATCATAATCATCAATGTCTTTGACGGCAAAGAAGGCCTCGTCCACATTTTTTTTTTCCACCAGCTCCTCTGCTTCGCCATCTGCGTATATGACGAATAATCTCGGTGGTGGCGCTGTAGGTGGTACTGGCAGAAAAGCAGCCTCGGGGTGACAATACTGCTGCAATGGCTGTGGGGTGTTGGTGGAGTTATTGTGTGGTTTGGATGACAATAGATACTGCTGCAAGGGCTGTGGGGTGGTGATCAGGGAGATGTCGGTTGGCCAAGTAAGGGACCTTTCTCTATTCATCAGCAGCATAGTACAAAGTATGTCTACTCCTTTTAAAGCTACTGCGTATGCGTATTAGATCTACAACTTTGGTACTATACCTTCGCGCACTTCGGCTCTTCGAATTTCCCGTCTTCGCTCATGCTGACCGCTAATTGAAAATCGACAGTTTGGTCACCGTTAAGACAGAATTTGTTCCTTTCTTTGTCCATTAATCTCATCTCATTCTGCGTCAAATTCACGGTATAGAACCCAGCATCCGTCTCCCTCTTCAAAAGAGCCTCTTCTCCGTGCTCATCGACGTCACCTTTCGTAAAAACATCGACTTCCCCTAGACCGTCAGACTTCACGAGGCAAGACGAGGACTGATGGAGTAGAAGGTTTGGGAAAGATTGATTGTATTCACACGTCTTTAAGGCTTCTTTTCGAGATTTTTGCGTTCAATCTTCAACAAGGTGCATTCACAAATTCCGAATGCGGGCGTCACAACCATTTTTCTAGGTAAAAGAAACAGTAAAATAAGTACTGCATGTCTGAGCGTCGCTGCTGTGTGTGTCGCTGTGTGTTCTACTGGACAAGGCACCAGTTTGCCATCGTGGTTCAGCTCTTTTGGCGTCACCTCGAATACGCTTCCGTCTGTTGCGTAGATGCTCATCTTGGTATTCCTCTGGAGGCTGTAGTTGTCCCACACAATCACAATTTTCGGCATCACATCCGGTTTCTCTATGATCACGTCAGTGATGCCAGCGGTTGCCTGATGAGTGAGTGTCGAAAAGCCAAAATATGGCACCTGTACGGTTCCAAATTTTGATAAGTATCTCCATTACCACCAAACACAAGCGATAGCCGTTAGTGCCCTGAGTAATGAAGTAAGGTATTGTTACCGTCGCTTGTGTTGTGATAACGGTGGCGTCGTTCGTTATGACTCTCTGCTGGCTCTTGTCTTCCGATTCCAGCATCATGAGCCCAGTGGCGGACGTCGTCACCAGAAATTAGAGACACTCTAGTTACTGTCAAACATGAGCACTCTAGTTACTGTCATCATGAGGCCACTGGCGGACGTCGTTCTTACCAGAAATTAGAGATCAGCCAGATAATGTAAATCCGAACGTATCAGCTCTACTACTTAGTTTACTCATTTCTATTTCGTAGTGCTACGAGACACTAGAACTACTTACCTGTCTTCTATTTCTTCTACAACAATACATCAAGTACAGTCCCAAAAAACCCAAGTGTGTCATAACAGTATCCTGTCGACGGGTCCTGCTGTTTCACCGTGCTCACAGGCTTCAAATCGTATTCGAATTTTTCGCCGTCATCCACCATCCTCAAATTCTTCAACACAACTCTGAGACCTTCCGTTAGCTCTTCGACATTGTCCCCACGCCCAACTCGCCGTCCATCTAGTTTCGTGACCACCCAGTGACCAGGCAAGCCCGCTTGAATTGCGTTGTCGTCAGTGACGTCCTGGTTTCCGTACGACAGCTGCAAGTGTGCTAGCCACTCGTCGCCCTCTGCCGGAACTTCTGCTAATTCGCTGACAGTTGGATTGCGGTAGGCTACTGTTCCGTCCGCATAGTAGAGCTCTATCCTTGTGCTGCGCAAAAATCGCATAAATGTGCCATCGGGTTGCACCTTTCGGCACACTTCGCTATCTTCTACCTGCCCTGCTTCGTAATAACAGGCGTCGGAGCCTGCTACACCGGCGGACCGACCCACCCCTCCTTGTTGAGCGGGCCCTCCACCCGTTGGCCACTTCACGAAACAGCTGCCGTCTGGATGCACTTCTATCTTCTGGCTGTTCTCCAAAGTGTAGCTCAACTTCACAGGCCTATGCCTGTATTCAAACTCCACGTCATCAGGCATCAGCTCTGCTATGGCCGGGAACTCGAGTAAGTTCGGCTTTGGTGGTGCTTCTCCCCCATCCGCTGGCTGTTCACTACTAAAAGCCAAGGCATGCAGCTCGTCTACAGTCTGCTTGGACAAGAACGTCGCAGCATCTGTTTCCACTCGCGCATTCACGACTGTCAAGTCATTCACGAAGGAAAGCGCGAGCTCTCCGAACTTGACGAAATGTTAGTAGAGATCAGGTTTTGGTACAGACAATGTTGAGTAGAGGAAGAGAATGACTCGAGTCAAGTAAGATTCTGGTTTCATGGATAGGGATGCCACATAGGAATAGTCATGTCATGTTTGTGCTCCTGATATGACCATTCGTGGTCACCGTAGAAGCCAAATGGTTTCACAGACACACAAACAGAAAACGTAAGGCAAAAGACTGTCTGAAACAGACAAGTAGATTGACAAAAACCACATATCTGCCTTAAGCATTAGGATTTGCGACTGGAGGTGGTGGTGGTGCATCTTCCTCCATGGGCGTCGAACTGCTCGTACTAGGCGTGCTCGTCGCTGCAAAAAGAGTGTCGCGGATAACTGCATACTCAGTAGGTGGGAAGCCACCTTCCGGCACGCCTTCTTCTCCCGCCTCCTCTGTTCTCGCAGCGTCCGCCTGAGCGTCTACTTCGGACAAAAGTCGGAGTTAGAAGAGAAACTGATGCATCGTTCCAATGCACGACTGATGGCGTTGAAGAGAGAAGTTGCTGATCGAACGAGGTCTTTCGCTTGAGCAAGTTGCTTGAAATCATTCAGCTTCAAAGGTAAACTACATGGATAAAAAATGATTGATTGCTGTTGAGACCATCACAATTTGCCGTCATAATCTACAACTTTCTGCCTCCTTGCTTCAAATTCTTTACTCGTCCTAAGCTGCAAAAACACTCCATCCTTTGCAACTTTATGCATCTTCGTTGCACAGGACGCATTGTCTCCCTGAAAAAGTTCCGCTACACCTGGTGCTGGATTCCTTTCTTGGACGCCCCTCCTTCGATCAGCGAATAGGATCACTGACCCGTCTGCTGGTAGCACGTGAGATTAGAAGGGGTAAAAGGTAGAAGCCATAATTGCGGTTGTAGATGTGACTCATGTCATGTCATGTTACCTCAGGCACTACATGGTCGAGTAGTAAAGAGGTCTTTCAGCCTTTTTGTACCTTCTGAGAAGAAGAGCAAAAAGACTAAGACCGAGCGATTAACTATCAAGTATTGGTGTACACTATACATTGTCGTAGTGATCCACACTATACATTGTGGATTGTGCTCATTGATGATTGCATCTAGAGTTTATTCCACGAAACCGTATGAAGCCATAAGTTTTCTCAGTCTCTTCTAATTTCCCGAATGAGTTCTCGTCTAAGTTCCCAATGACTTGGGACAGTCGGTCTAATTCCCGACATGCTCGCTCCCAAAACGTTTTTTCCGCCACTAGAGCCGCTTCTTTTTTCCTGAAGATTTCCTCCTCTTCTGGCGTCCGCTTCACTTCTTCCGGCTCTGCCTCTGAGCCTTTCCCCTTCTTCTTTTTCTTATCCTTTCCGCCATCTTCTTCTACTGGGGGTGGAGGATTTCGGTGCACGTTGAGTCGCTTCGCTACGTCGATGCGACTCGCACGGGCGTCGACTAGTGCCCTGGCTAAGGAGTCGCTACTAGTGAGATTCCTATGGTCGACCCAGCGGTGCCATGTACTGCGCCCGGCGACTGCGCGATTGTGCAGAGCGACAAGCACTGCGTCGTGCCTGGCGTAATACCGAGAATCCAGAGCGTAGCCGCCTTCAGCAAGGCACTTGTGCAATGTCTGATGTGTTTGGATAGAAGTTTTGCGAAGTAGGTCGATCATAGTTTAACAACTCTAGGCCCTGCTCGGTGGTTGGAAATCTTGGAGTAGACCACATATTTCCATCACAACTCAATCACAACCCAAAAACAACGAGTACAACACAATGCTAGGCAACTAAATTCTAAGCAAAAACTCCAACTACCTGCGTCAGCAATGTCTTTGGTATTTTCTCATGGTAAACACGCGATTTGTGCAGCTCAGGTTCTCGCTCGGGCTGAACAGCTCGCAGCAGCTCCTCGAATTCCTGCAAGAGTAACAACCTCTCTATCTCTACAATGGTCCAGTCATCCTCAGGGAAGAATGGGTAGATGCGATTTCTCTGCGCTGATCGCTCTGCCAATCCCATATAGTCGCATTTTCCGTTTTGCTTAGAAGTTCATTGAGGTTACATCTAGCTCTGCGATAAAATTGTGAGGTGATTTATCGATTCTCTTTCTCGCGTTCTTTAGGTTCTTCTACCAACTAGCTGAATAAAACATTATAGAAAAGAATAAAACTCCTATCCTTTCTCCTTCCTTAACTTTCAAAACCGTCTGCGGATTGTGCAATTGGCCCAGGTAGTTCAGACAGTCGTAGACCTTGCCCACGTCCCCAGCATGATGCTGACCTAGATGCTTCACCATCACGCGGTCCAAGCTCGGAACAAGCTTCACTTTCAACTCTGGTTCGACTAACGCGTTTTCGACACCTGAAGCAGATGAAAATCGAATACATCTACAGATGATTTTGTCCATAGAAAAATATAGGATGATTAAGATTAAGGGGCAAGAAAGAATCAAGAGAGAATGCTCAATCAACACTATAATTATATTATCTCATCTCACTGTACTAGTGGCATCTAGAAGTAAACAGTTACATTGAGCCCAACTCCTTCTTACAAGCACCTTACTTACCATCGATCACTGTCGACGCTTCTTTTATTCTTTCCACGTCAGGATCATCCTCCGTGATTGTGTGGCAATAAGCTGCCTCTAGATACTTTTCGAGATTGATTTCTGCCTGCTGCGATCCAGTGGCGGTGGAGGCGCTACCTGTTGCGAAGGCGGATTTTTTTTTTATTTTAAGAAGAAGTTAGAGTTTTTATTTAGAGACATGTAGGATGGGTCGTGTCCTGTATCGTGCTGTGGTACTACACACGGAACTCAGCATTATAATAGGTACAAGAGTATTCTTACAAAGTTGTCCTCACATATATGTAGCATAAGAAAGTTGAGTGCGAAGAATACAAAACATCACCCTACGAAATAGATACTGCCTCCTTCCGTGAGGTTTCTCTGCACCTGCTCCGTCAGGCAGTGCAGAAAGAACCCAACATCATGCTTCACTGGGTCTACCGCCGCCATCTCCTTCTCGTAAGCACTGGTGTCAATCACCTCTGCTGTGATATTAGAATTGGCACATGGGTTCTTGTGTCCCACAAAAAGCCCTTGTTAATCCCTACAACATTTACAGGTCAAAAACAAACTAACTATCTAGATCTACTCTTATCAACAACGAAAGCCATAAGTAAGTCTGCTATTGCCGGCACCTGTATTTCTGTTAGCGATTCCATTTTGACGACCCGTGCTTGACGCCGCTCAAATGCTTTAGCAAACTCGTCATAGAGCATCGTGGCAAAAGCCGACGCTGACGGTGGTGGCGGCTCCTCATCGCCACTAGAAGGGGTCTTTTTCACGCCACCGTCTAGGATATTAGAGAAGGAAAGGTAAAGCGTGGAACATGGGAAGTTCTTCTGGGTGTCGATATCTTCATATGTGAAAAACTGTAAGTACCTGTGGCTCTAGATGGATGTTGTTTGCTGTCACGTCGCGTGTGCTGGTCTTTGATGTAGCAGGTATAAACTTTTCAAAAAAGTAGTCAGTCCAAGTTCCATCGTCCCAACATAATGTAGAGATTCTCGCATGCTGGAATGGTTCTGAATTTCACATTTCGCTTCCAACTGCCGAAATCCGCAGTCTGAAGCTTCTCATGAATCGCAACTACGCCTTCTGGTATCTCGGCTGGGCCTACTTTTTTCTCAACCGTGGGATCGGCACCGTCTGTTGTAGTAGGTTGATTTCAATGCGGTGGAAGATGAGTCTATTCAGGTTGAGAAGATCTACGTGTCTGTGCTTCAAAGCTCAACTTTAACGCTTTCACTACTGACAACTTGCTTTGTGATGATCATGATCATATCAACAACTTCAAGTTCATTCATTCATTCATGTTCGTGGTTCGGGTTCGGCAATTCAGCTCACATAAAACCCGTCCACGACGTTCAGATAGTGCCGCCAAGAGCTGATCTACGACGGGACCACCTTCATCTGTGAAACAGTCGCCCCCGAAAGACGTCAAGTTGAAAAAAAAACTATTATTATTTGCAGGTCACAATATTGTGATTGTGTATAATCACCTGTAGTCTCAGAAGTAGTCCCAGAAGGTATTTCCTCGAAGGTGACGCTGCTTCCGTGAAGATACACAAACTCGTGTATGCCTGCGTCCCCGTCCAGCAGCTCCTCAGGACAATCTTTCACCACAAAGACGCAGTCTAAACCGTTTTCCACTGCCTGTGTGGATCAGAATTTGATTAATTCATGATTCATTACTGACTTCACAAGTCAATGGATTTTTGGAGGAAAAGATGTATTCCAGAAGATACTCATGCAGAGTGGATCATGTAATTGTCATCCTCCTAGAAGATGAATCACAAAACTAGAACCTCCACCTAGTACAAGTTCAATTAGTAGCCTTTGTCT
Source organism: Amoebophrya sp. A25 (assembly GCA_905178165.1). Taxonomy (NCBI): domain Eukaryota; class Dinophyceae; order Syndiniales; family Amoebophryaceae; genus Amoebophrya; species Amoebophrya sp. A25. The sequence continues at coordinate 131,228 of CAJINU010000008.1, read as the reverse complement.
TACTTCTCCAGCGTCTGCCTTTTCTTGTTTTGCCGCTTTTCTGGTTTCTATTTCTTGTGCGAGCTTTTCTTGCAGTCCCGCACCAGGCACGACGCATACTTTGTCCTTCTGCTCAAACGTCTCTAACTCGAGTTGATCGAAAAAGGTTTGACATAGATCTACTTCGGCTGTGGTATTCGGCTCGCCATCTTTCTGTTCGACTTTTATCTTCGTTCCGCAGAGATGGACGACATACGAACCGAACGGCACTCCGGGTGCCTCCGGAGCCTCGGCTTCCTCTGCCATTTGTTCTTTCACTTTCTCCTAACTGTGAAAGTGCAGGACCTAAGTTGTGAATCTTAACATAATGCTGGCATGCTACTTCTACAACTGTAGAGGAAGAATTCATTATATATAAGATCAGGACAGCCTGTTGTATTCGCGCGTACTAGTGTATGACGAACCCCAAGACAAGAGCGCGGCCTTATCAGAGTTGTAAGATCGATTTGTCGTCGTTTTCGTGCTCAGCTTTTTCCTCTCTCACTCAAAGACACCTTCATCTCTTTCAGATTGTACTGTCCTACCTCGTCTCTAAAGTTCGCTGCGTTACCGAACCACGCACCTCGAAAAACCTTTGCTCATCCCGTCACTCTCACTGCTAACCTCGACACACTCACTACCAACTTCGACAAGTTAAGGAGAAAAACCACGACTGGTCAATATAATGGCGCTTCGAGGATAAGTAGACGAAGAAAAACAACGAGATCTTCCGTTGTAATGGCTTAGAAATCTATTTTGAATCACGATAAAAGTTCCGACTGTCGCCGGTAGGGCAACTGTGCAGTTTCATTTTCGACATCTCTTGCCGAAACGATTCGTTTCGTCATCATCATCATCATATTACGGCTTTAGTGGTTATTCTCAACCACCGGCAAGACAAGATAGTAACGAACGGTGTGTCGAAAAGACGGCCGCGAGACTATTCACCCTACGTACGGGGACAGAAGACAGACCTAGACCGGAGTATTCCTGAAAGAGGAAACTGCAAGGTGTGGTGGTTCGTTCAACAAAGTTCATTGCAAAAAAAAAATATGATGAGAAGGTCCTGCAAATAATAATGCCTATGCTGATGAAGAAAATATGCAAGTCATTAATGGATGTTGATCTGGATTCTTAATCATCAAACAGGATAGGCTAGGAATGGGTCCGCCGTCCAATTGTCTACTTTTTCCTTCTTTCTTGGCCTCAAAGCTCTTTTTTTACTGTCCTTGTTCTTCGATTAATTTACCATCTTCCATCTTCAATTAGACAATGCATTATGCTACTTAGTAGATATATTTTCCGTCCGTCTACTTTTGCAACATGATCGGTCAGCTGTTTCCTCTCGACGATATTTATTTTGCAAAGAAATCAGGCATATCCGTATCTTTTAGCAATACCTTTTTTTACGTAGTAGACAAACAAAGTGAAGACTTAGATTTTCTCGAATGACTTATCTGTTGTTACCGACATCACGAAAAACAATCTTCTGGAGACAGCATGACTTTTCATCTTCAGCATCCCCCTTAAATTCATCGGATGACGCCTTTCATCAGTCCACGAGATGACAGCATCCCAGTTTGTTCAGACTCCCGCTTTCGTTTTGTAGGCAACGGGGTCTGCTCCCAAGCTTCCAAGCTTCCCTCGTCACTCCTCAGCAAAAACAAAACTGGCTTTTGTTTCGACGCTTCAAAATGCTTGGCGCATACACCAGACGCCATTTGCAGCACTCGTGCCGTTGTATTTTAGAGCTCAAAGTAATTCACTTCTTGCCTTCATTTCTTCAGAATCCTAAGAAGGAAACGACCGAAGAGAATGCCCCTTGGAAGTGAATTGTGTCGAGCCTTAATTATTGCTGCCAGGAACGTGAAGTCGTTGGAAGGTAGAATTCACCATGTCAGTGGTCGGAACTCCACCAAGCCGACGTTGTTCTTCTGCATTGCCAGGAATCACTGGAATGTGGTCAGGCTCAATGAAGAACAATCCAGAACCGGCCGTTGCGACCGCAATCTGTTTTTCAGCAGGACTAGCAGAATGATCGAACAAATTGGCGTATGCTAACCCGGTAATGGCTTCATCACAGATAGAAACGTCGTCTGGATCTTGCTGGCCCTCTGGCTCTGCGGGAGTATCCTCGGTAGGTGCAGAAGTAGGTCCAGGTGTTGAAGCAGTCATTTCCTGTGCTTGACTTGATGTTCCTGCTTGCCTCCTAGTCTGTTGCGCGTCGCTTCTCCCATGTTGCGCTTGGGGTTCTTGCCTCCTTCTTCCCAACAGAGCCCCTGTCGGAGATGGTCCGAGGTCTCGATCTCGTTCACCAAAACCTCTTCTCTGACGGGCAGCTCCCTTTGCCTGTTGACCACCACCAGACGCAAGAACAGGCTTCTTCCCCACATCCTTAGCATTCACCAGTAGAGGTTGCACTTCTCCCGATACCGTTTTCCAACGTAAAACTTTGCCACTCACATCGCCACTCGCCAGATGCATACTGCCTTCGCGCCAGGCTAGAGCACTCACCGCCACATTATGCTTTTTTAAGGATGAAACTGATCCAGCGCTGGCCGTGGTACTAGCTCCTCCACTAGTGATACTGCTTGCTCCACCAGTGCTACCACCACCAGCATTGCCACACGAACAATTGTTCAAAGTTCGTATCATCTCTAAAGTTCCCTCTTCTGTGCACAAATGGAACAGCAAAACGTCTCCTTCAGTTGCGTCACCCACTGCAACAGCGTAAATCTCAGGGTTTAAGGGACAACGCGCGATTGCGTGGATAGCAAGAGGTTTTCCGGTGCTAGCGCTTTTGCGAGTAGCCTCCTCTCCCTCCTCTCCCGGCACTTCTTCCTCGGGAAAGGACTTGATACGCAGTCCTCCCCATGGTTCGGTCTGTCCTCGAGAGTTCAAATCGAAGAAAGCTAGAACCCCTTCTCTCGTTCCGACAGCTACCACTGCGTTATGCCAATCAATAGCCAAGATCTCGTCTTGCTTCACATCATCCCTATTGGAGGAAAATTCTACAACGTGTTGTTGTGCCGGTGGTGGTGATGCTGATGCTGCTGTTCCAGGCGCTGCCGGGGTTGATGCTGATCCAAAAGCCTGTTGCTGTTCTTGCGCTGGGGCTTTCGATTGTGAACCTCCTCGTGCAACCGAACTTTTTGACGTTGGCTTTCTACTTCCGACATGGACTACTTTCTCTCGTCTGGGAAGCACAAGTTCGAGTTCCTTATCTAGTTGAGGCCTTTTGCCATCGGGTCCTTGTAAACGGTACAACTTCACGACCGGACGAAACCAGGGACAATCCGGGTTCTGAGTCTCCTTCCCCAAGGCATCGACGCGCTTGGAAGATCCTAAAGCTATGTGGGATGGACGTGGAAGCTCTGCTTTTTCTCTCTGCCACTTAGCTTTCAACTCTTCGAGCGATTCTCCTTCTACAATCATAGCGCCTGACGCTGAAGACTTTTCTCTCTTCTCTTTCGCGACCTCTGCTCTGTCTCGATAGAAAACTTCACGCTCAGCTGCGCAGCTGATGCTGGTTCGCCACAAACACAACGACGTAAAAGGCGCGTTGTGAGAGTCGACAGACGTGGGTCCGTCCAGACCGATGAAGCAGTGAGGATCCAACGTAAAGGCATCGGCAGAATTGAAAACGGTCACGTGGTCTCTTGTCACCATAGCTGGTCTTGGTGCTGCAGGAGATGCTTGTCCAGCAGATGCTCCCGGTGCTGGTGGCGCATCAGCATCTACTCCAGGGCTTGCACTCTCACTCGGCTCTGCAGATCCCTGAGCCGGTCCTGTTGGTTGATCACTCGACATACCAACAGTAGGCATAGCAGCACCGACCTGATCCCCAGTATTTCTCACCGAAGAATAATCAGGGAGCTTCTTATTCCTTTCTATCACAGCAATATGCCCACAGTGCGAATCCAAAATCCTTTTCGGACCAGTCTCCAATGCAGAAGGCCGCTCAGATCCACGTATGCCCTCGAACAAACGAGTTGCAAAAAACGGTGTTCTGATCTGATACAGCTTCTCAGGGTACCGAGCTGCGACGGCCTTTTGCCAAAGATAGCGCCTCGTTGTTTCTGGAGGAGAAGAACCAAGACGGCCACGACCGTCTTCGAAAATACGGGAAAGAGGACCACTCGACGAAGATCCACCAGAAAGACCACTTGACACAGCACCAGTATCGAGAATCCCAGCACCATTGTAGGAAGCATAGCGAGCGAATTCATCATCTCTCGAACTGGAGGCCATTCCAGGACCTTGAAGATGTTTCGGTTGCAATGCTGCTTTGGCTGCTGCACAATCGCCCGTGATATATCTATGGAGGATATTCTGGGCACCTTCTTTGGCATTCGGCAGACGCGCTGCCTCGTCTGGCCCAAAACATGCAGCCGCTACCAACTCCTGCCGGGCGTCGCCAGGTCGACTCATCGTTGCTTTCCCCGTCTTCTTCTTCTCCTCCGTCAGACGAGGTGGCCGCACTAATCTATCCCCCCCTTGTCCTTGTGGGATCGCGCCGTAACCACGACTACCTGGAGTCGCGCCATAGCTCGTACTAATCATCATGCATCCGCAACTGGCAACGTACAGCAAGCCCGCACGGGCTTTGCTGGCCGTGTAGTTGCGAGAAGAACTTCTGAGGATCATGTTGAATATCATTATGATCATTATTAATTGCAGGTAATCGAGCAATAATTTCTCGAATGAGCACAGTAATCTTCAAATCTCAAATAGGAAAATACAATAGATCTTTGATGCACAATTAGCTTAGTAAAGTCAGTTTTAGATCAAGGGTCTCGATCTCTTTTCTTATTCGGAAAGGGTGCTTTGGGTCTTATATGAAAATCATGCGGGACACAGTCTCCAATGAGTTTTGAACCGAGTACGCTTAACGCGCTAATGCTTCTGGTGTCCTGACTTATCTGCCATACAACAGACCAAGAAAAAAGTTGAAATCTTTGAAATTAATAGACCTGTTGCTCATTCGAACGACAAAAACAAGATAATCGAAAAGTTGCTTCGTCTTTGATCGAACCACATCAGGTATCGAGAGAGAGTCTCCAACTAAGGAGCTTATGGGGGAGATCCAGCCAAAAAAGCTTTCAGGTACAATTTGTGATCTCAAGGTCAAGTGCCGCGTGTCCCATAAATATAACTCTCGTCCGATGATCTTCGTTACAGGAACCCCTCAAAGCTTTTGATCTTCGTGATCCCTCTTGATGTTGCCTTTTGTTGATCGTTGTGGCTTTTGCTATTTTGAAAGCAACGAGTTCTGCGCGGGAGCTGCCATGATCTAGACCAGGTCTAGATCATGTCCAGGTCGTTGTTTGATCTTTTTTTATTGTCCTTGCGCTCGATCCTGTTTCATAATGATCTTGACAGTGTTTTTGTTGCTTTTATGATGGTCGTTTAGTCTAGAAGTATCTGTATCATCTACAACCATAAAGAAATACTGTTGCAGCTGCACCTCAAATTCTTCTACTTCATTCGGTTACAAAGTATCTAAATAGATACCAATCACTGGAGGAGGAGACGTCTCTGAAAGGCAGCCCAGTATTAGAATTATTTGCATTGAAAGACATGAAGTGCATGAGTTTGATGTTTTTCTGGTGTAGGGACATCACACATGATGATTATATTCTATTCAGCTTTCTATACTATCACCTACTCTGTTCTGAGCGTTCTAAGTCTTTTTCTATCTTCAGTCATCATGTTCATTAGTGTGATAACGTTTCGAATTTCGGTCTAGGTAGAAAATGAGAGAAGCATAGTGTCCTTTATCAAGATGTAGACGATTCTAAGATTTCAGGATTTTTTTACATAAGAAGTAGCTAATTTTACAAACCAATGACACCAAGCAAGATGATGCAAATTTCAAAGGTTGCAATAACAACACAAAAGAATGAGCCTTATTCCTTTACTCGGTTTTGAAATCATCATCAATTTCGGATAGAGGCGTCGGCTTAGTTACTGGCTCTGGCTTCTCACCCACTTCGGGCGGATCCTCACCGGCGGCTTCCTTCGCGGCTTTTTCCTATGGAGGTGGGGAGAGGAAGAAGGAGAGGATAAGCCGATGCTAGGCAGTACTATAGGTGGGGAGAGGAAGAAGGAGAGGATATGCAGTACTGAATTTAAAAAGGTTAAAAGGGGGTCGTATTGTGACCACTGCTCGCGTTGTTCAATTACATCTTCACACACTTACAATAAGAAAGTCATCTTCTACAAAAGGAAAATCAATACGGCCAACAACTCGTAGTATCGTGCCATCACCTCTGCGTGACCCTCAAAGACAGCACGCTTTTCGTCATACTTGGCTTTTTCGTCCGCTAGATAGGCTTCTCGCACAGTGCATGCTGCTTGCAGCCAGTACCACAAGACGCTGAAACCAAAGCTACCCATCTCAACAGGGTCAGCGATCGCCTCTGGCTTCAGAGATTGGATGTTCGGGAACCTGTATTTGGGAGAGAGAAAATGAAGACTGCTGTCAAGACAGAAGTACTCCCTGGTAAGGAAAAGAATACATCGGCTTCTATCATTTTACATTTCATTTCTGAGCAAAGATACTGATACTATAATAATTCATCTCAAACTCACTACTTTAGGATAGAATAGGATAGGATAGGGTAGAAAAGGATAGAATAGGATGCCGCGGCGTCACGGCCACACTACATGACTGTCCAGTTCTGGCGGATCGCCCCAAGGAGGACGTTGAAGGGAAGTGTTGATCGCCGCTCAGGGTGTTGTTGAAAAACAGTTTCTTTTGGGTCAGTACCCACGTATAACGTATAAAACCACACCCTAAATAAACCTCACCTTTGTTCCTTGCTGATTCCTAGTCGCGGGCTCGTCATGCTGCAAGCGACGAGCTTGGGTCCGAGGCCTGGGATGACTTTCTTTAGTAAAGCCCACGACGCCTCCTTATGCGGGCCTCCACAGCATGTTGTGTCATCAAACCCAACTAGATATCCGATGCAGCGGACTACTGCCACCACCTCTGGCGGCACCACTGCGCAAGCCGAGAGCGTCTCGACTGCTGGAAGAACACCTAGTAGGAGATGAATCGGGATGGCGAGGAGGTGATATTAGCCTCTGACAAGGGATGATGATACATAGAATAAAATCCGCTTGTTATGCGGCTACAGTGTCCAAGGAATTGAGCAGTAGTCTGTTTTTTCAGAACAGTAAATAGATAAGTACCCTCCACTGCTTTGCACGCCACCTGAAAAGCTGCTTCGGTTTCTGCTAGTGCCTGTTCTGTCTCTGTCAAGTCAGCACCCTCTCGTGCGTCTTTGTAGGCTGCTACTACACTCGCTACATCAGGTGCAGCACCCTGAAGCTTCTCAAATTCCTCTACAAACTCCGACCCCTTCACGTACATCTTCGCTTGCTTCCACACGTCTGATGGTGGGAGAAATTCATAATAAATACTAATGTTTCTTGAGCAGTTCAATTACAAGACTACAATAGCTCCCAACAGCTCTCCACAAAATAAATGATGTAAGAAAGTTTATTGAGAAATTATATGAATCACGAAGAGTGCTCTGAGCATGCACAACAGTGAATACCTTCAAACTCCACTCTGCTCTTAGCTTCGCCCGCCGCTGCTGCTAATGTGTAAACCCTCTCAACTTCGCCCATTTTGAGCTTCTTGTTCGTTGATAATGAATCTACAGCGAAGGCCATTTTCACCTGACAAATTTTCGCGACAATCTCGAATGATTTCTGGAAATACGATTAGCTAGATTAGGGTCAATAGGACTGGAATTTACATTTTGTTGTCAACATTCACCTTGCTTTCCCAGTTCGGTTCTCAAAAATTAAAATGGAACTTGAACTGATCAATTGGCAAATTTCTAATATTACCTCCGTCGCTGCTGGCTCCGGCTTTGGTGGTGTCCAGTCTGGATCTGGGTCAGCGCCTTCTTCCGGTTCTGGCGGTTGTGGCGGATTTCTCTCATACTCCAAAAAGGTCGCCAATGCGTCAAGTGTCAAATATCCAGGATAGATCATCGGTACAGCACAGTAAGCACCAAGCTTCATCCGGGAGTTAGAAGAGTAGAGATTCAGATTTTATTTTGTTTGATGAGAATGAGTAGAGTTAATATAGATTTACATAAGAAGTAGCTTTTTCTTGGTGAAAGAGAGTGAACAAATGCAATCGACATCTTTATTCATATCCTACAGTACGTAGGAGCTGGTGAAACAACTGATTCCAACCAATAGATGACATCAAATTAGAACATGCATCACATCTTTCAAGCCATCGTCATGCATAAATGAGAAGTATTTCACTTCCGGCACGTCTGTGACGTAGTCGCAGGCCACGTGCTGAAACTTCTTATGTGCCGCTAGAAGGTGCTCTTGGCCCTCTTCCACTTCTGGTGGTGGAACTTCCTCAAAAATCTTGTGAGTCACGCCTTCTGATGCCTTCAGCAACTGATTCACCATAAGGGGCTGACCTGTGATGTTGGTATATGACAGTATTGACTCATCTTCATGTGATGTCTGTTAGTAAAGTTCAATTTCTGATCGGAGTAACTACGTAGTCTTCAATGGTCAAGAACAAGAAGACGAACGGCTTTTAAAATCAATAAACCAGCAAAGTTATCAGGAACCCTCATTTGTTTTTACCATGTGTGTAATGCAACTCCGGTTCCTCCCGTGTGGCATCTAAAACGCCAAGATAACCCGCTGTTCCCCCAAGGACTGCACACGCATTATGGCACACCTCTTCCCAGGTCTCCTCGCTCCACGACTCAATCACCTTCAAAGCTTCTAGGCAATCGGCGTAACCTATGGTAAGAGGTTGGATGGATTCCTTTACCTTTGATGTATTCGATAAATTGAAATAAGCAAGTTGTAACTGATCAGAATAACCGAGATACTGACGAGAAGGAAGAGTAGCCTTGATGTTAAGCTACCTACCTTATTTCAGTCAGTGAGTAACTCGGTTATTTTGAGTTTTCGATTATGTCCTTCTTGTCCGATCCCAGTGCCCGTTCTTTTTCTACTTGACCTAATAAATCTCAACAACTTTCTTGTCTCTTTCTTTGTGAGCAGAATCTCTGAAGTGAATGCTTGAAAAATCTCTGAAGTGAAGGAAGAAGGCATGATTGAACTGCTCATACAGTAAAAGAAGAGTTACTACATTTAGAAGAAGAACAAACTGCGCAGAAGGAGTAGTTCTTCTTTCAGAAGGAGTACGTTTTTCCGTCGCATCTTCTTTTGCCTTCGCATCTGCTGCTACTCTTTCCTTATACGCATTTTCCTCCCCCAACTTCGCCTTCAAAGCTGCAATTCGCGAATTCTCCTTATCCCTGGAGGCCTTCTTTCCTGCTGAAACGCCGTACTGCAGCAAGAAAGTTGACAGAAAGTCGACTGCATCTGCCGGTTGGGCTAGCGAGAGGGCTGTGAAGGCTTCGGTTAGTGCCTCTCCCACATTCTCCTGCAGGAAGGCCATCGAGGCCGCTGCCTGCGCGTCGACCATGATGCTTTCTTCTTTTGCTCCAAGTCCAAACAAGAATTCCAAATAACACAGGAGCCTCCTGACTCCTCCAAAAACACTAGTACTACTATTCCCTACTGCATGGATTGGACTTCAACCAGATTTGATCAGAAATGATGATGTTCTAGCATGGGGGAAAAGTTGGGGAGGAAGCGATCGAGGGAGTTCGGTAGGGGTTGCATCCCTTGTCACCACGACAAGTTTCACTCATATTCTTCCCCAAATTTACCGAATGGCTTGTCGAAACTTTCTGTACAGCGAGAGAGAGAGAGAGGTTTACGAAACTTTCTGCGGCTTCTCTGACTCTGAGAGCCGTCTTGTGCAAACCGACCTCTCTCTCTCTCGCTACAAATCTCATCTCAAGCTTCGAATCTCTTCTCTAGCTTCGAATCTTTACGACGAATTGGAAAGATGAAAGTGTTTCTTGTTGAAACTTGAAAGTGCCTGCTCTTCTCCTCTGGTGAAGAGGAAATGCCCGTCAGCTGACAGCAAACTTGACAGTTTGAACTATGTTAAGCCTCTCAACAAGTCCGCATGATGTTCATGAAACAGTATTTTACAACATCTTCAAAAACACGCTGTACAGCCGCAGATTGATTCGAGGGTTTTCACGTATCTAGAAGTTCAACATCTGAATCGCGGATGACGTGTTCATCAGGTTCAGACGGCCCATCACTGGAAGCCATAACCTCACGAAAATCATGTCTCATTTCTGGGCCACCCGCTGGTTCTAGTCGTGCTTCTTCCTCCTCTCGCTCCAGCTCCTCTGCGTCCTCAACAAAGTATTCTTGTCGCCCGTCCTCGTCCACGAAATACACTCGAGCACCTTGTTCATCGACGAAGTACTCCCTACCTTGCTCGTCAACGAAGCACGCATTACCCTGTTCGTCGACGAAGTACTCCCCAGGGTCTTCTTCATCATTTTCATCACACACTAACTCCATCTGCTCACGGTAGTAAGCGATAGACCCTTCGTTATCGTCGTCAGGATCATGGTCCCTTTGATCGGCGTAAAAGTCCTCCTCATCTTGCTGTGGTTGAACCTCCCTAATACTGCGCTCATCTTCTTGATGCTCCTGGTATGTTGAAAAGTGGACCTCTTCGCGACTCAGTGGCTCATCGTTCTCATCCAGCCCATGCTGGAGTTGCTCGTCCTGCTTCCCTTCACGACCACCAGTATGCTCGCCTACAACAGTCTCAGTCTCTTCACGACGTATTGCTGCATGTTGACTGTTCGCCGATATCACGTCCATTGGCGGACTTTCTTGCAGCATGCTGTCCATTTCATTAGTGCATACAGCGCCGCTGTCAGGGGGACCGACGTACTCAGACTCACCACCCATAGTCTTCACTGCTACTTCTTGTGGTGTCGCAACATTCGTGACGTTCGAGGAGAGCAGCACAGCGGAGGTCGTAGTCGTATCCTTGTTCCCGTTCGATCGTTGTGTCCGCTGCTCGTACTCCCTGTAGTCTGGACAATACTGGTTCTCACGAAGATGCCCGTTCGGCGAACTACCTCCGACGGAGTTTCTCCCTTGCTCGACGTGAGGTAAATCGGGAGGCAGGTCAGAATTATCTCCCCAGTCGTTCCAGAAGAGACGCTCGGCTTCCTGCTTCGAGTAGGTGGATCGTGCACTAGAGTTAGAGCTCACGGCAATTCGAATCGAAACTCATCTTTGACACGTTTTCTTTCCCTTGATGAAAAGGTCACCACAGAAGAACACGAAGCTCTTCAAGGTGAGCAATCACAGTATTAAGTAATTCTTAATAGATGACCCGTTCTCTGAAAAATTGCTCTCCGACTGGACTGTACTCATCGCCTTGGCCACTTCGGATGCTGCTACACTGTTCTTGGAAGAGGATGGCAAAACTTGGACATTCTGTTGTGGTGCTTGTTGAGGTATTCGTTGATGTAGTACCTGTTGAGATTCTTCTTCTTCTCCTTCTTCATCCCCTACAATTTTTCCTCCTTTCATATTCACATGATGTTGTCCCCGGTCTGGAAGCTCACGCCCGCTTGTGCTACGTGCTAACACAGGCTGTTCTGCTTGTCGAGATAAAGACGATGAGGTTGGGCCAGCAGATAAACGAGGATATCCGTGTTTTTTCAGCAGTTCTAGCCTATGGACTTTTGTTGGCCGAAGTCTGTAGGCTTCTACTTTCGACTCCAGCTCCGCCACACTGCGACGCAACATCGCGACCCGCTCCCCTCGGCTCCTCAACTCCCGCAAAACCGCTTCTCTGCTATTGGACGAAACCTCCGCATTTCCGTAATTACGCCAGGGTGGCGTTCCTCGGGCGGTAGTAGGGTCAGTCCTATTAGACGTACGACAAGGATTCTCGTCCGAAGATTTATCTATTCAGACGAATAACCCACTACGCCTCGACGCTCTTGCTATCATGTCTTTCGTCGACTTGGAGAAAAAATCGCCTCACTGACTTTTAAGAAAAAGTGCAACATCCACTAGTAAACTACGCTATTACTTCGTCTCCTCATAATTGATTTTCGTGTGGTCTGCTTTCGATTCGGTTTTCCGGGAATGGTGCCCGACGTTGACGTTAGTGCAGTACAGTTTTTAGAGCATCCGCCAATCCTAATCCCATCTTGGTCGTCATACTGCCAGTAGCAGTACCGAATCTCTTCATTAATAGTAAAAGTAAAACTACACCATTAAATTTGTCATCCAAAATATAAATAAATGCTTCCTGGTTGTATTTCAACTGCCTTAATAGAAGATCCGGCAAAGGAACTGCTTGACGCCCGCTCGCCATCCTGCGAAACAACATCTTGTTCTTCCCCCACGTCCTGCCTCAAGAGCTCCTCGAGTTGTGTGATGAAACGTCGTTCCTCCTCTTTGCTGACGACGTTCCTCTTCTTCGCTCCTGCGGACTCCCGACTTCGTACGCGGTCAAGCGCAGGATGCGACGACTCACCATACAGACTAAAACGTCCAGCAATGATAGCCGTGGGCAGTACTGGAGTCTCAAATCCCTGCCAAAGGATGCAGTAAACGCTGACGCCGCCGTCTCGAATACCGCAATTCGGACGGACCTTGGAGAAAGAGATCTCTTCACGAAGATTACAATTCCAATTGCAAATTTTTCGATTAGTTCGACGCACCAGCAGCGGTGGGCGCAGAGAAAGCAAACATTTCACAGACACAAAGACAAAGCTATGGCTAAAATGTTCTCCAACGATACGTGTACGTGTAAGTCCAGTTGGTTCCTTGCAGTACTTTGCATGCATGCATGGCGTTCAACAGATAAAGCGAAGGATGACAGGGCAAAACAGGAGCAGGACCACCGATATTCAGGAGTGTGAGGATTGTAGTCATGTCATGTCATGTTACCTCGGGCACTACATGGTCAAGTAGTAATGAGGTCCTTCAGCCTCTTTGTACCTTCTGAGAAGAACGTATCATACAACATCGATACCTGCCTCCTCCAGCAGCGGCTTTTCGTCATCTTTCCACGTCCGTCTTCTCCCGTTAGAACTTGACATGATTTAAGTACTTACTGTAAAACATAAATATCCCAGTATGAAGATCTACATCCTCCAGTTGGAAGAATTTTAGAAACGAAGATCTCCAGTATGAAGATCTACATCCTCCAGTTGGTTGAACGAACTTCCAAAAAGGGTCTTAACCCTAGTTCCGGTGGCAGAAGTTTCTCTCGCATCGTCTGCAAATCGGAGGAAAGCTCTCCGTCTACTAGCAAGTACACGCCCGACTCCCGCACCTCGAAGATGGTTGCCAGATGCAGCAGTAGGAAATCTACACTGCGCTCCAACCACGGACGCGAACCCAACAGTACAAGACTCGGAGCATCCGCGCCATCGAGCAGAGCATCACGCCAACCGCCGATCTGTAAGGGTCGGATGCACAGTGGCCGAGATTGTTCTTGAGTGCCACACTGTGGCCGACACTGTTCCCCAGCAGAAAGCCTCTGCTCGGAGCAAAGCCTCTCGTCCCTCGCCTCTCTGGAAGTAGTAGTAGTAGCAGTAGTCGTGACATGATGTTGCTGCTGTCGATGATGAGTCCTCGCCTTGACCGGTTTTCCTATCTTCAGATCGGACTGACGGGCAGACAAAGCGGAACGAGCGGAGAGAAGCATCCTTTTACTTTTTGCACACTAGCAAACAAGTTGTCGACTACAACGAAGCTCTGGACTCGAACGTCTACTGCTTTTTCCAATGAAATTATAGTCGCGAAAATTTCCATGCACCTCCTACACCTTTTTTGCTTGTCTATCTTGCAAAGCCAATCAAAAGCAAGAAAAACATTGTGGGAATCCAAAGTGAAGATACGGAAGTGGATAGGATAGGAAGGGGCGGAGGGAGACATCCTACGAAAACATGTCCGGTTGCGATGTGAATGCAACATGCAGACTTGGACCACCCTTTGCTTCAAATATACTCCGATCTCTCGAGGCAGCCTGAATGGTGCTAATGTGGCCGTGAATTTCACTTCTCTCTCCAAATATAAGTAATAGTTTTCGCGTCCGAATTTTCCGTGATGTCTCTCGGCCAATAATACTCTTGCTCCTTGCACAGTGACTGCTAAATTTGCTTAGAGGACGTCATTGGTGTGTCACAGTAGCCTAGCACGGTACAACAGCTTTCACCGATGCAACACAGCTTTCCGTTAACGAATAGGGCCGCATTCTTGATCTGCAACAATGCTTTCAGTTCTGGCGGGAATTATGGGCATCATGGGGAAAGGGGCCGGCTGTCTACAAGTGGAATGTCATTGCTTCAGCTGATGACGGGGTAGATCCCAATATTTCGGATCAATCGAATAAAACTGCCTCAAAGTATCCTTTTAAGTTGATATGCTGCATGCCTTCTTTGCAAACCAAAAGTTTAGGTGGCCAAATGAATGTTGCTGGAGGAAGATATGGACTCGTCGTCTTCAGATGTTGGCCGAAGTTTTTCATCATCGACTCCCTGACGATCGTTGCGCGAGCACGCTTTCCTAAATCTATGCACTTTCGGTACCGAGCGCACTACTCTTCATAAAATCTCCATCCTCGTCTAAGCCAGCTCACGTGCCTCAGGTGTCGCACCGAAGTGCAGTGCCCTCCGATAAGTTAGACAAGGAGTAGTTATACAACTTCACCCTCTACATCTGTTTGCGTTTCATCAACTCGCCTATTCTACAACGGGAAGACTATATAGTTCGAAGCTGCCTCATCTCAGTGTATGGTTTGTGACTGAACCGCGAGAATAGGTTGGTAGGTAGCTGCCCCCTTTAATCATGATAACTCAACGCTTGATATCATGATAATGTGTACTTTCATCCAAGTACGAGGAGCCATGACTGATATATTGCATGAAGGGATACACCTATGAAAAGAGGGAAAAACGGGCCGGCTGCTTCACTTGATGGAAAAACTCAATCATTCGACTCTTTGAACTAAATAGTTCGGCAACTGGCCGCCTAAACAGTCCGGGCATAATTGTAGTCCCAGCATTGTTTTCTGCAGAGCAAACAATCGACGCGGAAGTAAGAACGCCAGTCGGCATCTTCCATGAACCTCACGGCATAAATCTCGGGATCGTTCTGTTAGAGTATGTGAGTGAGAAAATTACTATACCCTTGGACGCTTGATGTTCTCTTTCCCTCCTGGCAGACAAATTGCAAATGCTAATAAAACTATCCTATTGTTCATTGTTCTTTTATTGATTGTTGCACGTGATAAGTCTAAGTTTGTAGAGGGGAAAACTATCCTATTGTTCTTGTATTGAAGTCCATTTCTTGGCATCCCGAGTAGTTCCCCTCTTCTACCGGCATAAAACTCTTAATCAAAGAAGCGAGAGTCCGGCACCTCCAACGAATAGCGATATGGGCTCGACGCGTCTATCTCTTCTGCTTCTTCCAGGGTAAGGGCCTTCGGCAGTTCGATCTGCTGACTCTGGAGAAAAATGATGAAAGGCAGAACAGTGTTGTAAAGTGTCAGCAAAAAGGAAATGGACCATAAGCGTCTACTTCTTGTGTTCCAGATTCTCTAAACCTGGAAATAGACAACGAAGCGGCACAACATATGACAGGAGAGAATCGTTGTACCAATAGAGGATCGTTGCTACATATTATCGCGAAGGGAGTAAAAAGACGAGGAAAGTATACTATATAGCCGTTTAGTCTCTAAGCATACACTAGTGCTGGCAACTGTATGTCTCAAAATGCGAGATCTTCCTAGGGTTATTCTTGACAACCTTCCATAATAGTGCTTGAAGCCCCCCGGAGCTGAGCTTCCGAAAGTTCGTACGAAGCTTCAGGCGCCTCTTCATCGCTAGTGTTCTTAGCGCTTTTCGTAGTTCATCTTTCGCTTTCATCCTTTCCAATACTAGTAGAGCAGAAATACATTTCCGGAATCACTGCAGCGAGAAAAAAGTCAACTTCTCAACAAAAGATGAGGCATTTACTCAACAAAACACGAGCCTTAACATTATTACTAAGTGAATCGTCGAGGAGCGACGGTGAAGTTAGGAGCCTCCGCCGGCCATCAGAAGAGTTTCGGGATGGCTCGGCCGCTTCCCTCCGCTCGTCCCTAGTACTAGTAGCTGTCGTTGCGGTTGGCGTCCTAGTACTAGTGGTCGTATACCCATCGGAAAGTCGGCGAACCTGACTGCTGTGCCTTAGGCGATTCAGGTCACCCCTCAATTAGAGCTACCCCGTTCGCATACTTCCTGAGAAGCATTTTCCTCAGAAGCAGCGCTTCTCTTTCAAGTAGAAAAAGAGGGATCACGGATCATGATATTGAGGAGATGCTTGGCGAGCGGTAGCCTTAACTCAGCCTTTCACTGATCTCCTTCTCGTTCTCGAGCTCTCTCATTAAGCTCTCCCGGTCGGCCTCTAGTGCAAAAATTACTTGCCTCAACTCACAAGCGCGCCTTTGACTCCGCTCATTTTTGCCCTCCGCTTCCGTTCGCATCGATTCCACGGCCACAGTTAGAGGCTCCTTCAGAACTACGCATCGCAATAGATAGCACTCTACACCAGAACAACATCCCCGACAACTCCGCTCTTACATGTACTAAAAAAAGAGCCAAGGAAAACCTTCCCAGTCGTGACGGATCCATTGCAATGTGGGAACCGGAAACCGTAACACACGGACATCCTGCAAATCCATTCGCGCCCGCTTGACGCGCATATCTGGGTAACAATCAAACCAGGCCTCAATGGCTTGGCGCAGAGCGATATTCGGCGTCAACGTAAGAGACCTCAGCGGGAGGTTCGTCAGCGGCGAACGCGGAGGCGCTGGGAATCCGGTCCAGTCGTCGATTTCGCGACGAGCTTGCTGCAACCATGTTGCTATTGCCTCCCGCTCGTAGGTATACCCGTCATCGCAGAGCACAGGGTCAGTGAGCGGGTCTTTTGTTATTGGACAGAAGAAGCTGTCGGGGATCGGGGGACGCTGCGCCATCTTGTTGCTCCTCTGATCTGAGATTGTTCCTTCTACACTTGTAAGTATCTACTCTTGGTTTAGATGTTCCCAATCATTCAAAATCCAACGCGTCGGTGCTCTAATCGTCAAGATACAAATTCTATATTAGCTTGTTCTATCACAAGGTCTGTAGTCACCTTCAACACTCTACTACGGAAAAAACGACAAACTTCGCTAATCGAAACGTAATCAGTTAGGTACTTAGACTTCCCTGCTCAAGGAGAAAACGCATGTGTGACTAGAGTACCTCTGCCCGACAAGTCAGAATGTGATCTCGCGTAGAACAAGTAGAACCAGGTGCACACACTAGAAAGGAAAAACTTTCCAACAGGACGAGAAGCGACCCAAAAACACCGAGACGCGCTGCGTGATGGTTGATTACCACACTCCTATGGTCCTTCTTGCAGTATCCATGCTGGGGCTGGTCTCACATTCTTCCTAGTTGTAGTTGCTGTCTGCTTGAACAAAACCCCCTTGGAGGGTCGCGATTTGAATAGAAACAATCAGTACTAGCACCACAAAATCATAACAAGTTCTTTTGCCTGTTTCTTGTACAAGGATGATTTGCCTTTTTTCTTGTACAAGTTGAATCTTCTACTTATCAGTTTTTTTTTCGTCTGTGAAGACGGAAAATCATCACTGTGAACTAAGATACCAAAATAGTAAAACAGTAAGAAAACGAAATGGGTAGCTCATTACTCGTGAAACAGCATAGAAAAAAAGAAAACCTTGAAAGAATGTGGGGCAGCAAGTGAGATAGCAAACAAAAAACTATACGACATCCAATTTGGCTTCCAGCAGTGCGTAGTTCAAAGTAGTTGGTTCGTTGACTGTAGATAGATTGCAGATTACTTACCTTCTCACCATAGCGATCATGTCATTAATATCCACAAAACAAGAAAATTATTACTTCATCCACTTTCCGAATCGATCGAGACGTGAAGCAAAGCAACCTTCGTGATTCATCATGTAGACGCTACTTACAACTCATCTTTGAAGGACTACATTGTTTCTTTCATGAATTACCGAGCTTCCCCTAGAGACCCCCGCCCAACAAAGACTTTAGCTCCTCTTTCGGAATGCCAAACGACAGTGCTCGGATGTCCTCACGCTCCACAAGATTCATCTTCCCTTCTGCCAAATGTTTTGGGCATATCATCAAGTCGTCTCGGGCAAAGGTGATCCATTTCTTCAGGAATTCTCTCCGATTCGCGACATCCGAGACCAGACTTGGTTGCTGCGACAGCAAGTCTATCCTAGGGATATACGGTAAGTCCATGCGGATCTTCTTATTCGTGACCACCAGTGTATCTTCTTCATTGCTACCACTGCTGGCTTCTTGCTGACATTCTTCATTGCTACCACTGCTGGCTTCTACTTGTTGACAGTGTGTATCTTCATTCCTAGTGCCGCTAGCTCCTTTGACTAGATCTTCATTGCTAACTTCTTGTGGTTCACCATCTTGTCCTTCGTTCCTACTGCTCTCTTCTTGTGGTTGATTGTGCTGTTGTAGAAGTTGTGGGTCTTCTACTTGTAACGAGCAGTCTAATTTTCTTTTCTTCGGCTCTTTTTCTTGGTCATCAGCGCTGTGGCTGGCCTCATTCTGTTTCTCATCCGTCAAAGCGCGTTCAGTGCTTTCCTGTTCACCCTGCCTTAGAAGTGATGCCGATGCGCCGATGCTGTTCTGCTCACTCTGCTTTATTACTGGAGACCAGTCTTCCTGCGAATCATTCTCCGAGTCAACATCCTCGAGTCCAAAGTCCTCGCTGACAAAAAAATCTTCGACTTCAAAATACTCTTCCATGACCTCCAAAAGTTGCCTACGCAGGAAGTCTTTGCTCTGCTCATCGGCTGGAAGCGCAATATTTCTGCTCATGGAAGATTTAGAGTTTAAAAATATCCTGATATCTCTAGAGCATCAAGTTCATGATCCTGAGAGCGTTTTCCCCTTCAAAACGTCTCTCCTAGGATGCCTTCTCTGAAGAAGGACCATTAGGGGAAGGAGCCATAAAAGATGGAGGACCATCTTCAGTCCTATAATCACCTTCAATTTTTTCCACAGTTGTTTCATCATTTTTGGTGGCAGTTGATGACGTTGCTAAATTGTTGGATGAAGGTGCTAGGTCAAGGAAGCTCGCGATGCACAGATCGAATAGCCGCAGTATCATGCAAAGGTCTTAGAAGGAATTCAGAAGTGCAGCACCTACTCAGCATGATCGAACGACTTATTATAACAACTGAAGGACGACATTAGACTATCATCATCACACGTCTCCGGTGGTCATCTTCTTCTACCACTGGTGATGAGAACAGAAGAAAAAGCAGACTATATATTGATTCCATCATTGAGTCTGGTCTTCTACTCATCTCATAAGCATCGAAGATCTGGGCTATGCTGGTCAAGCGCGCATACCCGATCTCCAAGATCATGGCAAGCTTTCGCCGCAGATTCCCTAACACCAGCAGCCTCTTCGGTAGGTCCCTCCTCCGCGTTGATTCATGCTCCAGCATCGCCCTCACCCAGGATGTTCCAGTAATGATGCCAGTCAAAAACCTTTCGTCCTCGTCGTCGTCGATATGCATGCAAAAGAGGTATCCAGCGAGGAGCTGCTGATCTTCCTCGTAGAAGTCTTTTTCTGATTCTTCGTCCAGAAAATGGCGTGCCCTCTCCGAAAACATCATCCACAACTTGATTTCCCAAAAGTCATCGGTTATATCTTTCTTCCCTTCCTTGTTGAGCTTCAGCGCCCGAACTTTCTTCTTGATCTCCTCCGGCAGGCCCGCACACATTTCGTTGATATCGGCGAGACACGAACAGACTCGAGGACACCGTTCGTCTAGTGGCAATGGGTTCGGGTTCAACACCTGAGGCACCAAAAATCGCACCCAATCATAGAGCGAAGCGATCATGCTCGCCATACGCCAGTATTCTTCTTTCAGCGTCTCCGTCTCCCAAACTTTTTTGCTTTTAAACACAATTAGAACCAAGAGAAATCCATCTTGAGACGCATCCGAGGACCTTTCTCCCCTTGAAAACGGTCTCAGGATGCCTGTAGATAGATAGATAGATGTACCCACTCGTGGGGTGTAAGATCTTTTAATTAGAGGATTTCTTCTTGCCTTAACACAAACGTCGCTTGCAAGTCTAGCGCATTCAGATCGTCATCATCGTCAAGCTCTTCACCAGTCACGGGATGTCTCAGAGACATCACTTGTGGCGGAAATAGGATGCCGCCTCCGATCATGTCGGATGCTGTGTATGTGTCGGAAGAACCTAGTACATCATATACACAGGAGTTACAACCCGCCCGCCTATCAACAACATCACCTAATTCATCACTTCCTGAACTGCTCCTGTCGCAACGTGGTCGTAGAAGTACTTTTTCCGAAACGTTTTTGTATACCACCTTTGATCTCAGAGGTCCAAGCTTAGCGTCAGCAGCCACTAGTTCCTTCGCCTCTCCAACGGAGAATGACTCCTCTTCTTCCTGAAACGGAAACACCCAAACATCACCCGCTAAATTCGTCAACTGAAGAAATCTTGTCGGTATGGCTTTCTTACTTTCAATCTCAGCGGTGGACGACGCTTGTTCTCCATCTGCAGCTTCTTCTTCTTTCTGCTCTGGCGAGCAGCATCCCTGACCAGGCTTTTCTCCAAGAGCTACAACATCTTCTTCTGTCGCTCTCTGCCCTCTTGAAGAGCAATTAGTCTTCTCGCCAGCGTCTTCATCAGCTACGATCAGTGCTTGACAACTCTCTTCTTTGGTAGACATCTCTTCTTGGTCTTAGCAGTTAGAAGGAAAAATCTTGAGTAGACATGTTTTCTTGAGTCTAATCTAATCTAATATTTAGTAGACATGTAGTTCCCTTGGTCTGTTAAATTGATAAAGAAAAATGATAAAAAACACCTCCGGTAGATCAATTCTATACGTTTGGAGCAATAAAAAACTTGCAATTCTAGACGTTTGGAGACCTGGAAAATGATAAACAAATATGATAAAGAACTTACAGTTACATATAAGTATAACCAGTCTGGTCGTTAAACATACAGTTATAATCAGTCGTGGCAAAAGAAATTAAAAGCCAGAAATTCCGATGCTCATCCTGATATGCAGTAATTATAACAAAGAATATCACAGCGCAGGGAACAAACGGAGTGGGGTTAGGAAAGGAGGCCAGGGTGTGGAAAACAAAAAAAAGTCTTCTTAAATCATACTAGGTGTTGTTACTCGTCCGTCGTACGAGAATAAAAAATGAAATCAAAAGTCACGCATGTCTTGTAAATCACGCATCCAAAACTGCTACACTACTCGACATTATACTCGCTGCTGCTGCGAACTCATATCAACTAAAGCTAGTAGCTGCTGCTCTGATCCTTTCCTCTCTTCTAAAGGGTTTCTCCGATTTCAAAAGGTCCGCTTTGCCATCTTCTAGCGAATTCTAATCATTTTAGATCGAATCAGACCCAGACTTCCTACCGGATCGTGAGATTTAGGCTTCCACTTCTTCTGACCGCTGTGTTGGGAGAGGTAGCTACAACAGATCTGGTTCCGTCTAGCGCTTTACGTCTGCGCCGACTTTCATGATCCCTCTAGACAACCGCTGGAATTGATTTCTCTTCGTTTTCCAAAGAGGACACAACATCAAAGAGTATTCACATCTTGAGCCGTCCTTTCACGAGCGTCTTTCTTGTTACACGACGCATTTCCTTGTACAAGGAAAAATCTTGCTCCGTATCCCTGCCATATCCGAAGCCTCAATGTTGACAGATGAGAAATTCACAACGCAAACAATTACCCTCGCGTAGCAGCTTCAAAATGACAGCAACGACGTTTAGTCGACAGTTGTACGTAGTAGCAAGTTTCTGCTCTACTTTAAATCATAGTCATATTTCTTTTGGGTGATCAGATAGACATATTGATGCTCTTAATATCGATGAATTTTTATCAGATACGAATTATTAGAAACGACGACTTCCTGGATCCTCTTTACTTGAAGATCTGCTACATGCTTATGCGCTAATGACATCTCGGACAAGAATTTCTACGAAATCACATGACGCGGTTCTTCGTGGGTACTTACACGAGATGCTTAGGTTTATTCCTCTACACTCCATATTATGTATGTTACATCAGGTCTAAATGTCGTCATAGCCTCCCGTTTTCTTTTTGCCACTCCTTAAAAAACTCGTAATTCTCCTTGCTTTTGGGATGGAGGAGGCCCGTTTTCGACGCTATCTTTTTCTCGATAGCGCTCTGCGCTAGGTGTCGGACATGCCCTATAACCTCATCACACGCTACGAGGTTGCAGATCGCAGCGACGGCGCGGTGTTCTTAGAGAGGATAAGCTGGCTAGGAGGAGCGTCCTCTTGGCGAATGATCGTGTCAGACTGTATTGATCTAGACATAGTCATTTGAACAGTATAAGTAACTTCATCTGTAGCACGCACTGGCGAGTAGAAAAAAGACGAGGGCGACATAAAGAACAATGATACTTTTCTTAGTATAATCACGTGATCTCAATAAGGTAGTAGTTACAACTTTTTAGTCATAAAACTCCGCGTCTGCGTCCGCGCCGGGTCCCGACCAAGCCACCAGGTCTAACAGGTGGTGAAATTGCGGTGTCACGGAGATCATGCGGCAAATCGTAGTGTCCTGCGTGAGCTGAGCCAGACACCCTGAAGCTGCAATGAGCATGCGCTTATCGTTCTGGTCTAATTTAGAGGTTGCGCAATTTTTGCATTCTTCAGATCATCCCGGACCTACTTTCGTTTCCACTTGGGAAAAGGTCCTCGCGGATGTCCTCTGTAGTACGCTCCTATTCATCGCTTTCCTCACATCAAGTTGTGTTGACATTTAAATATTTCAGTAGTACTAGTGAAGAAGGATGTAGTTTGTAACATATTCTAGTACTAGTGAAGAAGGATGTAATGTCAATGTGGAATCCCTTAACTAATGCTGCGCGGTCAACCTTTCCTTTTTTCCTGCCGCATAGGATGTTTCGAAGTTCTGCGTTTGGATCCTTCCCATCGCCCTCTCCTCCCTTCAAATTAAAGGTCGCCACTCCGTGGTCACTGATTCTGAACGGGGGGGCCCCAGACCCCTCTACTTGCTTTCCCTTTGTTTTCCCCTGTTCTCTATAAGGGGGCCCGCTTCGACCTCAGTGACCAACCCCAATGACCAATGACAGTTGAGCCTTAATCAAACCAGCACTCTCTTCCTTTGTCTGAACCACTTGTGGCTTCTTTTTTCTCCCTGGCCAATCCTCAATTTTCTCGTCATCTGACTCCTCCTTCTCCTCTTCGGCCTCTTCCTTCTCTAGTCTAGCCATCTCAGCCTCATTTCGCGTGACGACGCCACAGAAAGACAGCATAATTTTGATCTCAGCCGGCGCATCGTCAACGCCCTTACCTTCCATGCACCGCTCACATTTCTTGCCCGGGTATTAGAACAGTGCATATTACTTCGGCCTCTTGTATTGAATGCAAGCCACAAACAGAAACATCATCAAAGAGAGCTTTCTCCTCGATCAAAAACACACAACGAAGCACCTTATGATCATCTCATAAATTTTCTCGACAATCTTCTCATCCCCAGCAAGATTGTTCATCAACTCCATCGCCACGCACTGGACGCGCTCGTTGCTACTAAACAACAAGTCCAAAGCGTAGTTCCATCCGTCAGCCGAGATAACGAAATCGCGCACCTCTGCACTGGCCGCTAAGTTGGTCAAGGCCATACAAGCTTCAAACTGGTGCAATTCATTCTGAGAGTCACGAGCCATCAACAGCATCACCGGAACTAAGTCCGCAGCATCTTGATAAGGATACAACTCGGGGTTCGTTACCAGAGCTATGTGCGCTAGAGCCTGCGATTTTGAAATTGAGCTTGTGTTCGGAAAGAAAAGTGTGTGATTGAGACATGTTATTTCTTCCGTCCGACACTTTTCCAGCAAAGATTAGTAGTTTGTGAGAGACCAACAGTTGTGACAAAACCAGTTAGAAACTATACCTGTCGACACGCATCTAGCGCTTTTCCGTTCTCTTTCGCAGCACCACCAGTCACAAGCATCTTATGCAGCCGCAACAAAGAGGGAACCGCACCCGCCTTCATCAATTTCCGTCGCCAGGAATGGTCTTCGTTTGAGGTCAAAAAATTGAACAACATCGCCAGATTCATTTGTCCGTGCAGCGTCAAAGCCGACAGTATATTCGGTGCACAGCACTCTCGCAGCCTCTCGAGACACACCTCGCTGTGTATCACAAACTCCCTGTACTTTAGAGCCAATGCCGCACTCCCCGCATTGACTACACCATTTTGCGCTGCTTTGTGCTGTTCTGGCATCTTCTTATAGAACTCCTCTAACTCCTCCACTTGCTGATCATCCAACTCCGAAAAAGGATACTCCTTGCGCCGCGGCCGCACCTTGTCCTCCTGACTACGGAAGAAGTTGAACAGGATCGTCAAGTACAGGAAGCCGAATCTTAGAAATTTAGGATCACATATAAGTAGAGGAAGCCGAATCTTAGAAATTTAGGATCACATATTTGCATCATGATATAATAAGAGGAAAAGTGTATTTACAAGTATCCTCAAGAAGCTGGTTAGCGCAGCTACCCCGGAAGTTAATTATTGGGACACACGAAGATGATCTGAGAGACTGAAGAAAACTCTCTTCTAGACTCATAAGACACTCGTATCCGCAGCAATATCCTCCCCACGTACGAACTCGCAGAAGAAGGCCTTCAGTAATTCCGGTTTTGCCACGAAGTCCTCCTTGAAATCTTTGTGCATACTTAGGTAGACAAATGCTTCTAAGAAGCCCCGCTTCAGCTTCAAAATGTTGTCCCATTCGCGAGACTGCAAGAGCTCCTTTTCTCCCAAATGTTGGTTCTCCAGACTGAGTAAGCGTTCATCTGGCAGGCTCGAGAAGGGATTTGCCGTAGCAGTGATTGCGGGACTGGCGGGGACAACATTAGAATTTGGCAAGGTGTCCTCGTAAGTCCACTAAGTATCGCGACTTTATTCCTGTTAGTTTTAAAACTGGGAAAGCCTTCTTGTACGCAGTGAGAGCACAAACAACTCACTATGCAACAGAAGAGTACTCAAATCCAGTTTCTTAACACTCTTCTTGTTTCCTCCGCCCTCACGATCTTGGAGAGCCTCTCCTGTAGAAGCTTTTCCTCCAGTCGAGCCGCCACCTCGCAGCACCTTCACTTCCAGTTCGCGCCTCGTTTTCGCCAGTGCCGCATAAAGGTCCTTCACATACGCAAAAGCGCTCTCAAGCGCCGCCAAGAAGTCGGTGAACTCAAAGATCTGACAACAAACTTCCTCGTTGTGGGCTGCCAATAACGCAAGAGCGCACACCAGTTTCGCCTTGAGCAATCGAGTTTGATCCGCCTGGAGAGAAGTGTCACCACGGTCTCTACTAGAAGCACAATTTGTATTATTCGCTTCACTCGGTCCGCGCTCTAGGCCTTTCAAAATTCCGATAATCATCTCGACACCTCCAGCGTCAACAATCTGTCCACGAGTTGTCAAGCTCCGCATGCATTGCACCAGAACGTCCGAGGCGTAAATCTGCGCCAAACGCGTATCTGCCGATTGCACGAGGGTATGAAAGGGGGCGAGAGGAGAGGAGAGAATGAAGCGGCGTTGTAACTGCAAAGATAATAGTAAATAAGACATAATCGCGTACAAAATCAAGAAATTCAGGAAGATCATCTTCATTCAAAAACGGTGAAAGAGTGCATGATCCTCAATCCCAAAATCATCTACGCAGTCCTCGAGAATTTTTACAATTAATATTAGGATTCTCGATTCCATAATTGAACACTTGCGTGTAGCACAGCCGCAGAATGACGTTCAAAACGCGGCCACTGGAATGGTGCAAGCAACTCGAAGCCGCTTTCGTGTTCACATAGAACATCGTAGACAAAGACAAGAAGCCATTCGCCAACAATGTGTGGTCTGCCTGCTCCACTCCACCGGAACTGGAGTGTGCGGCGTCGCTCGCTCCAACAAAAGGGAGAATCATCTTCGACGCGACGTCATCCAAATCAATCTGATCCTTTTCGGGCCGTTCCGTATCCGCCAAAAGAAACCACAGTTGCGCGAGACACCCTGTCAAAGCGACGCCACAGGCTGGCGATGTGTGCAGCAGGGACTCGACGAGCTTGTGGAAATTAGAAGTACTTTTTACATAGCAGTCCGTCATCAATTAGGCTTTTGTAGTGACTAAATCTTCCATGAAACTACTGGCATCAATCCACACTCAGGACTCAAAAATCTGAAACATCTTCGTTGACATCAGCCGTAAAAAAAGCTTGATTTGGAACATAGGCTTTCGCCAGTTCCCCCATGCGCCGCCTTTCGTCAGCTATTTGTGCTACCACGCGAGTCCCTGCTTCGGATCCGTACTTCTGCAAACGGTCGTGCATATCAGCTAAAGAATCGAGCAAATTCTGATCCTCCAGCTTGCCCTTGATTCCGTGGTAGGTCTTCGTCTCATTCGGGCTGTAAAAGTACAGCAACTTCACGGCGTTTTCTAGCACTGCTTGGCTGTCGAGCAACCATGACATGTCGAAGCGAAATGTCGAAGGAGACGCCTCTTCAGCTGAAGAAGATGGTGAAAGTAAGGTTTCTGAGGAGGACGAAGCCGTAGTCGATGCGCAAGACGGGGTACTAGATAGACTTCTAGAAGTACCATCACCCTTAGTAGTAGTAGATGTTTCTGGAATGTCTAAAATCTTTGATTTCCCTATCCGCAACAGCATCCGATAGTCTTGCAATGGCAGTGTCGACCGAATGCTCTGCTGTGCTTGCTTTGTATCATCATCGAATGGGAGAGGTTGCTTCTTATCATATTTCACATCCATTTCATCCTCACTCCATGTGTAGTGTCCGACCACAGCAATGTGCTCAAACGCTGCCCCGACCACCCGAGTCAGTGCGTCCTGCTCTAAAGCGGACAGAAGCGACGAATTGCTGACTGTTGTTCCTAGTCCAGCTGTAGTAGAACTAACTGCTGTAGTAGTACTCGAGGATGACGAAGAAGTTGAGGAGGTAGACGTTCCGGTTGTTCCAGCAACAACAGCTGCTGCACGCCGACTCCTCAAAGCCCGGATCATCGCACTCGCAGGGACACGAACGGCCTCCCCTGTCTCAAGATCAGTGGCCACGCTGCCCATTTCCACATCGCATATTCTGCGTACCGTTTGACACGCTAGCGACACCACATCTCTCTGCAGCAACGATTTCTTCGAAGTGCTTCCAGTTGCGAGTGTTCGTGTCATTGAGCGGAAAGCTCTGGCAACTTCGTGCAGCTTATCGACGGAAAAGAGACTGCTTGCCATCGCTTCATCTGTATCCGCCTGTCCCTCCCCTTTCTCTTGCACTTTTTCAGAAAGTGCTGTTCCGTCAAGCATCCCTTGAATCACTTTCACCGCATCGACAGGGAGCATGGTGTCGGACCTGAAAAGATTATAAGAACGGCTATTTCGAAGATGATACTACAATGTTGTAGTCACCCGAGAAGAGAACTAACCAGAAAGCTCAATTATAATTTATCCAATACATCCATCAAAGATACGTCTGCATTTGTCTCTGCATGTCTTCTCTCGCTGCGGTCCTAAGGCGTTGAACCAGTGGTGGCCCAAGATTCTTGTCAACCCGCGAAAACAAAATAGCATCCTCGAGTGCCCTATTCCAGTTTTTCAAGGCCTCAAATGCCAATGCCCGTCGATACAGCGCCTTCGGATAACCGTCCAAACGCCGCAAACAGTCAGTGCAGTCATCCGCCGCCTCCTGGTATTTCTGCTGCTTGAAAAAACAGAGTGCTCGATTCGCATACATCTGACCTAGAGCCGCATTTTGCTCGCTCTTCGCACGTGCGCCGTCAGCGGTTAAGGCCGCATTCTGGTCGGTGCCGGTGACAGTGGTAGAGGACACAACGCCTGATTCTTCCAACTTCTCATAATTCGTTTTCGGCGTATTGTCCTCCGATATCTGTGATTCTGTGTTGTTTTTGCAGTCCATCGACTTGCACAGGTTCATGATGCCTTCACTGTACCTGTCAATCGCACCAGTAAGATCCCCGCTCTGAAAGAGCTGGTTACCCAGCTCCTTCTGCTCTTTCCACGCAACCATGTTTTTTGTGTTACAGTGACACTAATCAATAGACTGCATGAAAAAGTAAGAAGGAATGTCTTTCATCAATCCAAGAAAGTGGAAAAGAAGTACGAACGACTACCACTAACTTTTATTCTCAATGGTCCGATGTTAATCTGGTCAAAAAATGCAGATACTTAACATACAAATGGGGACTAGTCGTAAACAGCAGATCTTGCGGTGCCAGGGTTCAATCTAGAATGACCATGTCGTGTACCATGAGAAGCATCTTCGAGAGGATCGTGGATTTCTGTGAACTAGGCAAGGATCATCAGGTGACACGGCTTCGCAATCGTTGGTCAACCAGGATGCTGCTGCTGTTGCTGCGTCTGACATCTCTGCCTAAGAGCTATCTCACGTTGTAATTATACATAGTATTATTTTTACTAACCACGAAAGAATGAACCGATCTTTATACGGAGAAACGAGGACCAAATACCGATGTCGAGTTGAAAGATTATGCTCAAACCAGAGCTGCACAGATCGCTCTTTCATCATACAGCTCTAGAACACGACAGAAGCACTTTGTCAACACGCGGCGCTTCGTAAAACTATACGTACCAGCCAGCAAAGATTAGCCAAGTTCTTTCCGAAGACAGATCATGACCACAAGTCTACAATCTTAGAAATCGTCATACCGGATCAGAGTTGGAGTGCGATCTACAAAGGCTTGACCCATGTAGTTTTTGTTTGTCTCCTTCTTATACTGAATCAGCCGCACCGCTGCGCGCACATCCTCCTCTTCAAACTCATGAGAAGTGTTGTTAGAGAGAGGAAGCATGTGGAGTTTCTCTGTACAGCACAATTTAGAAAGAAAAAGAGAAAACCCTCCACTAGCTTTTGGATGATTCCTAAACGAACAAAGAAATCGTCTACGCATTAACTATTCGAGGTTCAACAACTTCTACTGAATACCAAATACCTCTTAAGCAAACATTAACATCATGTAACAGACCAAGTAGCTCCTCATCACCTCTAATTTCATAATCGTGTACGTTAACTCGTTCTCGCGTCGCACTTCTCGCGAATACAGGCACACCCGCTCCACCACTGGCTCCAATGCGGCAAAGTGTAGTTCGTAGTTCCAAGTGATGAAAGCGTCAATCTAAACTACGAGTAGGCAAAGTGTAGTTCGCAGTTCCAAGTGATGAAAGCCGACTTAGGAACTACGAGCAACAAAGGCAAACGAAAAGCTGGGAACTCGTCTTCGTTTACTACTCGTCTTCGTTTACTACGAGCAACAAAGGCAAACCAATAGTGTTTAAGTGGTCTACGGCTTTCATACTTGTCGATGGCAACAAACACAAAAAAATAGCCACTACGACTGGCTTAGTGATGGTGTACTTGGGCAAAGTGTAGGTCGTAGTTCCAAGTGAACTACGAGTAGTAAACGAAGAGCGCTTACTAAAATCGAACTTGGGTGGATACACTGCATCCTCTATTTTTATCACTTCACTTCAGCTTGGATGGATACACTGCATCCTCTATTTCTATCACTTCACTTCAGACTTTGAACTTGTTTATAAACTCGTTCAGAATGGGGCCATAAACTTCACCGGTGTCAACATAAACGGCGCGAATTCCTCTCGGTAGATGTAGCATATTGTTGTCAGAATTTCACCATCGTAGATCCGTTCTACCTCTACACTCTTCACGACGAACTCATCATCCATCGTTGCTGACAGCAAAATAAGCTCCTTAGCCGTCAAACCCGTGATCAGCTGTCCTAATATCACTGGATCTTCGGCTGCTGGAACGGCGGGGTATGAAGCGGGAAGGGGAGGAGGAAAAAGAGAAGGGTAGGAAAATGTTAATAGACCATGTGGAACAGGAGTATATTTAGATTACTGGTATAGCTGCAACTGTAAAAATTATTGGTAGAATTCTTGAAAGAACGCCGGCAACTGGACTAAATTACAGATACAAATGAGAGAGTGCCAACTCTTCTCTTCCGTGTCACCGGAAGATACCTAACACCAAATCACTCCATAAAAAAGGGATATTCAGCGTCGTCAGCGCTGGATCCCCACTGTCACGCGCTACGTAAGGCCCATAAACGTTGTCGTTTAATAGTAGAGCCATCTCCTTATCCGGAATCCGGTCAAACAGCGCCCTCAGAACATCGTTCGACTGCCAATGCCCATAGACGAATAACGAGCCGCTTAGGTACGATGTGCGGACGGAATATGAAAAGATACTAGGTCTAGGAGCGACGAATAACGAGCCGCTTAGGTACGATGTGCGGACGGAATATGAAAAGATACTAGGTCCAGGAGTAACGAATAACGAGCCGCTTAGGTACGATGTACGGACGGAATATGAAAAGATACTAGGTTACCATCTGCATTATTGATGACGTCGAGCAGAAAGAGGGATCTTCTTAAAGAATAAGAACTTAAGTTTTCAAATAAGATAAGGCGCTATCCCTTGACAGCAACAGCCTATAGCTGCAGAAGTGACATACTATAGTGAAGAACTCAGGAAGGAGTCTATCAAGGGAATGATCTTAGCAGACTA
Organism: Amoebophrya sp. A25; assembly: GCA_905178165.1. NCBI lineage: Eukaryota > Dinophyceae > Syndiniales > Amoebophryaceae > Amoebophrya > Amoebophrya sp. A25. The sequence continues at coordinate 100,574 of CAJINU010000008.1, read as the reverse complement.
GAAATCAACAACAAGTGTAAGTAGGTGTACCTCGACTATAACGGTCAAGTCCAACCTATCTTGTACTGCTTCATCTTAGTTGTACATCTTCTTGCTCTTATTTTCATCGAGTATGCTCCTACCGAGTCGCGCAACTTACCAGTATGAATGAATGAATGAATGAATGAATGTACCCACTCCAGGAGCATAATGGACCCTGATTTTTTGCTAGTAGTACCTAATGCTTCTGCCGATTTTGATATCATCGTAACTTAAAGGCCTCCAAGTCCTTTCCCTTTAGGATGACATTTTGAGAACCGCTCTTCGAGCCTGTATTTGACGTACCGGTCGACGTAGCAGACCGACTGCTAGCAGGACGCGACGACGACGGTCGCGAGGATGCGGAAGAGGACTGCATTTTTTTACCTCTGAATGAATGTTCTCAAAAAATGGCAATTTTTATATTCTTGTTCGTAGATGATGAGATAGTATAACTATAAACTCCTCCCTAAATTATGAAACGCCGTCGTCTCAACTAGCTCTTTCTTTTTCTTTTTCACATGCTACGTGGATACTACTTGGAGCTCTCCGTTTCCCTCATGGTTCTTGCTAGCATTCGCTCATTCTAAAAACTTCCTTCCACAAAACTAACACATCACGAAACAAGTAGTCATCGGTTTTTCTGGAACACAACTACTTCACAAATTCATTCCACAAAGCCGAGGCATCATGCTCCCATAACAAAGGAGCATTCATAAATCACATGCAATGCCCAAAAAGGGAACCTACTTCTCTGCATGCTTACAATTTATTGCATACATCTATCTTCGCCGTGCATGCGTAATAAGGTTTATTGCATACCTCCATATGCTCGATACGATTTATTGGATACACGTACTTATCCATGGTGACCACCCTTTCGCCTCCTAAAACCGTAGTTTTGCAGATGCTCAAAAAAGCAATTTATTGGTTCGACATCCATAGCTGTCAAGATACTCTCAAAGAATAATAAAAATAGATTGAAGTGCTTTCAAAGAATACAAAGGTAACATCTCGGACAATGTCAAGATGTATTCATTCATGATTCATTCATTCATTCACTCACTCACTCATGCGCGCGGATCGGGCCCAGTCCTATGACTCAAATCATAGACCCGTCCACAGTAGGCGGTGCCGTGCAGCAAAGTCACGGGATCATGATTTGTAGTGTGACCTAAAAAGTACTACAGATTCGTCTACCTGCACGAGACAATTTTAGACCTTCATGCTGCCTTCATCGTCTAGTATGTAAGTATGTAACCATTATAGAAGTTTTGAAAATACACCATGCTGCCTTCATCATCTAAATACGAGTAACTATTATCGTTTTGGTAGTCGTCACTAGGTGAATCTTATCACATAGGTGACGTCAGCAAATGGGAAAGTGAGAGGGGAGGTCTTTTACCTCCTGTTTCTCTCGTTCTTGCGGGCGGTAATCTTACTACAATGGGGACAGCTAGAAGACAATTGACATACCTTTAACTCTTGTTTTTTAGTTTGGTCATCAGCAGTAGAGTAGCACCACTTCTCACAAGACGAGGTCCAGGCTTCCCCTTACATCACCAGTAATTGATTGCTTGACTGATCGATTGATTGTACGACGATGAACATCTAATAAATACTTGTTACTATAGCGTGAGGAAGTATTTGTCACTACTCCTGCTATTGTAGCTCCGCACAACTCTACGCTTCTCGCAATTTACTATGATAAGCTGACTATGGGAAGCCCTGTTCTCGCCATGCACCTCTCAAAGCTTCGCACTCTCGTTGCCATCGTCCATCGGTAGCGTCCGTCACGCTAGCTGGGAGATTTTGTCTTTCGGCGTCGAGGGTTCGCGGACGGATCAGGTTGAAATGATCGACAGTCCTCTGCAAATATATGTTCTTCCATCCTTTTACATAGCGTCGCTCCGTGCCCAAACTATGCCAAACCCTCCCCAGGTGATCAAACAAAAAAACGTTCAGGTTCATGATGCACCCAAGCATGGGTGCAAGAAGAATCGCGTCAGGCATCGCCATGTGCTGACACATATTCGCCACAAAATGACGGACTCCCTCTGCTCGATCAGAAGGCGCGTCTAGCTGTCCATTGACTCTCTCTGCTCGATCAGGAGACGCGTCTAGCCCTCCAGATAGTGCGAACCCGTCGAAGAGCAGCGGCACGGGCAAATTTCCCAGCATGTTGCTTTGTGAGGTATCGCGCTGCGCATCTAATACTGCCCGCTCAAAATCGTTTGGATTGGGAGAGACATTTTGGTAGAAGCGCTTCCAGTTTGCGTCGTTTAATCGTTGTGTAACACGCTCAGACACCCTCCGCAATACGTGTTTACAGAAATTATCTTTCAGCGGCTCCCCCTTTCTAGTTGGCAAAGTTTCGAGCCGTCCAGACTCAGAGTCGGCATCCTCACGCGCGGCCACAAAACTATTAAAGAGGCACAGATGCTGTCCCCCATCCATCAGAATACTTTCAAAAGAATTTTCACCAGGTCCGTCTATCCGTGGGATGTTCTTCGCAAGGGGCGTCGCCTCTATCCTTTCGGGAATCCGTGGCTCATAGTTCTTAGACTCTTCCTCTGCCCGACGGAGCTGTTGTTCATCAAAACCACTCCCACCGCCTGCTGTTGCACTCCCGCGACCACCGCGTCGCAAAGGTGATGTCGATGCGCCACCACCTCCACCTCCAGAAGGGACGCCACCACCTCCACCTCCAGAAGGGACACCACCACCTCCACCTCCAGAAGGGACGCCACCACCTCCACCTCCAGAAGGGACGCCACCACCTCCACCTCCAGAAGGGACACCACCACCTCCACCTCCAGAAGGGACGCCACCAACTCTTCCGGTCAAAAAGCGTCCATTTGTGCCACCCGTCAATCCTGTAGTTGTGCCTCCAGCACCGGTAACTCCATTACCGGTAACTCCATTACCAGTAACACCAGCTCCAGCACCTCCAGCTCCAGCACCTCCAGCTCCAGCACCTCCAGCTCCAGCACCTCCAGCTCCAGCACCTCCAGCTCCAGCACCTCCAGCGCCAGCACCTCCAGTGCCAGTACCTCCAGCACCAGCACCTCCAGTAATATTGGTTGGTGTACTAGTCGGGCTTCTGCTTCCGCCTCTGCCGGATTGTACTGCATATGCAATGCCACAGCTTGCGCCAACGATCACTGCTACAGCGAGTACTGACCAAAGAAGAGTCCATTTCCAATTTTGGGAGAGCCACGATTTCCACGAGCCTCCTTCTTTCGTAGAAACGCAGCATCCAGGATCGCTGCATCCAGTATTTTTAGGAATACCATCAGGATCGGGAATCTCAGAAGTGTGGCATCCAGTTTCAGGAATACCGCCAACATCAGGATCAGGAAGTTCCGAAGTACCATGTTCAGGAATACCATGACGAGCAGAAGCACCGAAAACGCCACCAGTGGTACGATCACCACCAGAAGCACAACTGGGAGAATTATCTTTATCAGGAGATAAAAGTGGATGTGCAGCCAAGTCATCAACATGGTTGCTTTGTTCGAGCACGTCGATACTGACGTCCTCGTTTTGCTCCTCGAGTAGCGGTAACTTTGCCGCCTCCTCTTCTGCGAACAGCTTCTGCGAAGTAGGAGACGTCATGGTTACAGATTTGAAAGAAGATAGATAGAAGTGGGTTTAGAATAATTGGATATGCTTCTACCAGTGCTAAAAAAACAGGATGTCTATCTCTCTTCAGTAGACTTGTCGTGACTAGGACTAGCAACCTTACTCACTACTAATTAGTACGGTGTGGACAAGAGAGATGAAAAGTCTCACTGAGCAAATGGTGGCGAAAGGTCTTCGTCAAGTCCGAACAAAAAACTATTCCTTTGACACAAGACTAGGTTAGGTTAGGTGCGGGTCTACAAGATTCCTACAAATGCAATCAATTTGTATTATTGAATTTATAATCTTGTTTGTTTGTAGTTTGTATCGATGCGCTCCGAGCGTTTGCTTGTATTTATAATCTTCCAATTTGGAAAATAATCTTCCTCCAAACAATGGTATAACGTCAAAACAATGATTCCAAAACACAATTACTCTAAAACAGGTGTTCTCGAAATACTCTTAATTCCCTTTGTCTCAAAAGAAAAAGAAGGCAAAACCGTTTGTCTCTGAAAATTTGTCGATTGGAGTGTGGAGGGGGTCATTCAGTGATTGAGGTCATGAAAAAATATTCCAATGGCAACATTTCCTTTTTCTTCTTGTCTAATTCTACATTTACTTATAAGCGCTTTCTGTTTAGATCTTGTTCTGCTTACAGATCATAGTTTCTGTTTAGATCTTCTGCTTGCATTTCAGTTTCTGTTTAGATCTTGTTCTGTTTACAGATCATAGTTTCTGCTTTTTAGATTTCAATTTGATTCTTGATCCACGAGGGAGACAGAAGAACTGAGGATCAATCATAGTAGCGAATTCTACTTTCTTCTGAGAATGACCAGCATTTTGTAGAGATGATCTATCGTGTGTTGAAAAAATCTCGCATAAGCAAATACGACGTGCAAGCCTTGGTTGTAGCCTTGGCTGTACTCGAAATTTCTAGGGCGTTTGTAATTTGTGGTGGAAGTTGTACCCAACAGGTTTATAGGTGTCCACATTCATTGGGGAGATGATGAACATGTAGATGTAGACGTGAGAATGAAAATATGTCGAATCATATGGTACCTCAATATCTTTTGACGTGAGCGTGGTTTCCGTCTGTGAAACACGGAACCTAGAGTTGAAGCTCGGACCTCATTGGTCACTGATTCTGAAGAGAAAACACCCCCCCCAAAACTCTGATTATCCTACAACATCATATTCGCTAGCTTGATTTTGAGTTGCGTCTTTCCTGCATCGCCCATATCCACAGCGTAACGACCCGTGGTCGTATCGTAGCCCATGATGGTGCCGTAGCACTCGTTCCACGCTCTCCCCTTCTCAGATTGCAGTGAATGCACCCTTACTGCCTGGCCTTCGCCCAATACGAAAGCTGAGCCTACTAGAGATGCATCTTCCACTAAGCTCCCGCTCTCCTCATTGCGAGCGCGGAAAGTAAACTCTTGCAGGGATCCGATTAGAGGTGTGCCCCTGCCGTAGTTGAGAAGCGGAAGCTAGCTACGATTTACACATGAACTCATTTGTATCAGACAGGCATACGAGTTCCAGTCATTTCACGAATCGCTTGGTCATAGTGGTCTACCTGTAAAAAGTATGATTCATTTTATCTTACGTGGTACATTCAGAACTACTCCTGTCATAAGCTAAGCACTCCGTGCTCTTGACCCAAATCCTTGTCTGACGAAGAAGAGGACGACCCAAATCCAAGGACTTCCCAAAGACGACTTTTACTCGAAGAAGCCTTTGGCGTTTCACCTCCAGCTGAAGAAGGAGAGCCCGACCCTCCTCCTGCTGGTGTCTTCTTTGGAGAACCAGTTGTATTTGTATTTGAACCACTACTAGCACTTGTATTTGAACCACTTGTATTATTTTCTCCACTCGTCGTAGTCGTTGTAATTATCGTCGTTTCCCCTCGATTACTCGGCTCTGAGGACGAAGATAGTACTCTAACTTTTGTTTGACAGAAGTTCGCAGGTTTCAAGGCCAATGGCTGCTCCAATCCCGCGATATTTCCGACCATGTATCTCCCCTTTGCTTCATCATATCCTAATATCTTTCCAACTTTTCCGTTTTCGGCAGGCCTTGATTTCAACCCTTGTATTTTCACTTCTGTCTGTGGTCGAAGGACGAGGACAGCGGAACTACTACTACTACTTGCTGGTGTCGGACCACCTCCAGCGCTGACTTTCGGTGTGTGCACTTGCAGAGCGGGGGATATTCCGGAATTATCACTAGAGGTAGAAGATGGTAAAGCGTTAAACATACCAGGCGGCATTCCGGGTGGTAGTCCTGGCATCCCGCCTGTGTTATCACCTCCGCAGAGATTAGAAAAATCTATTAGTATTTTTCTCCCCCCGATAATCCCTCCAAAAACCTTTCTCGACTCTTTTAATGATCCTACGAAGGTGTGTGATTAGTACTTAAATCTCGATATCTACCCTAACTACAAGAATATGGCAACGGCAGTGCATTTTTTTTTTGCTACTTTTCTTTGTACAAAATGCGCTTACAGAGCAAAACATTCAACTAGTACGTTAAGAATCTTCATTAACTACGTTCATCAACTACGTTCATTCATTCATTCATTTCGCGCAAAAAATCTGCGTTGACTCCACCACGTGGGCCTTGTGGACACAAAGTTATATCGTGACAACAGAACAAGGGCTAGAAGTGCGGAGCGAAGTGAGAGGTGAAGATATTCATTAACTACGTATATTCACCTTCATCCACCTTTGCCATAACAAACATGCTTCCGAGCATCGAGTCTACCATGCCAGGTGGCATTTTACCCATGCCCATCGACTCCATCATCTGCTCAACCATCCCCCCCATCCCTCCAGCGCCGCCAAGCATGGATTGCATCTGCTGTTAGACCTCTCCACGTTTCATCTCCCAGAAACGTGGAGAGGTCTAACAGTAGATGAATTCTCGTCACGAAGACGAATTCTATCAAAGGGAAACATTAACATTTTCCCATACTTCTCAACGAACGATGCAGTGGTTAACGATGACTTTCTAATAGTGAGAGCCTTAATGTTTTTTCATATCTGGCGTCAGCATTTTTTGCATATTCTGCATCATGGCCATTGGGTTGTTAAGATCTATAGAACCGCCCATCTTCTCGACCATATCCGCTATGCGAGCGTGCTCGGTAAACAAGTGCTGTGGAGATGGAGTATTCTTTTGAGATAGATAGGATGTTGGACGAGGATAAAGAAGAAGAACTGTGGTTGTAGTTTGAGTTTCTTCATCAATCTTTTGCACCATGAGTCAGGGGTGATCATACAACACTAGTCCGAGAACTACAGTCCTTACTTAATATACTTGCTATCAGAAACCAAGTTCACTTAAACCAAGTTCATTCTTACAACGCATCTTTCAAAGTAATCAGTACCAGTAACTCTTGCTCACTCTTGCACCCAGAACCTCGCATTATCCGTAACCGCCTACTCGCACTATTCTTTACATCTACAAGGCCATCCATCTCCTCATCTGTCATTGAGTCCATCATCACGATGAGTCTCTTTACGCGGTCGGCAGCGGCTTTTCTTAGATGAGGTCCAAGGTGGACTTTTATTTTTTGAGTCATATAAATTGTGGTGGAGCCGACCTAACTAGAAAAAAGAAAGACCAGAGGAAGATAGAAAAGAGAAAAGGGTAACTATCATCAAGTTTCCTCCTATCTGCTAAAACTAATTTATTTGAGTCATATAAATATAATTTCGACTTTGATTTAATTGCAAGTAAAAAGTCGATGCATCGAAGGCCGACGAATCAGGACTCTGGTTTGAAACTCAATCAATCAATCAATCAATCAAAAAATTCTACAAGTGCTCAGCTCATAACTTCTTATCCACCCCTTGCTGCATCATGTTCATCATCCCAGGCATCATGTTCATCAAACTTCCCATAGGTCCCATGCCGTTCATGCTCTGGAACATCTCATAGAGGTTTCGCAACGTAAATTTCCCATCCAGAATATTTCCTATCAGATTCTTGTGTTCTCCTTTGATTCAAGGTTGAAGCAATTCATTTCTTATAGTTTTGGTGGCGCCGACCTAACTAGAAAAAAGACAGACCAGAGGAAGATAGAAAAGAGAAAAGGGTAACTATCGACAAGTATCCTGAAGTATCCTGCTAACTGCTAAAACTATCAAATCCCAAGGGACGAGACAAGCTCGTTGAAATGAAATGCTCCTCCAACCCTTAATTTAAAGCAGTCCTGCAGTTTCGACACATCCACGCGGCCGTCAGCAGATTCTTCGCCCAAAGATTTGAGTCTTTCCACGTCAATCATGTTTTGGCTCAGTTCGTCGACCAAGCCTCTCACGTCGCCTAAACCCAGAAGCTTGGAAACAAAGCCATCCGCAGAGAATTTTTCGAAATCCTCAAAGTGTTCGCCCGTTCCGAGAAAAATAACCGGCGCACCCGTCGCTGCGACCGCGCTCAGCGCGCCACCACCTTTGTTTTTCGTGCCACTACTGTCATCCATCTTGGTCAAAATAACGCTGCCAACGTCCACTGCCTCTGCGAAGCTCTCCGCTTGTCGGAACCCAGCCTGCCCAATATGGGAATCCATAACGAGAATGACGCCACTCACAGGTTGTACGGCCTCATACAACTGCTGCATCTCCTCTAGGAGTGCCGCTTCCTGGCGGTGCCGGCCACTGCTGTCCACGAGAATCAAATCGTACTGGTTTTAGAGCTAGTACGGAATTGTTCCGGTCTCGTAGTTGTAGAACTACTGTGACCATAGCTGACGTTCCGGTCTCTGTAGTTGTTCATGATCTGTAATTCAAAAATTGCCCCCCAGCGTACTTTTAGGTATGCCCTTATGCTATACTCATATTCACTGATACTGATACAAGAACAGCAGCAACATGTATAACTAAGATAAATCAAGGTTTCTGATTGCCGTAATTATTCCCTTCTTCTCTGAAAAAGCGAACGCCTTCCTCTGCTATGACCACAGGATCGGTCTCGGTGTAGGAACCGTAAAATGGACATCTTATCTTCGACGCATTCTGCTTTAATTGGTCAAAAGCACCCGCACGAAACGTGTCTGCGCAAACAAGAGCTACGCGAAAGCCTGTATTGCGGAGGTTGAAAGGAGGAGGTTGAGGGGTGGAGGAACGAATAGTAGCTAGTAAAAGTTGTTCCCGCCCAGATGTGAGAGTAGTAGTTGAATAGTAGCTGCTAAAAGTCGCGACTAGTCCTGCCATCAAGGTGAACGACAAAAGCGACGAGGCTACAACTACTACTACTCTCACATCTGGGGAACAATGTAGTAGTTGTAGCCTCGTCGCTTTTGGCGTTCACCCTGGCAGGACTAGTCACAAATGAAACTACAACTTCTAGGAGGATTTTTGAGTAGAATTCTTGAACTAGCGGCCATGATACTATTGTGCTGTAGATGATGTTCATATTATCACTTACTCCGACAGCAGACTGAGAAACCAAGATCAACTGCCTCTTATGCGTAAACAATACCTTTCATCTTGTAGTAGTGCGCGTACTTGGTTATTGATGTTGTTTTTCCGCTTCCCTGCAACCCAACAAAAAGTAACACCTGCCCAGTTACGTTCTTCTGCGGCGCAAAGGGTTCTCTATCACCCCTCTGTATTAGAGGTCGAGCTTTCAACAATAATCTTGACGTAATTGCTGTTGCGGGGAAGAAGATTCAAAGAGGTCATTGATTAAATTAGCCCAACTGCTGCATCTGATGAATATGTTCTTGCAATACCAGCTTCTAGTACTAGTACCAGCTTGATAAAATGATACGCTGACTCATTTCTTCTTTTCAAAAAAATTACCAAAGCCTTAATAACAAGTCCGATAAATGCTTCACTACGCCTCGTTGTAATATCCGGACTTTCTGCTGCGATCCCAGTTTTGTGAAGCCACCACGCACCCCATAATTTTCCAAGATCGCATTCTCATCCAGCACTTCTTGCCGTATATTCTTACGTATGATTAGAACAAATAGAATTATAAATACGAACAACTATCAAAAACCTCACTATCAAATGAGTTCACATAATTACCTATCAAATGAGTTCAACAAGCAAACCTCCCTATCATATGAGTTCACATCAACATATGAAATGAGTATTACCTATCAAATGAGTTCACATCAACATATAGCCTCACTATATCGAAAACTATCTATCTGAGTCACTATCAAATGAGTTCACATAATTACCTATGAAATGACTTCAACAAGCGATCTTAACAGCAACTGCACGTAGGGCACACTAACGTCGGCAGCGAGTAATGCATTCCCCATTTCCTCCAGCAACTGATCCACTTCGGCAACGGCTTGGGCACTTTGACGCGCGCCAAACTTGCGGAACGAGGCCGTCAATGACACGGACAACTCACGAAGCACCATTTTGTGGATTTTGTAGTGGATTTTGTTCTATTCTGTTGCAGGAAGTATAACTAAGTACTTTAACTATCAAGGTGGTGATGTGATCTAATAAGAATCCATCAACTCCGAGAGAGAAGAGGAGGAATCAGCTTCTTTCGACGTTCTAGGAACTAGTAAAAGTCCATAGGATATTAATCAACGTGCTGGAGTTGAAGTTGATCATGTGAGAAACATCTATACGTGAAAAACGGATCCTTTTTCAGACTGGCAAGTCATATTAGAGTTTTTTGCGCATTATGTTGTACTAATTATGTGTGAATCCGATGTGACCCGCCTCACCCAGGATCTTACATTGATTTCGTGACAACAAGGTTAGAATGTCAATTCAGCCTCATTGCATTCGTTCCTTGCGTCTCTTTTTTGTATAATCCCTAATGAAACCGTTTCTTAATTATTTCTTTTGATACCCGGATCATGGAGGAAGAATTCAATTCGAACGAGTTGACAACACAGTGACTAGTGATGTCGGTGAAAAACCTGATGTCGGTTTTTTTTTTCAGTTCTCCACGTACCTAGCAATGTCGGTGAGTGACCCTGGACTCTGCCAGTATCCTGTCATACTCAACAGTTGCTCAGCCGCCGCTCGATACTTAGCACTGCTCATAATATCGTCACTTCCATGACCATTCTTGCCGTAGCTGACTCTTCAGTCAATCATTTTATTCATGAACGCCCACACTACCGAAACAGAGACTCTCGGATCGCCGCTGCACCTCTCAACAGGCTTATGTATGACTATGTAATTCTACGAAGGCCTACGAAGGCAAATAGCTTCAAACAGTATGATGTGAGAGGGAGGTGGATTGAAAGTACGAGGGGTCGCCTGTGGAAAATAGCCTGGTAGCCATCCTTTGAGTATCAAAAAAAAAATAAGCTGGGAAGATTCATAAGTAGTCCAAGTTGTCCCTGATCATAAGCAAAGACGAGGAAGAAAGGTTCAATAAATTAGAAAATAAATATCATAATTGAATCACCTCCTTCAGCCCTTGGCGTCCCATCCCCCAGCCACTCAAGTGAGAGTGCACGGGGGGGGTGGGTGTTCGCACTGACTCTAGACCACCAACTCCTGGCACGACCAAGGGTACCGGTTCACCATGCCAGAGTCTAAAACCAGACGCATCATGGTTTGACGAAGCAAGAAAATGTAAGTGTACTTCTCTGAGAATGAGACTCATTTGACATGTTTGTCACCCTATCCATAATTGAAAAAAAACCGAAAAAAATATTGTGTCTGTGCAACAATAAGCAAGATCCAGATATGATAGTTGACTCCAGAGAAGGGGACTACGAGTTTTCAAAACTTATACGACGCCAAGCCATATGAAAGGCTTGAAGATGGTGACGCAATTTGTCGCCAAAGCTTATAGCGCTGACAGCGCTAGAGACGATCGATCGCCCGACCTCAATTTAGCCAAGATTCAACAAGTGAAGTCGTAACTTTTAATTTCAGTTAGGGATTAAATCCGCGTTCTTATTGACTCTAGTATTAGAGTCAAAGTGACTGCTTAGATTCTAGTGTTCAAAATAAGTGTACAACATTTGGATTCTAGTGTTTCAAATACAAACTCTGCGTCTGCTGGATTCTAGTGTTTCAAATACAAACTCTGCGTCTGCTGGATTCTAGTGGGGAAAATAACTGTGCATCTGGATTCTAGTGTCGACAATAAATCCGATGTTCTACTGCTTATGATCTGGTCGTGATCCCTGCATCGCTGCTAAAATCTTCGTCCAGTCTTTTGATATTCTTGAGCACCTTGCCTAAATGACAGTCGGATCTACACTGCACTGCAGTTGTAAAAAAATCGTATAAAAAACCTTCGACTACAGAAACGCCACCACTCATCAGTTGAGCTTCCAATCTCCTAGACTGGGTCTTTCGCTGGGGGTGTGAGGAGTATGAAGCGCGAACGGGTATTGCATCACCTTTATAGGCGACGGTGCGCGGAAATTCTCCAATATCCACCATGAGGAGCTATTCGATCCAGCTCCTTCCTGTTGCTCCGACATGCTGTTGTTAGCGCTATAGCTTTACGCCCTTCAGACTGCCTGAAAACTCACTCTTCAAGTAGTATCAATTATAACTGCCCCCTTGCTACAGGAAATATCCCACTCCGGATAATGATGATCTCCGGAGTTTTCAACGATCGATCATAGCAGAAGATTCGAAGCATTTTGATAATTTCAAAGATGATGATCTTGATCACACGACTAGATTTTATGAAAGACGAAAGATAGGCATAATATCCTCCTGGTTGTTCGCTTGGTCATCGCCGGAAGCTAAATCACTAAGGACGATCTCATCCAGTGCGTCCCCATCGCCTCTCTGGTCGCCGTCTCCGGAACAAGTCCTTGTCGGAAATAACATATCGTATGCACCACAGCCAGCTTCATCTTCTCCTGCACCCACAACCTTCTTCGTACCAGGAGGTTGAACAAGTAGATCTAGTTTATTTCGTATTATTGTTGTTGTCGTTGCTGTTGTTGGTCCATCATTTACTTCTATTACGTGGTGTTCTCTATCTCCTTCTCCTTGTTGAGAAGAACTACTGCTGCTAGATGAAGTAGACTCCCGTTTTCTAGTAGCTTCCCCCACGACCGATGGAGGAGATGGGCAGCTCGTTTTCATCTCATGTGGTCTCGGGTCACTGCCACTATGATCTGCGGAGGTTGAGGTATACCCATCTCCAGTACTATTGTCAAAGCCGCTACCGCTGCCATCCACACTACTAGTCATGGCTGCTGCATTGTTGTGATTGCCGTCGACGTCTACTGCATGATATAGGGGATGTAACTTATTTTCTAGGGCACGGAGGTCGTCTTCATGCCGTCGTGCCCAGATTACACCTTCGTGCTCAGAAGAGGCTGACTTAGAGCTACCTCATTGGTCGTATCCATGGTAGCATCCATTCTTGGCGACTTTTCGCCTAAGAAAAATAACCAAGGATGGTGCTCTCACGATAGAAGCCATAATTAACGAATTGATTATATTGTTCATATTCAAAGCATCCGCTATTGCTCTAGTTGTACTTGCTTCTGTACTCGCTTCCACTCTGCCCCCACTACTTGCATCGGTATGATCACAAGTACTAGGATCTACTAATGGTCTGGCACTTGTTGTCAGGTCTGGCAATAGCTTGTCTAGTGTTATTTTTTCAACAGCAATAGTTGGTGTCCCGAGCTTGCTTTTGCTCCCAGCGCTCCCGCCGCGCGTCCGCTTGCTGCCGGCACGGCGCAACGGTGACGAGCTTGGCAACACTATAGATGCCGTCTTGTTGAACAAAGACGACGTTGCCTGTTTGTTGCGGATGACTTGTGTTTCACTGGCTAAAGACCAAGTAGCCTAGTTTTCCCAAGAACAACTACAGAACAACTACAGTTTTTCCAAGAACAACTACAGAAGATGCATATCTCCTAAAAACGTTGGCTAAAAGTAGCACTACAACAGCAAACAAATTCTTCAGTACCTGCATTTGCGCTATAAAGAGGAGGTACAGTCCTGCGACTATTATGAAAACGCATATATAGAAGCCAACCGGACGAAACCACTCTGCACTATCGAAATCCCGCATTATCGAAGTTCCGCATAAACAACCGCTGACGACTAGAGGATTAGAAGATTCTTGCTTCAGACATTTTCTGTCAAATACTGGGGAACTGCCGTCTCCTGATCTTGAGATACTTGGCGTTGGATGTCGGGGCTGCTGTTTCTCTCTAGGTGAGGCTTAGCTAGGGCGGCCAAACTCATCTACTTGGTTGCAGAACGTTATTCAACCAGCACAGTAGAACTTCACAGAACAAGATGTAGTCAACAAGTTTATTAAGTTTTTTCATTAGCCTTAATAGATCCCTCGTAAATCGTGACCATGAAGAGGACTTCAAACTCCCGCATCCCCAACGCCATAAAGCGGATGTTCATTACGCTGAAAAAAATAGCTCCAAAGACTAGCCCCGAAACTAAAAATGCGTCAGACTCGAACCATTGGCCCTGGGGGATAGTAATGGTTGAAAAAACTAAAAATGCGTCAGACTCGAACCACTGGCCCTGGGGGATAGTAATGGTTGATGTTAAGTTATATGTTGTTGCACGGGATAAGCTTAGACTTTTAGAGGTGAAAACTAACCGGCTGCTTTACTTAGTGCTTTGAGCGTCGCGGGACCTAAGCGTTCACCTAAAAGGTGAAAGCCAATCAAGATTTGCAGCACGCCTCTAAGTGAAAATAAGGGGGAAAGCACTAGCGTCCTGTTATGGGAGGAGGTTAATTACATATGTCATCAGATGTATTTGGGATAAGATGTTAAAGTATGTGGTGATGTTGACGATGACGGTGACCACGAGAGGTATGAGATAGTGATGTTGATGTTGACCAGAGGGAGTATGCGATACAAAAGTTTTATCACAGGTGCAGTGCTGCAAATAATGAATCAGTGCACTCTGTCCTCTCAGGCTGCACGTGCAAGTAATGATCAAATCTTTAAATAACAAATTTAATATTACGAAGCTTTGCAAGTAGGACAAGCTCCCTCGTGTAAATAAAAAAATTACCAGCCTATCGCCGAATCCCTCTGATGCATTCGCGCAATCTTGAATAATTTCGCCCACCGAATATGAAAGTCGTTAACAACAATTCAGGAAGAGCAGATAGGAGTAGTGTTAGGTCAAACAAATATTCGTAGTCTTTGTTTTGTACGACTCACCACCACAGCAATCCAAATCTCCACCAACAACTTGTTGCTCAAGGTACTAGTGTACGTAGGATGTCCTACTCACTACTTTCTACTACTTTTTACTACCCACAACCATACCAATTTCACGCAAAACATGGTTCCTGCCAAAAATCCACCGGTAACTCCAAGAGAGAGGCCGCGCCGATTGTCACCAGACTTGTATTTTCTTTGAACCCAAAGAATATTCCACCCAAGGAAGGCTAGCAGAGTGGTATGAATCTTTGGTGTTGTGGAGGGGAAAGGCAATCATCAGTGAGGCACCTATAAGGGGGCACCTTGCGAAACCGTTAAGAGAGCACTGGGAGAAACACTTGAGGGAGCACTGGGCGAAACCGTTAAGGGAGCACTGGGCGAAACCGTTAAGGAGGCACTGGGCGAAACCGTTAACGGGGTACCAGGCGAAACCGTTAAGAGAGCACTTGGAGAAACACTTTACACTTAAGGGAGCACTGGGCGCAACCGTTAAGGGAGCACTGGCGAAACCGTTAAGGGGGCACTGGGCGAAACGGTTAAGGGAATACCAGGCGAAACCGTTAAGAGAGCACTTGGAGAAACACTTTACACTTAAGGGAGCACTGGGCGCACCCGTTAAGGGAGCACTGGCGAAACCGTTAAGGGGGCACTGGGCGAAACGGTTAAGGGAATACCAGGCGAAACCGTTAAGAGAGCACTTGGAGAAACACTTTACACTTAAGGGAGCACTGGGCGCACCCGTTAAGGGAGCACTGGCGAAACCGTTAAGGGGGCACTGGGCGAAACGGTTAAGGGAATACCAGGCGAAACCGTTAAGAGAGCACTTGGAGAAACACTTTACACTTAAGGGAGCACTGGGCGCACCCGTTAAGGGAGCACTGGCGAAACCGTTAAGGGGGCACTGGGCGAAACGGTTAAGGGAATACCAGGCGAAACCGTTAAGAGAGCACTTGGAGAAACACTTTACACTTAAGGGAGCACTGGGCGCACCCGTTAAGGGAGCACTGGCGAAACCGTTAAGGGGGCACTGGGCGAAACGGTTAAGGGAATACCAGGCGAAACCGTTAAGAGAGCACTTGGAGAAACACTTTACACTTAAGGGAGCACTGGGCGCACCCGTTAAGGGAGCACTGGCGAAACCGTTAAGGGGGCACTGGGCGAAACGGTTAAGGGAATACCAGGCGAAACCGTTAAGAGAGCACTTGGAGAAACACTTTACACTTAAGGGAGCACTGGGCGCAACCGTTAAGGGAGCACTGGCGAAACGGTTAAGGGGGCACTGGGCGAAACGGCTAAGGGGGTACCAGGCGAAGCCGTTAAGGTAACACTGGGCGAAACGGCTGAGGGGGTACCAGGCGAAACCGCTAGCGGAGCACCGGGCGAAACGGGTAAGGGGGTACCAGGCGAAACCGTTAAGGGAGCAATGGGCGCAACCGCCAAGGGAGAACCAGGCGAAACCGCTAACGGAGCACTGGGCGAAACGGTTAAGGGGGTACCAGGCGAAATCGTTAAGGGAGCACTGGGCGCAACCGTTAAGGGAGCACCACCTGAGGCACGTAAAGGAGGCGAGGACCGTCTGAGGCACTTAAGGGATTACCATTCGAGGCACTTAAGGGCGCACCACTTGAGGCACTTAAGGGAGCACCATTCGCGGCACTCAAGGGAGCACCATTTGAAGCACTGAAGGGACCACCATTTGCGGCACTTAAGGGAGCGGCGAAAGACCCCTCGCTTAAGCGGTGAATCAAAAGCCCTCTCGCTTAAGCGGTAAAAGCCTTCTCGCTTAAGCGGTAAAAGCCTTCTCGCTTAAACGGTGAAGGCCCTCTCGCTTAGGCGGTGAAAGCCGCCTCCCTTGAGCAGTGAATGACACCTCGCTTAAGCGGTGAACGCCGCCTCCCTCAAGAGGTGAAGGCCCTCTCGCATAAGCGGTGAAAGCCGCCTCCCCTAAGCGGTGAATGACACCTCGCTTAAGCGGTGAACGCCGCCTCCCTCAAGCGGTGAACGGCGCCTCCCTCAAGCGGTGAATGTCACCTAGCTCAAGCTGTGAACGCCTCCTCACTTATAAGCGGTGACAGCCCCTCTCCTGAGTAGTGACCGGTCGGTCGGTCGCTTACGTAGCGAACAGACGCTCCCGTAAGTGGTGAACCATAACTACATGAATTAGAAGTAAAGGATCTTGCAAAATAGATACTGCCATTGGCAAGCCCTGCACATAACATAGGAGATAGATGAATGCCCTCCACGAAACGACCAGCTCTCGCATATAGTCCGCTGTGTAGTCCGGCTCTTCGTGTCGCACGAAAAATAGCGTAGAAAAGACACCTATGATCGGTGAACGAGTGTCCTTCTAGAATGAGACGCTTCGAAAGATGACTCATACCTCAGTGACAATGCAGCATCAGGATGTCAATTATTGAAATAAATGGAATAAAATCAAAAATTTACGGAATTTGAAAATTCAAAATTTCAAAGAAGATAAAGATTTGCTTTCATCACATTTTCTTGAAATTCAAATTAAAATCCCTGCACTCAACGCCTTTCTGTTTCAACCAATCTGATTGATGATACGCTTGAAGACGCATCACTATCTATTGGGAACCTTCACGCCGAAAGATGACAAATGACGTACGAGTATGATGTGTATCTTGTCCACACATCCGAAGTACAAGTAATTTCCACCTGAAAAGACCATTCCAATCGCGACAGCTTTAGGCGTCGTAACTTTTTCGCCTAAGGTGAATGGCGCCAGCATCGCGTTCCAAACAACATCTAATCCACTAAACGGCGCCACCATCGACTGAGGAGCGAACGCTGATTAGATAGATCAAATGGTCTCACTGAAGTCTCACGGAATGAAAAAGAGTTCCCAACATCGTAAACTTAGTCTCAGACAACATTAAGCTTTTGTCCATGTAGATCTGCTCCGTTCTTTGATCACTAAGACTAACGAAAAATGAAGATAAGACTTCAGCGAATCTAAGTGCGACTTATACAACATAAATGTAAGCTCCCAGGTCTAAGACGGGGCCGACCACCGTAGTGAGGACTAGACCAGATACGGATGCGATGCGACCGCGAGCTGGTGCTCTTCGTTCTAGCAAAGCGCCTGCTCGTATGAGCTGCTTCCCCGCCGTACCCCCCATAGAGGCCGCGAAGGTCATCAGGACCCCGATCCACACAAGAGACGCCATTTTCTTCTCCGGTCTTGTTTTTGGATCTTCAAGTTGCCTATGTTGACTGGCACTGTTGTTGTGTACTGTGGTATTGGTACTTCTCTAACAGTTAGTGCGACGGGATGGACCTGCGTACTGCGGTAGCCAGGGTCCCTCGTACTTGATGTTGTTGCGTACTTCTATGGATGTAGGCTTCTTGGCCGCACGTCGTGAGAGGTCGTGCTATATTTTTCTCCGTCCTTGCAAAGACTGCGCGTGATCTACTCCTATCTCGTCGAGGATGCAGCGGAGCTCTTGCTCCGTATGTCACGGTGAGGACGCTTCATCAACTTCCGGCGTTGACCATTTCTCCAAGTGCTTCAACTTCTGCCAGTGCTTACTACAACTGACTACTGCCAAGTGACAAACGGCGGAGGCCTTCGTTCCGGAAAAAAGGTGGTTATTGTTTTCCACAAGTTGCTTTCTCCATTGTTGGGGTCACACGATGGTACCAACAGTGATGCCCCTGCGAAGTCCATGACACTTTCCTTGTTCTATACAATTAAGCACAAATATTCATCGACGAAAAAGTGTCCCCCTGAAGCGTAGCCATCTGATGTTGAAAAGCAGGAGCACGCAGTCTTTTACCCGTTCATGCGAAGCAACGCGACAGCCGAAGAGGCTGCCGCGCTCAGTAGGGGACATAAGTAAAGACGCGGCAAAGAATAAATAATCTGGACAAAGGAAAACGGCTTCTCACTCTGCGACGCTTTCCCACTAGCCCTCTCCGCTGCTTGATCTGGAACCGAGCGTACCTCACGCCGCCTTTGAGGAAGCTTGCGTCCAATTTTTTCCGGGACGCTCCTACGCTCTTTTTTTGTTTTCCTCCAGGGGCGCTTCTTTCTTGTTTGTCCCAGGGCTCGCTTTTTCCTGCTGCCCGCCCCTGGGGCCTCCTTGTTTTGTTCGCGCTCCGGCTTGCCTTTTTTGTTCGCTCTGGGCGGCATTTAGTTCGCGGGGAGGCCCTTGGCAGTCCGTTTCCTCAAGATACGAAAAAGAGGCAGCCGGCACGCGGGAGGCAGCGTGGCGACGGAGCGGTGAAGCACAGCGCCGCGGCTTGCCGCCTGCGCTTTCTGCGCGCCTGCAAAGGAAGGGCCCGGCCCCCCTGAGCGCGGAAAGCCGCTGCAGGCGCGGTGGATGGGCGGCACCGGGCGCGCGGCGCGCGGAACTTGCGCGGCGGCCTGCCGTCGAGTGTCCCGCCGCTGCGCCCGCGCCCCTGCCGCAAGCCCGGCCGCCCTCCGGGAAGCGGCCGCCGCGGGCCAGGGGAAGAGGCCCCGCCGCTGCTCTTCCGCGGTTCCGCCGCCGCCCCGCCCGCCTCTTTGCGGTTCCGGGGAGGTGCGCCCGCGCGGGAAGAGGGTGAGGGGGGTCGCCGGGAAAATTTGGGGAGGGGAGGGGGCGGGCCGGTAAGCGGGTGGGCAGGGGGGAGAGGGCTGCGACCACCCTTCCTAGCGGCCTACGGGACCAAAAGCCGCGCGCCTTCTATCGGGAGTAGAGAAAGCCCCGACCGGGTGCCGCGCTGTCCCTCTTTTTCTCGGTTTTTGCCGTGTGAAGTCGCAAAAAGTCGCTGCGCCACACCTTAAGGGCGGCAACGAGCCACGCGCGCCGCAATGAGGCCTAGAAAGCCGTCGCGAGCCGCGGGCGCGCGCGCTGGCCTTCCCTCCGGAGCCGCGATCCTTTGCACGTTTACAGCGCACGCAGAAATCCGCAGAAGCGTCGGACTGTTGGGGAGAAAGCAGGCGGGGAACTTTTGAGGAGAAAGCAAGCGGAAGGCGGTCCGCGTGTGTCGTCGACTTATCACGGGCCGGCTGTCGGGTTTGGAGCACGAGGCCCGCAGCCGGACCAGACGGCCCGGGCGCGTGGGTCTTCCCTCCAAAGGCGCGCTCTTTTGGACGTTTGCAGCGCAGAAGCCCACAAGCGTCCGTGACTTTTGGGGAGAAAGCAAGCGGAAGGCGGTCCGCGCGTGTCGTCGGCCTACCGTGGACCGGTTAAGGACGAGGCCGCCCGCTAGGGGGTCCCACGGAAAACGGACGCAGGGAAGGCGCTGGCCCTTTGTAAGTCTGAAACTCTCAGGGCCTATAGCAAGCTCTTGGGCTTTTAAACCCTAAAAACCTCAGACCCGTGAGCCCCCGCCCGGCGTTTAAGAATCTAGCCCCGCGCAAGTCTTCGACCCGTGAGCCCCCCCGCCCGGCGTTCAAGAACCTAGCCCCGCGCAAGGCCTCCGTAGGGCTCTGCCCGAGCCTCCCAGGCGGTGCCGCGAGGGCTTTCCGAGGAGCTTGGAGAAGGCTCGCCCATGGATGGGCCTCGAACGGGCTGTCGCAAAGGTCTCGGGGCAGCTGCTTCAGGAAGGCCCCGCGGATGCCCGGTTCCGAAGGCTTCACAAAACCGCCCGCCTGGCTTTCCGAGGGGGCGCCCAAAAGGCGGCGCGAGAGGCATGGCAGACACTTCCCAAGGGCTCTCCAAACGCTTCGCGAGAGCCTTCGCACTGGTGAAAAGCATTGCGGGAGAGAGCTGCCCGAAAGACTTCAGAAGAGCCCCCAGAAAGACAAAGACGGGCAGCGCACTGCACTCGCCTCATAGCCCACCGCCAGCCACCGCGCGGCGCCCTCGAATCTCAGGAGCGAACCAAGCGCGAAGAAGACCGAGGCGGACACACTGCGCACGCAGTGCAGCCCGCCACCAGACACCGCCGCGCGCCCTCGAATCTCCTGGAAGAGAGGAAAACGAGGGTGGGGAAACAAAAGAGGAGACAAAGGCAACACAGGCGGGACCGTGCCGACCGGGTCAGCACTGGAGAACCACGCGCAGGCCATACCATGCCCCGCCCAGGTCCCTCCCGCTGCCTCTCTTGTTTTTCTCCCCGCTTTTCGCTCCTCGAGATTCGAGGGCGCGCCGCGGTGGCTTCTGGCAGCGGGCTCCCTGCGGCGCGGAAAACCCAAGAAAAAGAAGAGGAAAGAGCAGAGGAGACGCGCACACAACGCGCCGCAGCCTGCCCCGTTTGGGTTTCACGCTCAGCGTGGGCCGCAGGGCTGGCCCGAGTTTCGAGCATGCTGCGAGTTTCGGCCCTGCCTCGAGATCCGGGCGCGCTAAGGGCTCGCCTCTTTGGTTTGAGGCCGGGCGGGCTTCCCTCGGTTTTGGTCGGCTTGCGCTTGGGTTTTGAATGCGTTCGGTTTGCGTTTGCGTTTGGCGTGGGTTTGGTTTGAGTTTGGCCGGGGTTTGGTTTAGGTTTGGGCCTGAGTCTTGTTTGGTTTGAGTTTGGTCGGGGCCCGGCTTGGGTTTCGGCTTGGTTTGGGTTTGGTTTGGGTTCGGCTCGAGGCTGGTTGGAGTTTGGTCTGTGTTTGGCATGCGTTTCGTTTCAGTTTCGTCCGCGCTCGGTGTCAGTTTCGTTCGCGCTTGGTTTCAGTTTGGCCACAGCTTGGGTCCCGTTGGGTATCTTTGGCGTGGGTTTGGTTTGGGTGGGTTGCTTAGGGCTACCCAAATGGGCTGCGCTTTTGCGCATCTTTCAGCCTGGCCCTGCTCGTCTTGGGCTTGTTCTCTGATGGTGACTGGAATAAAGTGGGCACCGGCTTGCAACTTCTGGACCACTTTGCAACTTGAGAGCCCAGGGCTTTGGTTTTTTCTCTGGTGCACTTTAAGAAAACACCCGCACGGCCTAAGAACTTCCGGGCGGATTTTTAGCTTGAAATCGGTAGGCTTTGGAACTTGTTTCAGTGGTGGCATAATGAAAAACCTGGGGCGATTTCTTTTGTGCCTGCTTTTCTCGTCCGCCACTCGAAGAAAAAAAATAAGGCGAGACGAGTCAAAAGCAGGCTGCTTCTTCCTGCCTGGCACCCACCTCAGTAGGAAAAAAGAAGGCAGGCCCCTCAGTATAATTTGGGGGCATCGGCAGAAGGAATCTGCCCGCCTGTGCCCCCGCCCGGCGTTTAAAAATTGGAAGCGGGTAAGCCTTGCAGCCTACCAATATCAGACCAGAAGCAGGCCGAGCCCAAAACGAAGCAAGCCAGAAAGCTTCTTGGCATTGGGAGGACTTCGCGGCCATCTGCTCTAACATCAGGACCGCGACGCCGCACAGCGTCGGCGTCCGCTCTGTGTGCAGATTCCTCCACAGTCTAGACGTAGCCACCTGTCTGCGAATGCCTCTAATAGTTACGCTCTAGCCACGCGATGAAGAATGTACCCCCGCGCAAGGCTTCGGCGGCGGCCTCTTGCGGGCCTGCCGGAGGCTTTGCGAGGCGGCTCCCGCGGGCTCTGCCCAAGCCTCCCAGGCTTTCCGAGAAGCTTGGAGGATACTCACCCATGAGCCCCGACCGGGCTGCCGCAAAGGCCTCGGGGCGGGTCGAGGGGGGCCCCCGGTCCCGAAGCAGTCCGGCGCCCGTTCTGGTTTTTTCTATGTTCTTGCGGCAGTGTGGAGCCGTCTCTAAGTGTCTCCAAAATGACAGACGGACATGCCTCCGATTGATCAAATTCGCACAATTTCGACCCCTCACCGACAAGACCCGCAGCGGCTTCATTTCGTTGGGGAGGTGGATCTTCTTCCCCGGATGGACGAAACCAAAAGTGACCTCGGCCGCGTGTGGATTCTAGTCGCGAGAGCTTCCCGGCTCCGAGCGGGCTCCTCGTCTTGAAGAAGTCCAGAGCTCGGCCGGAGCTTTCTGAAAGACAAAGACGGGGAGCGCACTGCACTCGCCTCATAACCCACCGCCAGCCACCGCGCGGCGCCCTCGAATCTCAGGAGCGAACCAAGCACGAAGGAGACCGAGCGGGACACACTGCGCACGCAGTGGGTGCAGCCCGCCACCAGCCACCGCAGCGCGCCCTCGAATCTCCTGGAAGAGAGGAAAACGAGAGGGAAACAAAAGAGAAGACGAAGGCAACAAAGGCGGGACCGCGTCGGCCGGGTCAGCACTGGAGAACCACGCGCAGCCAAAGCCGCAGCATCGTCATGCAATCCCGCCCCTTGCCTCTCTTGTTTCTCTCCCCGCTTCTCGCTGCTCGAGATTCGAGGGCGCGCCGCGGTGGCTGCTGGCATCAGCCTCCTTGCGGTTCAGAAGACCCAAGATAAAGAAGAGGGAAGAGCAGAGAAGACGCACGCGCAGCGCGTCGCAGCCGGCCCCGTTTGGGTTCCGCGCTCAGCGTAAGCCCCAGGCCTGGCCCGGGTTTCGAGCATGCTGCGAGTTTCGGCCCTGTCTCGAGCTCCGGGCGTGCTTAGGGCTCGCCTGTTTGGTTTGAGGTCGGGCGGGCTTCCGGCGGGCGGGTTTGGTCGGCTTGCGCTTGGTTTTTGAATGTGTTCGGTTCGCGTTTCCGTTTGGCGTGGGTTTTGTTTGGGTTTGGCTGGGGTTTGGTTCGCGTTTGCGCGTGGGCGTGGTTTGGGTTTGGCTTGCGTTTGGCCCGGTCTTGGTTTGAGTTTCGGCCCGGTTTGCGTTTGGTCCTGGTTCGGCTTGGGGCTGGTTGACGTTTGGCCCGTGTTTGGCCTGCGTTTCGTTTCGGTTTCGCTCGCCTTTGGTTTCAGTTTGGCCACGGTTTGGGCCTCGTTGGGTTTCTTTGGGTTGGGTTTGGCTTGAGTGAGTTGCCTAAGGCTACCAGAAAGCGGCGCACTTTTGCGCATGTTTCAGCCTGGCCCTTTTGGTCCGGGGCTTTTTATTCTGTGGCAACTGGAACAAAGTAGGCACAGGCTGCAACTTCTAGACCATTCCCAGCATACACCTTCAGGGCTTTGATTTTTTTACCAGTGGCGCTTAGGAAATTCCTCGGACAGTTTAACAACTTCAAGGCCATCCCCAAACTGAAATCGGTAGCCTCTGACTTTTCCAGTGCTGCCCAGGACTTTTCTGCACGATTTAGAAACTTGTGGGCCATTTTCCAACTTGAAGCCAGTAGACTCTAGGGCTTTTCCAGTGGTGAGCTGATGAAAAAAATTTCGGAACTTGATAGATTTGCGCCGACAAAAGAGGGGCATCGTGATTTTTTTGCCCAGCTGGGAGAGTCAAAGGAAATCTGAGAGGTTTAAGGGAAATTCTTTTGCATAAAAATACAGAACGACAATAATCAGGAGTGTCCCCTTCTCGTGTTTCCTCTCGCCTGATTTTTTTTGCGTGGCAGATGTGCAAGAGATTTCCTCAAAAAGTGCGACTTTTTAATTTTCTGGAGGGGTGGTAGCAGTTTATAGAAGCGCGAAATTTTTAGAAAACTACAGAGAACACGCTGCATCATCTCACGGAAGTGCTAACAGGCAAAAAATTCAGACCGGGCAAAAATTGGAAAGTTAGAGCTACCAAACCGAGTCCATTTGTGCTACAAGCTTAAAGACGAGACGGGCGCGGGTCTCAAGAGTTAAGCTTTTGAAATTTCTGCAGCTCGGTTGATCAGCTTCGACATTTAACAATAACAGCAAAAATTTTCAGAATCT
Source organism: Amoebophrya sp. A25 (assembly GCA_905178165.1). Taxonomy (NCBI): domain Eukaryota; class Dinophyceae; order Syndiniales; family Amoebophryaceae; genus Amoebophrya; species Amoebophrya sp. A25. Next base: position 76,198 of record CAJINU010000008.1, on the reverse strand, counting down.
CAAAAAAATTCTAGCAAGATAAAAAATAAAAAAAACTTGCAGGAATCACAAACCGCCAACAAGTACTAGAAACTCAGCTAGAAAATTCCGAAGTTTCATTACAAAAATACCACTTTTCGCAACATATAAACACGCTAGTCTTATCTTAATCATCCACTTTTCCAGTACTCAAAACTGTGCAAATAGCTGCTCAAACTCTTTTCACTCGTCATACAGTGTTATATACTTTCTGTTCCACCTTTAACTGTTCACATACTAACCTTTGTTTCAACGATTCAAGTACAGACTTTGCGAAACGAAACACAGATTGGAAATACTTCCCCAAAGGATAACTGTCCTTGTTTCCCTACTGTTTTGTGGTAAAAGACTTGAGCCAACCCACGAGGGGTTGGCAAGATGACATGGGCATAGCACAAAATGTTTGTCCATTCCTCACACTTATCGCTCGATGAAATGCATCGAATGTCCAATGTCTTTTGTGCAGTGTCATAGTGCAATGATTGGTGTTGTGGAAATAAATGCAGTCTACTACAATCACGAGCATCATCTGATTAATACTGACAACAAATGATGCTGGGCGATAAAGCGATATGATGAGAAAGAAACGAGAGTTTCAATTACACGACTATCGCACAGAAAGCAGCTATTTCAAACAACAACAAATGACTGAAGGTTAAATACCGACTTTGTGATTTATGACAGTAATCCACTCGTTCAAACAAACTGCAACTTTGCATTTTTCAGACACGAATAAGTGATGTTGTTCAAGAAATAGGAGCGGTTTGCAAAACAAGAGGACACAAAAAAAAAACACAGACGTTTTTATTTCTTCTCTGTTTCATGTCAACACTTTCAACTGTTCATCACTGTTCATTTCCCTATGCGCAATTGTATCTCTCTCCCAATAGTCTCTCATACTCGTTTTAACCGCTTGAGATTGTGTACAATTAAACAAATATCAAGCTTAAATAGGACCGACAAAATTGTGCCCTGAGGTTAGTCTACTCACAGAATGGAAAGTCTGTTTTTCGAGATCTCAGGGCTAAATGTTACCATATCATGATGAACAATTTTACTAATGATTTATTCACTTCTTTTTAATGAATAAAACGTATTACCTGTCTGCTAATACTCTGTTCACCTAGTGAATTCCCCAAAATTACTTATGCACTCATACTTACTAGTACTCCCGTTTTTCTTCTTTCATGACCAACATAGATTGAGTTGTACAAATAAACATCCTTATTTAGTTCAGTGGCGTTTTATTGTCTAAATGAATTTTTAACAACCAAAAATATTTTTAGTACAAAATACTGCTACCCCGGTATTCTTCACACCCCACCCTATTTCCACCTTAGTTCCGCTTCAGCAGTGGTCGGACCAGGAATAGGAGTAGCAGCGAGTTCAGGAAAGCGGGCCGAACAAATGACGTTGAGGGTTTTTATTACCGACTATTTTTTCGTTGTTCGGCTACCGCGTCCACCACCACCTTTTCCCCAGGAACATGTTGGATCATGAACTTCTTCACCTCGTTTGCAATAGATGTGTCCACAATTCCATAACAGGCCATCAGGTACAGAAGATCCAACTCTACTTCCAGTGGTGATTTCGTCAACGGATCCGTTGGATTGAGTTTGCCACTGACATGACGAAGAAAAAGAAGTCGTTCCTCGCGCAACTGTTCAAGGTATTGATAGTCCGATGCCAAATTTCGTTCACTCGGTTCGCCAAGGAGGTTCTTAGAATCTGTAAGATTCAACAGTGGCGCCGACAGATCAACAAGTTGCAAATCGAGACAAATTTGTCTCATGTACTGCACTTCTGCTAGCAGAATTCGTTGCGCAAGCAACTCAATTCCACTTGAGCTGTGAAAAATGCGCTTCGGTATTTTACTGAATGTGGATACGCACGTCAGCGAGTCCGCCTCCAAACCACCTAGTAGCACAGCTCCACCAACGCGCACCTTTGAGGCATCGGCAATACCCACCAGTGCATGCTGTCCAAGAGCTCCAAGCCGTTGAATTCGACGTGTACTATATGGCTCTGCTTGACTAAGAAGAATAAGATTGTTCAGATCTGTCAGAAATGATTGCACCAAAGTACTATTCACGTTTTCTTCTTGTTCTACCACATGAGCAAGAGATGCCAACTCCGACAGCTGTTGCTGTATGACTGCATTGCTCTTGCTCAACCACATGAGCTCCCCTATGCGTTTCCGATACGGCGAACGAAGCTGACTCAGCAACCACTTGTTACTTGTAGTGGCCCGTTTGTTATAGTAAAGCTCCGCCTCTTCCTTATCCAATTGCTGCACCTTCTCCGCGTAAGATTCTTGACTCATTACTAGAACTAGATCTTCCGGAAACGGAATTTTCTTCATGATTTCCAGCGGACAGTACTTTAGTTTCTTCGCTGGTTCAAAAGCCTCAACCTTGGCATTTCTGGAAATATTCCAGCGCCTCTCGACTTGTAGAAGTTCATCCTCTGTTGGTCTCTTAGGAATGTTCGGAGGAAGTTGTACATCTAGTCTTTCTAGTTCCGGCTGGAGAGCATCTAGTGCTTGATGAAGACGCTCGTTGTCAAAGGCTGCAGGAATACTACTTATTTCCCTTCCTATGTACTGATCCCGACTGCACGGCTCCAAACAGCAGAAACTACCCAAATCGTATCTGTCGTAGACCACCTTGAGACGAAGATACATCAGCGCAGGTGCAACGGTAACAGTATCGTCAACGTGAGTGCCTAAACACCCTAAAAACAAACCACTAGATTGCACATGAGAAGAAAGCTCTTCAGAAAGCGCCGCTGCGTTTTCTGATGTCAGGCCGTCACTGGGTGCTACTTCACTGATGAAGTTCCTCTTCACATGCTTTGGGCCTTCATTTAGAATGCGAACTCGAGCGTCCATATCCTTGACGTCTACTGCATCTATCTGCTTCACTTTGTGCACGATGTACTCTAGTGCCTTGTTTTCCGCAATTGCCTCGGTCTCAGCTGGAGTGGCGTAACAAGTCCACAAGCAAGGGTCCACCTTGCTCTGCTGTAGACCAATGAGCTGCAGCGCCTTCTTGAAGGTGAGTTGCCACAGTCTTGGCGCGTCTTTAAAGCCATATAAACAGGAAATCATTTCTACCGCTTCTTCAAAGTTGTAGAATTTGAGATCCTGAATGCTCTTCGGTATAGTCATCCACACCTCCTGGTTGTCCTTGCCGTAGGCTTCTGCAAATTTCATGCTTCGAAGAAAAGCCGTGCCAACGTCGCCAAAAGTAGGCAGAAGCTTCATGGCCTGAGAAACTTGCAGCATAAAAGCCAAAGTTGCGTCATGAAGGGTGTACGATCTGCACGTTAGACCACCCTTTTTCTGTTCCGCGTTAAAGCGCCGATCCTGGAAGCCTCTGGAAACCCACCTGCATTTGACCTTTGTAATGGCGCCACTCGCTCTGTCGATCTTGATAGTAATCACTACCCTACTAGTTACTATGTTCTTCGATGTGACATCGCGTAGTTTTGCGCGCCGACCAAACGTTTCATGCGCTAGAACCTCATCTACTTCCGATTTTAGCGCGGCAAAGTAGTAACTCTGTATTCCCAATCTGTAAACTAGATCTTCGCTTATCACTACTGCCCCGGATTTCGCAAGAGCAGTATGCTCCTCCATTCGTTTGTGAGCTTGTTCTCCAATCTCGTAAAAACATCGCGCAATCCAGAATGAGGAAGATGTTGTTTCTGAGAAAGGTTCGCTTTCATTGACTACTTCTGGAGAAATCGTCGAGCCCCAACGCACTAGACAGTATCGTCCTTGCAGCTTGGTTTCCGGTAACCTGTTCTCGGCGACGTCCACGTGGGTGCAAATGTAGTGCAAGTCTCGATTATTTTTCGAGTTCAGCTTGTCTCTGATGGGAGAGCCATTTAGAAGCTGGCTGAATTTAAAGGGAAGCATGTCCCCCTTCAACAAGGAACCCGCCAACTTCCGCTTCTTTGTCGCTTCAACTTGTGATGTTACCTCCGGGAGTACCGAAAAGTCATAGCTCCTTACAACGTCTGCTTCCACTTGTTCATTGGAAGGAGTGAAAAATAACTTTCCATTTGCGCACACCAAAGAGGCTTCCGACCGGAATTGTTGAGGTACTTCTAATGCAGCTGGATGAATTCGCCCCTTATCAAACAAACACGCATCTTCTTCTAGATCTAGTGCAGTTGCGTTCGCATTACTGGTTTCTCCGTTGGGCTCTGAGGTGAATCCACACAATCCGCGTACCGGAGCACTTTTGAGATGATTGGAGCACCAGAAGGCTTGTTCGCGAGCTGGCCCAGCTGCGCGTCCTCCTGAGTCTAACCGCTTCAGATTGTCCTCACTTAGTTGTACCTTTGCTCGCTTGTTCTGGTGTCTTGTGTTTTCGTCCTTTGATTCCAGTTCTGCCGATGCAAATTGTTCACGAAGGCGCTTGAGTACATTCGTCTGAGCTCTGTTCACTGGTACATCAGCTATCTGTGATGGAGCCTGTTCACCTTGTTGTGCAGAAAGCTGCTCCTCAATTTCCACTCTGTTGGAAGAAGAATCGCCAGAAGACGAAGCCGTTGAAGTGTTTGATGCGGCCAGCCGAATAGTAAAAACATTTTTGCCAATCCATCGTCGAGAGCCATTCGGGCATCGATTCACTTCAGAGCTTCTCCAGTTATCGTAGATTTGTCCTAAATTATGTTCTTTTCCATCCAAGTCGTAGAAATCTGTACGGCGCTGCGGCAACAGGGTTTCCGGTTGCGGTCCATCACTACTCGCTTCTGGAACATAAAGATGAAGTCGAGGCTTGTTATGATGCCTAGTCCACCCCAACTCAGTTCTTTCCCAATAGTCGTCTTGCGGATGAGGAGTCGGAGGCATTACTGATGATCGTTGTATGCTCCTCCTCCTACCACGAGCGCTTCCTCTAGGAGCTGGAACGCTGTGATTGCTACTATTAGACGATGACGACAATGATGGAATAACGCCACTTGTTTGATTAAAAATTGTCGTCCCCACCCATTGATTGTCGCCTCGAAGACTTCGATTTGCATTTTGCTGTCTCCACGAATCCTCCAAATCCCCTGACTCATGATTGCCGTTAACCGGAATTGAAAATATGTATTTCGTGGTCCGGTTTTCTGCCAAAAGATCTAAAGGAGGTCCATGAGAAGTTGCCTGTGGGACAAACAGAGAGGTTCTTGGATATACGTGATTCCGTATCCATTGTCCTCCTGTGCGTATCCAGTAGTCTACGTCGTCTGCTGCTTCCGAGGAAGAGGAGGTGGCACGGCTACTAGAAATGACATTATTACTATCTTCCCCTTCGTCCTCAAGGGTATGATCGAAAGTCAGTCGCTGAGACCGGCCCATCCTACTGCTTACAGCTACAGGCTGAGATCCATGCTTGATTGATCGGTGCTGCAACATACGATTCCTCGAAGTGAATTTTTGTCCGCAAATGTCACATTCTGCGGCTTGCGAATTATTCACCATACTTTGATTGGACAAAGTGCTTCGTCCTCCCACGACTTTGGTGAATGGATCACGCTGTAATCTTTCGGTGATGTTTTCTTCTACAGCCGAATCTGGATAATATTCGAGTGCAACCCCATCAGTTTCTGGGGTGACCAAAGCTATATCTGTCAGACTGTAAAAGGTAGTTGACCCATCCACACGGACATCAGCTCCGGAATCAGTGGCAGCAACTATTTCTCCTACTGTCCAGCTACGAAACTTGCCATTGGGGCGACGTACCTGTACTACTCGACCCACATGTAAATGTTGAGGATCGACGCATCTCTTGTACGATCTACCCACGGCTTCACGACGAAGACGGACGCCCTGGATGTCCTTCTCGACAATGGATCTAATAGCTGCTTTCTGGATCTTCGCTCGATACTTCATCCATGATGGTGCGTCATTCCATCCATCCTCCTGCATCTGATCTACAAGTCCAATCCACTGCCTGTTGCCCCGTGAAAATCCGAGCGAACTCAGATTGAAGGGCGTGGGACTTGTTCCTAAAATAGGCGTAGAGTTTAACTGAAAGACTACCTCCTGTAAGATGTCACGACGTAGTTGGAGAGCATCAGGTTCTTCATCGGAATCATTGACGGCTAGCAAGCATTCGTCCAACGCGTCTTTCAATGTTTCAGCCTGCGCAAAGCCCCAAAGAAGAACTTCAAGCCATTGGTCGAACGGCTCTGTGGTGATTTTGTTTATTACTTTTCTTTTATCGCCATTGCGCGACTCTATTTTACTGATGCGGTGAGGAGTCTTGAAAGGTACTGCCTGTCCGATGATGTTGGTCTCCTCAAGCGCTTTACGGAAGTACTTATTATTAAACTCGCTTCCTTGATCGTAGAGCGCACGTTCGGGCGATCCATGAGATAGCATCTGTAGTCCTTTCAGCGCACGTATTGCTGCACCCGGAGTGCCGCCTTGTGCTGTGTCTACTAAGTCACCACAGCATAATCGCGTAACCACATCCATGGCGAAAACAATCATGCCTATTGGCGTTTTGATACTATCTAGTATCCAGATGGTGTTCTTATCCTCCGCGAATTGCAATAATCCTCCCCGCTCCCTTATTACGGCGGTATCGTCAAAAATCATGCATTTCTTGCAGTTCGTCCGCACGAAATCCAAATACTTCGCCGCTTTTGGACTAAAAAGAGCTCGAAGTGCTTTTGCGTGTCCTAATCTCTTGTGCTCCCGATGGATGTAGTCCTTTTCGGCTTGCGACAGATCAGGGAGAGCAACAACTACCTCCGAGAAGCCAGGAGATGACTTCTCATTACCGCTCGCACTTGCGGCTTGTTCCTCGTAACCCGAAGACTCGCTCGAACTAAGCAGATAGACTGCTCCTAGCCTTGAAGTTTCTGCTCCGCCCAAAGAGGTGTGTCGAGCTGTTACCGTACCACCAGATGCATCTTCCTCAGCGTAGCTTTCCAGAAACGGAGCATTAACAAGGAAAATATGCGATTTGAAGGGGTGTGCCGCTTCTACGCTTTCTACAGTATTTCCTTCATAGTCACCTTCCTGCTCGTTGCTGTCAGAAGATGCAGGCAAAACGACCAATTCGCTGTTGAAACAGCATCTGCATGTGAAGGCGGCATCTGCACAAGTTGTCGTGGAAGCATCCGGAAAAATGTGTTCCGCCTTGTCCACAAAAACTACTCTTTTCTTCAGCCAGCCTATGCTTCTCAGATGACTTCTGGTTTCTTCATGAAGTAGCGCTGACCGCGTCCTCCTACTGCTAAACCAGGATAGTGTAATTCTTGATCCTGCAGAAGGCTCAAACAGATTTCCTTGACCTGGAAGAATTGGTATCCATCGCTTCAACGACGTAATCCTTCTACCGTTGGTTGCGCCCCTGTATCCATCTGCCTTAACTGCCGGCTCATCAGCTTTTTCATCTTCCAACCACATGTCGTGTCCTCCTGCCAAACTACTAATGACTTTGTAGTTTCCCAAAGATGTTGTCCATGATAGTCCAATATTGTTCACGTCACGACGAATGTAGCCCTCCTGCGTATCGTTTGGTTGGAAACGCAGAAGCAAAGCATCTTGTCGTAGGTCAGTGGGTCGAAGTCTCGCCATCAAAGAACAGAATCTCGGACACAACCGTTGAAAAATACTTATTAAGAGGTTATCGCCCTCTTGCCAGGGAGTTCGCGTTCTTCTCATTGCACTCCAAGGCCCAATTAAAAATTGGTAGTGACCATGACGGTCAAGTTGTCGTCTTCCGATTTCCGAGTTTGACCACGCTGTTCTATTCTTTGTGAAGAAAAGCTGCACTGCTTGTTCCATTGTTGACCACTGCATGTCGCCGAAAGCTTCCGTGTCGCATCTGCTACCAAAACTCATTGTGAAAGTTGACACTTCTTCAGTTGTTAAATCAGTCAAAACGGGAAGAGTTTGCATCTTCTTGTCCGCCTCAACGTCACTTGTTGTCTTATTTGCGGCAGCAGAAGATGTGATAAAGCATGACGATTTCTTCATTTGGTCCACTTGCAGTACTTCTGGTCTTCCAGTTGTGAGATATGTGGCCAGTGATTTCCGTGATCTCTTCTCCACCCATCTTCCTTGCTCGGGTAGCCTGTACTTGCGGTTCACCTTGTCTGGCTTTGCTGGAGGCCGTGACGGAGGAGGATGAAAGGTGATGGGAACAAGAACAATGGACTCTCCTGGAATCGTCTCATACTGCTTTCCATGTACCTGCAAAATTGGCGGTCTTACCGTGTGGTCAATAACAGCGCTCCAGTTCTCCCAGAAAGGTCTTCCTAAGAGTACTGGCATAGTCTTGATAGTTGTCCCCGGAACTACAACAAATTCCTCGAAAAGAAGACGCGGATCATCTCTGATCGAAAAATACAGTCTTACTGCAATAGATGCAGTTGGTGCGTGCGACTCCTCTGAACTGCCCGCAAGGGTACCGAACGAAACACTGTTCTCCAGTATTCTTACTCCGCCCTCTGCTAGTCCTTCTAGTTGTGGAAGAAGTGACTCTGGCAGGATATTATGGGATGAGCAAGAATCGATAGCAGCCGGACCACCAGTAGGTGTTGCAGCGCACGCGACAAACGCCCTCGCCGCATTTTTTGCTTCTTTCGAAACGTGCCCGTGCACTACTTCGTTAGTAGCACCAAAATTCGTTGTTGGTGCAAGTTCCTTGTAAAATCTTTGATACATTTTTGAGCTTCTTTCCTTCTTCTTCGATTTTCCTTCGATAGCAGAGGCTTCCGGGGAAGAAGAAGAAAAATTGTTTGTTTTTGTTCTAGAAGTTGACTCTAACTGTACAGTTGTCCTCGTGTCACGATCGCTTTGAGAATTGATCTTTGAGTCGTTATTATCAGATGTAGATGCTGTTCTCATGTGTACATCAGATTCTTCATCCTCGTCGTAATATTCTGGCTTGTTGTCATCTCCAAAATCTAGTTCTGAAAAGCGATTCTGGGACGAAGAAGGGGGCACTGTAGTTCTCTGTGCCACTTTAGTTGGCTGTCTAAACGTGCTCTTCGGCTGCTGAAAAGTTGTGGGAACATCCGGAAACAGCTGCTCCTGCTGATGTCTATATTGTGCAACTGAGGCACTGACAGCTTCCTCCTTAGCATTTGACGATACTGGAAAATGATAGGACGTTCTCGCAGGACTAGAGGAAACTGGTAATGATGGTAAACTGGTGTGATTCTCGTCTCTTATGCTGTGCTTCTCATGAAAAGAAGAAGTTGCTGGGTTGGAATCTCCACCAGGTAGTTCGGTTGTACATTTTTGGTTACACTTGTCACTCCCTGACTTTACTGTGACACTAACAGTAACATTGCTAGTGCACAACGCAGCTCCTGCTCCACCACCTCGCGCAGGAATAAAAGATGATTTTCTTGTTTTAGAAGAAGAATTTCTATCTACTCACTTTTGAGTAGAAGTGGCCTTTTTCTTGGCCTCTGCTCGCTTCTTCCTCTCTTCCTTCAGCTTTGCAGCCGTTTCGGGATGGTTTTCCTCAAACTTCTTCATCGTCGTGGCGTAGTCTTTTCGCGAGTGGTTCTTAGGGCATTTTCCTTTTGTGAGGATGTTGGAGCACTTGTCTCCAAAAGGGCACTGCTTACTTTCCTCTTCTGCAACAATTCCTGCAGCAATTTTCGGTGTACTAGTGTTAGTCCCTCCAATCATGAAGTTTGCTCCTAAGTCACCACCTCTCATCATCGTACTACCGAACAGTCGACTTAAACCACCAGAACCTTGTCCTTCACCTCTCCCTTCTCCGATCAATTCCAACAGCATACCCAAATAGTTGACCTCATCTCGTTCTTGTTTCATCAGACTGTCTTTCTCCCCAAAACGACGGCTGTCGGGGATGTTCATGTAGTCCACGCGAGGTATGAGGTTGGTGAAAGTGAAGTTAGAGCCTAGATGTGCACGTATGGAGGACTCAGTGTGCTTGTGCAACAACATGCCGCGCAGCGCAATCTCCACCTTGGACAGCTCCGGGCGCTGTTGTTCTGCAATAGCAGATTCACGATCAAAGACAACCGAAAGCGCTAGCAAAAACTGACGAGGATTCTGGTCATGTTGTCTTCTGACCTTCGGCAGCCATTCTTCCATCCTGGAGAGCACGTGTCGCACCTGCGGACTCAGCTGTTCCTCAATGGCCATCATCATGCTGATGATACTCGGCCCGTTCTGTTCGGCCAGACTTAGGTCACCCGGAAAACCTGCAAAACCGTACTCCAACAACCGTGATCCTAGTTGGATTTCAGTGGCGCCAACGCTGAGAAGCTCAGTAGTCCAGTCGAAGACTGACTTCTTCCAGCGGTAGAAAGAGAACTTGCTTCTTTCTGGCGGACGATCCAGCCGTCGGATCACCTGGCGGTCAAACTCGTCCAATTCGTTCTTCTTCTTTGCTGGGATAGAGCGTAACGATTCCCAATCCAAGGCATCAATCTTCCTCAAAGGATCATCCACAGCTCTGCTTGCGTTGTTGAGGTTGTGCGACGTACTTCCGTCTCCACCTTTCTTCTCCAGCTGTGCCAGACGACTGATGAGTTGCTCTTGAGCACGAAGGATCTGCGTCATAGCAGAGTCATCATCTCGCTTTTCCTCAGTCTTGCAGTGGTGACGGAGACGTTGAAGTTGTTTGGGACTTAGATGCTCTTCTGCTTCAGGAGTGATCTTGCCTAAGTTCAACGCTTCCAGAATGATGCGGTCCTTCATTCCTTTATCCGTACCAGATTTGTTGTTGTTGTTGAATTGCTTATCTTCCCCGCCAGCACCCATTGTCTCTTCCTCCTCATCGTCACTAAAGATGTTGAAGTGTTCAGGAGAAGATGGAGTTACAACTAGATCCTTCTTTTTCCTATCCTCCAAGGCCCTCGTGACACTGGCAACGATGCGATCATAGTCGGGTGCGCATCCGCACAGTCGTCCGAGAAAGCTAAAACAGCACATCGCGAGCCGGGATACAAGCCGCAAATGCCGTATGAGAAATTTTCGTTAGGTCGGGGAACCTGTGCTAGATCGTTTATAGGTAGGTCTGTGAAATGGTTCACACAGTGTTAAAAAGAAGCACCTAGGGGTGGCAGTCTTGCCGCGATGGTCCCTGCAGGTGCTTTCTTTGTCTTCGATCGAGTAATCGTATGTCTTGGTACTCCACAATTCGTGTTCGCTAAAACTCGGTCAGCAAATGAATCGTTGATGATCCCTTAGTAATTCCAGATACTGCTTTGACGGTTGCCCCCACTGAATTCCGTTTATTCGGTTTCAACAGGAATTGAACGAATCGCAGGCTCGTTTTATCAAGCGCTGCTCTGGAGCCTCACCATACTAGAAACTCAGCTAGAAAATTCCGAAGTTTCATTACAAAAGTATCACTTTTCACAACATATAAACACGTTAGTCTTATCTTAATCATCCACTTTTCCAGTACTCAAAACTGTACAAATAGCTGTTCAAACTCTTTTCACTCGTCATACAGTGTTATATACTTTCTGTTCCACCTTTAACTGTTCACATACTAACCTTTGTTTCAACGATTCAAATACAGACTTTGCGAAACGAAACACAGATTGGAAATACTTCCCCAAAGGATAACTGTCCTTGTTTCCCTACTGTTTTGTGGTAAAAGACTTGAGCCAACCCACGAGGGGTTGGCAAGATGACATGGGCATAGCACAAAATGTTTGTCCATTCCTCACACTTATCGCTCGATGAAATGCATCGAATGTCCAATGTCTTTTGTGCAGTGTCATAGTGCAATGATTGGTGTTGTGGAAATAAATGCAGTCTACTACAATCACGAGCATCATCTGATTAATACTGACAACAAATGATGCTGGGCGATAAAGCGATATGATGAGAAAGAAACGAGAGTTTCAATTACACGACTATCGCACAGAAAGCAGCTATTTCAAACAACAACAAATGACTGAAGGTTAAATACCGACTTTGTGATTTATGACAGTAATCCACTCGTTCAAACAAACTGCAACTTTGCATTTTTCAGACACGAATAAGTGATGTTGTTCAAGAAATAGGAGCGGTTTGCAAAACAAGAGGACACAAAAAAAAA
>CAJINU010000008.1:0-63632 GCA_905178165.1 Amoebophrya sp. A25 | reverse complement strand
TTCCACCTTAGTTCCGCTTCAGCAGTGGTCGGACCAGGAATAGGAGTAGCAGCGAGTTCAGGAAAGCGGGCCGAACAAATGACGTTGAGGGTTTTTATTAACAAGAAGAAAGGGCAGAAGTGCACGTGCCACGATTTGGGATATTTATTTTTTCGGCCATGTGCTCTCTTTCTCCTGTAGAAGTATGAGACTCTTACAGCTAAAGGTCTGCACGCTTTTGGCTGCCCACCACACTGCGGGCGGACAGTCGCCATCTGTAAAAGGCGCGGCGTTTTCTCCAAGGGCGTGAAATGGAAGCAAATAAGCCGCGAGCCCATTGGAAACTAATGGGGGAAATTGCCCACCACTTTCCGCCTTTGGTTTCCTTTAGGACTCCTTAGGGATAACCCAAGCCAGCCCCCCCCCCCTCCTACCCCGCAGCCCTATAAGTTAGCGACAGCCCGTCCTCGTTCCTCGCTTGCTTTCCCCGCTCCCTTCCCCGCCCCCCCCCCCTCCTGCGAAATCTCTTCGCGATTTTACACACCCCCAGACCCCCGCTGGATTCTCGGCCCTTCCGCCTCCAACACGGCCGCCCGAAAATGACGAGGGACCCAATAAGGGGCCCACTATTTCCCGCGGCCCCGCTGGCCAGGACCGTAAAGCCCCGACTCTTGAAGGGTTTTCAAGCCGAACCCGTGGAGGGGCGCGGCCTCAATAGCGGGAGGCCATGCCCGCGCACCCGCTGGCACTATGCTCCGACAGCTTTTCGGCCCGGCCGCGGCAAGTCGATGCGCCGGCGGCGTTGGCGAACACTCACCCCCGCAACTTGGCAGCGGGGTCGCAATAAGTCGATGACCCCGGCGCACCCTCGCGCCGGTTGCCGGCTGACCGCAAAGCCCGGGCCCTTCAAGCGTTCCCAAGCAAGACCCGCGAAGGGCCACGGCCCGCAGAGCAAGGGGCCACGCCTGCGCACCCGCTGGCCCCATGCTCCAGCAACTTGTCAGCCGGGCCACGAGAGGTCGACGACCTCGGCGAACCCTCGCGCCGGTTGCCGGTTGACCGCAAAGCCCTGGCTCTTGAAGCGCTTTCAGGCCGAACGCTTGAAGAGTCACGGCATTGAAAGCAGGGGGCCACGCCTGCGCACCCGCTGGCCCCATGCTCCAGCGACTTGGCAGCCGGGCCGCGATAGGTCGACGACTTCGGCGAACTCTCGCGCCGGTTGCCGGGTGACCGCCTAGGCCGGGCTCTTGTCGAGCTTTCCAGCAAAACTCGTGAAAAGTCAGGGCTTGGAGCGCAGGCGGCCACGTTTGCGCACCCGCTGACCCCCTGCTCCACCTACGACAACTTGGCGGCCGGGCCGCGATAAGTCCATGACTTCGGCGAACCCTTGCGCCGGTTGCCGGTTTTGTTCGGCTTCGGTCCTTTGGGGTCAAGAAGGACCAGGCCGAGAAAGTGCCAGAATTCCCGAGGGCTTTCGCAGGGTTTTTCGGCCACCGCGATGAGCGCCTATCGGTCTGTCTTCGTGGCTGTGCTGATCTGTCTGGAAGTGGAAGGGGGCCCCGGCCTCATGCCTGCGCCTCTGAGTGAGGTAGCGGGGGAATAGAGAGGCGCTGGCCTTATTCCATTTAGAGAGACCCACATACACCGGCCCCCCCGGTGTTGGTGCGTGGCGATGGCCATTTTCTTCGGGTGTGACAGTGCCCGAAGTTAGATATTTCGGAGCGGGTCGGGCCGTCTTTAGCTCCTCGCCTGGAGTCCAGCGGGATACATAGGACGAGGCGCAGCAGGAGACCACGAGGAACACTAGGAGAACACGAGGCGCAGCAGGAGATCACGAGGCGCAGCAGGAGACCACGAAGCACCGCAGGAAACCACGGGGCACTGCAGCAGACCAGAACGTCCACAAAGGAGCGGCTGCACTGCTGGAGGAAACGGGGCAAACCGATGCAGGCCGAACGCTTGCCGCGCGGGGAGTTCTGTACGGCACACGCAACCACAGCCAGGGGCCCTTTAGGGCACAGGATCCGAGGTGGGCTTTTGGAGGCCTTCCCGCCCGGCCGTCCTCCGAAAAAAGGGCCCGGGCCTAGAGGCCCCCCCTCGCCTCCGTAGACCGGAGAGGGGCCTCCACCCCTGGACTGCAACATACATAAGACCGGGAAAGAGACCGGCGGCGAAGCAAAGGACCTGGGGGCCGCACGCATAGGCGCGGCCTGGGGCCTGCTGCTCCAAGCTTGCCGGCCGGTCCGCGATGGTCCGCTGGGTCGCCGGGCTTCTCCCCAAAAAGGGTCGACTCCAGGCGAGCAGCCGGCACCCCAAACCCCTAGAAAACCCGGCAAGAAACCGGCCCCGGAGCGGAGGAGCACGGGCCCGCACACCTGGGCCCGCCTTGGGGCCTGGTGCTCCAAGGCTGCCAGACGGTCCGCGACCAGTCGATTTCCCCCCAAAAGAAGCCGGCTTCTGTCGAGTTTGCAGCCCAAACCTTTGGAAAACCGGGAAAGAAGCTGGCTTTGAAGCAAAGCACCACGAGTCCGAAGCCATGGGCACGGCTTGGGAGTTGATGCTCCAAGCCTGCCAGCCAGTCGGCGCTTTTTCCCTTTGCGCTGGTTCGCTGCGGCAGCGCTGCAACGGCCGAAAAGTCCTGGGTTTTTTTGAAGTTCTTCCCACGAAGTGCCAAAGAATCCACTCTTTTCGCCATGCCGTGTGGCTTTTCGCTTCTCACGAGCGAAAAGCGACGGCATTTGTCCCCGGCGGCCGCTATAGAGGGCGACGCGGCCCCTGCGCTCCACCCTCGACAGCAGTCGGCCGCATGCGTTTGGAGCCTCGCGTCCCGCTAATTTACGCTAGGGAGGAGCACTGTTTGAGGCCGGGGCGCCCTCCCTTAGATCGCGCACTCGCCGCGGAGTCTTTGTGCCCGACCACCTCTCCCTTTTTTTTGGCGAAGTTGGGCCTGGACTATTTTCACTCCTGTGCATTATTTTTTCCAACAATGTTTCCGCCTCGCCCTCATTATCATATATCAAAAAGCCCTTCATTTACAGATGCCCTTTTGGAGCAACCCGTTTTGCGGTACAACATTTTGCGTCCAACAGTTTCTCTTTTTATGAGGTCAGTCGCGTCGACAAGGAAAGCAAGAAGCATGTGAAGAATTCTGATTCGGCCCTTTTTTTGTTCCCAGTGCTTGGACCAGATGGCGCGCTTCGTGCGTCGTAGACTCTCTTGTTTGGCGTGCTATGTTTCCAGAAGTCGTAGCGCCCGTCTTTTTTCAAGTGAAAAGTTTTTTACCTCACGGTCGACAACGGCAAATTCAATGTCGACCTTCAATTAATTTAATTATTCCTGTTCTTTTTATCACTGGCAAAGGGAACGGATTCCCTTTTGTTCTAGCCTCTCGGGCTAGTGCTTCTCAGAAGTATGATTGTCGCCACTTGCGGCGCTGTGTTCGTCTTGTCCATTCGGTTCTGTCCTGTCAAGGAAACCGCAAAGTTCCTAATATTTTGTCAGATGAAACGCCTGTAATTGAGTATCATCTTAGCTTCTGGGGCGCAACTACACAAAGATCAAGATATTCTTTTTACCATTTTGTGAAGAAGCAGAAAGAACTAGCTATTTTTATTATCGGAGAAGCAGATCGAAATCTACCACTGCCACGCTTCTCTCTTCTTATTACTATCAGACGCGTCTTCGTTTAGGTGTCTCACAAGTTTCTTCATAGTGCAACCACGTTTCTGCGCATAGGAAAAGCAAGTACTTCAGTTACACTTCGCATTTCCCTTAATTTGACACTAAGTTTGTTCTTTCTTCCCCTCCTGGTGTCCAACTCTTCTAAGTATTCAAAGTCAACAATTAGTAAGGAATTTCTTGCATCTTTCTGAGAAGAAGAGAATATGAAGCCTCAGCTGCGGGAGCAGCAAGACAAGGAGATCACGCGTGGCGACGTGGATAGCAACCCCAAAGTTGAAGACGAACCATTTCCCAAAGTCGAAGATGACCATGAGGAAACTGAGAATGTGCATAACAACGAAGAACAACTGGTTATGAATTCTTCACAAGAAACTACCTTACTCACGACCGACAGCGTGGGAACATGATAAAGATCAAAGAGCTCTCTGATCGTTATCGTGTTTACACAACTATTTGAAGAACTTGGCAGAGAAGTTTAATACTAAGAAGTGGAACTACACTGCCAAGATTCTTGGTTTTCTCAGACGAGTAAGCTTTTTCCGTGTCATAGTACTAGGCGGAGGTGCTTACGACAAGTCGAAGAAATCAAGTAGTGCAACTGACGAAGAACAAGGAGTTGCACAGGGGCAAGGCAAAGCTACTACCTCTACCACGAATGAAGTTCAGGGTGTCAATACTGATGTTCATGATGAGGAAGAAGCAGTCGTGAAGCAAAATAAAACGGTCATTACTTTTGGAACTTTTGACTTATTCCATTTGGGTCACCTGCTGATATTAGACCGCGCAGCGGCTTTTGGGAATCGCTTAGTCGTAGGAGTCTCCAGCGACGCTTTAACGCTCCGCAAAAAAGGGAAAAAGCCTATCTTTGACGAAGCAGCACGCGTTCAACTGGTCAAGAGTTTGAAATGCGTGGATGAGGTAGTGGACTAGTAGTACAGTACTGACTGTGTTGTGGCTACTAGTGGTACTAGAAGCTGTATTATAGGAACAGTTGCTTGCTTTTCGTATGCTGGTCAGAACAAAGTATTTTCTAAGTCAAACCTCCAACCGTGGCAAATTTACTTAACGTGTATCAAAGTACTCGAAAAACTGTGAAATAAGCGAGTAACAGTTATGTCAGTTGTTCGAGTACTTTGATACACGTTACGTAAATTTGCCACGGTTGGAGGTTTGACAGCGAAAAGGCCAATAGGAATCCACTCAACAGTCCTCGTTTTCCCTCCTCAGGTTTTTATCGAGCATTCTTTGGAAGAGAAGCGTCAATATTGCATCGAACATGAGGCGTCAATCTTTATCATGGGAGACGACCACCTCGGTCGCTTCGATACTATGCTGAAAGGTAAGAAGTGTTTTTTTGACTCAAGAAGCTTTTGGGATTCACTACTTCAAATTGAATTTTATCCTAAGTAATGGTCTCAACATTGTAAAGTATTTTTCCCTTGACTCTATCATTAATGACCACTCATTCCCATCACTCCTTTTGTCATTCGAAAATTCTCATCCTATGAAAATCAAGGTGTTTGCGAATGCCACTACTTACCGCGAACCAAGGGAGTTAGTTCTACAGATATCGAGATTATTTTGTCCGAACGTCTATCAAAAACCGGCGTGTTGGACAAGGCGGCGAAGGAAATGCTGGAGAAAAGCTTGTACTTATGATGTGTTCTTCTCTAGCTTGTATAGATCAAGATGATGTGTTGTATCTATAAGTAACATTCGTAGAAGATGTGCTACTCAAGCATCCACTTCTCACCTCTTATCACGCTTTCTACTTCTCTTCCGGTGGTATTTTCTTGTGCGACGTACTTTTTTTGAACAAGAAACTCCATGATCTTTATCTTTGGCACTTGTTACCTCCAGGTGGACCTTTTCAATTTCATAGGTACGACAGCTTGATAAGCGAGACACCAGTGAAAAAAGAAAAGGCAGACGAAGAATCTGACAGTGACGCTGTCCCAACGCCGACACCGATTGTCGTGGATAGTCACTTGCCATCGGGACGACTTGTTTTCGAGGAAAATATTATGAGAAGATACAAAATAAATATGACACGAAAAAGCGTACTCATAGACTCAAGAAAAGAGGCTTCTTCCTACTTAGAAAGAAGTGCCTACTTTCTTGAGGATGAGTACACTTTTTCGTTTCATAAAAAACATTTAACACTAGAAGACGCATAGAGCTTTTTTCCTGGTAGAGCTATTGACCTTGGCTAGTTGTTGCAGCTGGAGTGGTACCTCCTTGTACATCACCAAGAAGAGTGAAGTTTACTACAACAAGCGACAGCGCCAGGGGGTACTGAAAAACCTAGAAGTAGTAGTATCGGCGTTTTTTTGCAGTTACGGTTTTGCTCTCTAATCCCCAGAAAAGTTCTCGTTTGACGGAAGAGAACCTGAAATCGTGGACGACGGGAAACAAAAGTGGCGTGCGACCGAATCTTGGAGGGGATTTGTTTTTAAGGCAAGAGAGAACTTTCAGAAGTGATATGATTCTCTCGACTTCTATTGTTGTTCGTTCGTAGCAGAGAACAAGCTATGTGATCAATCATATAATAGATTCTAATCAAGCATGCAAACCACACAATCGTACTTCTAATATTTTCCGTTGACGCCAATACAAACGCGGACATCGATAGAGCATCCGCAGGCACTCCTGGTGTGCAAAACACCATAGGCTCAACATCTTCTACGACTCAGGAAACAAGCTCGGGCTCTTTCAATGGCGATATGAAAATACAGCCACAAGTGAACGAAACAGCGAGTGATCTGAAGCGTTCACCGTCTACTGCAACTACAATCGCGTCGCTCCCCACAGGAGCGTCGCAGATGCTCTTACTGGGATCGTCGCCAGATAGTAAAATGCGGTCTCGATGTGAAAAATCTTGCAAAAAGGAGGAAGAACAAAACAAAGAGGCTACGATGCTGAATGGGTCGTCACAAGGTGGAAGCCAGGTGGTTGGCAGCACAACAATTACTAGTACATCAAGCGGTGACAATACTCAGACTCGCATGAAGCAGCACGCATCCTGCGATGCGTCTGCAACGAATCTAGTACGTGGGCAGCGAAGTACCAGCGATTTAACAGTAACAAGAGCAGTAGACTCGTTGATGTACTTCTTGGTGTACCTGCATTTATGAAAAACATGGTAGACTGGTAAATGCATTTTTATAAGCTAACCAAGAAAAAAGAGGAAGTCATCTACTCTTTCGAGTTCTCAATCTCGCAGATGAAGACACAGAAAAAAGCAAAAAGAACACTTACTCAGTCATTTAGAAAAAAACTAAAAGAGTCAAAATGAAGCGTAGCCTTGGGTAATGATGTTTTTGATTCGTTTCTTGCTTTTCTATGCATCCGAATCAAGTCCTGAACTTACACCTCATGCTAGGTAAATGAGGGAATGAATGGCGGCCTATGAGGACTTGCTTATCATGTCTACCAGAACTACGATCCCTGATCCAGCAGCAATTCCTGTCCCTCATTGACTCATCTTGGTCTTCTTCTAACGGCCGATGTGTATTACCTATGGATCCAATACATCTGTTCTCCTCTTTGCCGTGCTATGCCAAGAGAGGTTGCAGGGGTTACCGTCTTTAGCGCAAATGCCGTGACCTACGCACGCACCATGCTGACGTTGGTCATCTGCTTCTTACTGAAGTGTGGATCTTATCCTTACACAGCTGCTTTTTTGGTGATGTACCACGATTTTTTGGATCACGTCGATGGCGTTGTAGCGAAGGTTCAGAGGGAAGATGGACGTGCAGCGGAGGACGACGCGCGATGGGGTGGCTTTGTTGATGCGCAATGCGATAAGATCGTATTCTGCACATGCTTGTGGACACTGATAATCTTGAATCAAGTGCCGGGGATGGGAGAAAACGGAGGTACTGTATGTTTCTTTTTCGATGTTGAAAAATAGGAATCTTCTGACGTACTTAATGGGACATGATGACGACGATGACGACGTACTTTGCTCAATACTAAATCACCCCAGCATCTGAGTCTTGATCTTATTTTAGACAACACTACAACAGCTTTTCTCGGATACTCGTTGATGGTTACGTGCTTTGGGTTGATCTTAATGGAGCTGGCTATCGCATGGGTGCGCACACGAGACTACTTTCAAGCAGTGTATTGTCAGAACGCCAAGACGCAGGGCGCACTGCGAGCGATTAGCGAAGGAAAGCTGAAGCAGAAGATGGAGAGCTGCGGGGTATGAATTACGAATTTTTGTTTTGGATTGCCAGCAAAATTGTTGTTGTTGTTAAAATGCATTGATGTCAACATGATGATCGATTTTGTGCTTTCATTCCCATGTAAGTCCCCTAAACCACCTGAACCCTGAAGGTAGCTGTTCTGTGCCTCATCGCACCAACGCCGTGCGCTTTTCCAGCGACGTGCACTATGGGTATTGCTCTGTTGTGGGTGGGAATATACTTCGCCTACAAAAGCTTAGAGCATAAGCTCCGCCACTCTGTTTCTGCCTAACTTATGTTTAGGGGGCGATAGTATGGTACAATAGAGAATGCTAGATGAACGACTGGACGAAAATGCATCTGCATGTTGTCCATCATGTATTGGAGATGAAACAGTATCGGTTCGAGTTTTTAGCACTACATGTATATTAATAAATTTTGTGCATACAACAGTATATTATGATTTTGCAATCTCATGGCCGCGGCCAGTATGTGATTGCCTGGACGAGACATGGATTGCCACACACATTGGTGGAGCATCAAACAACATGAACATTATGATATATGAGTGAGAAGTTTTTCCATCTTTAAGTACAGAGCATTTAGGCTCACCACTTGGCCCTGATAAGAAGAAGGCAGTGATAGCGGGAGAGGGTTGTGCACTGGATAGAGATGTTATATGTAGTAGATGCAAAACCTTCTCTCCTCCGTATGTCATCAATACCGTTCTTTTCAACACCAAGAAATGTAAAACTGCGCGTTTTTTCTTGGAGGCGTAAAATTGCTTATTCAAATTGAAAAAAATTGAGCAAATCAACACTTATTATTCAAAAGGTACCAATTGAGGGGTTTATTTACATTACTTACTTTGGATCTTAGCTTGTGTCATCGAATTATAGTTTCTTGTACTTACTAGGAAGAAAATAGACGTTAAAGTTATGTTCAGAATACCATTTGGGAGTGTCGTAGCCGTTGAAAGGACACGACCACATGGCACACACATTATATTTATCACTACTGGTAGTTGGCATGTTATGGACATTTTTCTATCCATGCGAGTAGAAAGGAGGTAGGACTACATTAGCGGCGGTTTTTAAATGAAGTTTGAAAGCCAAAAATTATCTGAAGAAGCTGGAGGAGGTACGGGTAGTTATATTGAGGTGACGACGATACACAAAAATATTGGTGTCGACAGTTCGAATGGTAGTGGACGACAATGTGATAAGGCGAAAGAACTGAAATTTGAAAACGTGACACAATCAAGAATAACTAGAGGGGGAGCAGCTGCAGCGTTGTTTATCATTTCATCACACGATGACTAGTGCGTGGGTGGACGTATAAAGGAGTAGTTTTACATTAAATTATGGATGATCTCTTTGTCTTTACTCCATGCGAGAATACGAACGGGTTACATCATTAGTCACAATTGCAGCTGCGTTGAGTTTGCTATCTTGGCAACTCGCGTTGGTTTTGCAGACCCAATGCTTCCTACGTAATCCACATCAAAGCAGATCCAATGAAATTTTTAATCTGAAGTTTCAATTTAGCATCAAATGAGTCAGCTACTTGCGTTTACTGTGTGAAATTTATCAATCGAGCAGAGCTGTTTTTTATTTCCCCACCACGTAATAAGACTCATACGTATCACACCTCATCCCCAGCGCATGCCATCCCTAGAAGTCTCGCAATGAGATATTAGAGCGCTCCTGCTCGTCGTGTCACGTACAGAAGTTGAGTTGTGTCTCATCTACATCTTTCGTATCATCATTACAGCCTTGCTTTTCTAAAAGTATCGCCTTTGTCGTGTCTGAGCCTGCCGGTCATGGGGTTGTTACTTACACGTACTTCTGCAAGACGAAGAGACCCTGTGTCGGGAGATGCGACGCTTAGACTAATCATGGTTGCAGGCTCGATGTCCAAGCACATAGGTCAGCATATCAGATTTTGACGCCGAGTATATTATGTCGACCAAATATATGGTGAAGATGGCGTCGCACAGACTCGCTCTATGTCTTGTGATCGGAAGGAGATTACTGCTTACGAGAAAGCAGGAATTCAGGGACAACCTACCCTGCGCGAGAGTCCTTCTTAAATTTTGTACCGCGTGGTAGAAGAACAGATACGCGGAGGTCCTAAGCAACGATCAGAAATGTTGGCCCCGAGATGACTCGTTCACTTTTTATACAGCTCTGTTGTTGTATCGCTGATCTCCCCGCAGGCCTCTGTATTTTATCCAGCAGTTATAATTCGATTTAAGACATCGGTGTAGTGGATATTTTCTGGCTTTTGTCCCATCCACGACGTCTACGGCTGCATCACTGAAATCTGTGAAATGTTTGTCATCGCAAGACTTCTGTTCGAAAAGACTTCTCGTAAATACTTCTGTTCGAAAATACTTCTGTTCGGAAATACTTCTGTTCGAAAATACTTCTGTTCGAAAAGACTTCTGTTCGGACCAGAGGTGTAAAGGTCAATTTGCCTCCAGGCGTCAAGGTGAACCAACCAGATAAAGGTGGACTCGGACACAAGCGCATAGCCATAGCCTAGGTTCTCGAAAGATGCGAAGCAACCTCTAGTGGCCAGGCAGGTCCGAGAGTTTTCGTCAGGAGGGTCGTCATCCACTGTGCAGGAAGAGCAAAAAGAAGAGGCCATGAAGATGACAAGAACTGCATATTAACCCCTACGAGACGTCCAGAAGATCCATTTGACGAAGCTCAGCGTCGCGGAAGGTGTTCCGACCCATTACCGGTACGAGCTCGTGATCTGAAGTCACTCGTTGTTAACGTACAGTTCTTGTTTTTCTTATCGGACAAGAACCTCCACCATGCTGATCTTCCGTCTTCATGACCTCTTCGTTGTTCCAAGAAC
Organism: Amoebophrya sp. A25; assembly: GCA_905178165.1. NCBI lineage: Eukaryota > Dinophyceae > Syndiniales > Amoebophryaceae > Amoebophrya > Amoebophrya sp. A25. The sequence goes on along the minus strand of CAJINU010000008.1, from coordinate 52,914 downwards.
CACATTAACAACGAGTGAAGATTTTTCAGATCACACACCTAAATTGCGGCTGAGCTACTACTTTGCTCTTGGTCCAGAACTGTCCCGAACAGCTTTACTGCCGACTGTTGGCACAGCCTCGAGTGGTTATTTGGACCAGGAACACGAGCAGGCAGAAAATGAAGATGCGCCAAGGTGTCTTCTTCGATGCCGCATATTCTTGATGCTTTTATGGGCGCTTTAAACCCGAATTTGTGGCTCCGAGGTCAGCCTTGAATCGAAGGAAATGTGAAACAATTATTTTACAGTAACTTCTAATACCCGTGGAAGTTTTTCGTTATCATTTGTCTGTCACTTTTACTCCTTTCGGTGGTTTCTAGTATTGTTTTGCAGAGTATCCACAACCGGTCAAACGAGAAGTGCGTGATAATCTCAGCACCTAACATGATGTCGTCCTATTCTATTTGAAATGAGCCAGCCTACTGCTATACTGTACAACTTGAACTTTTGTTTGTCAACAAAGCATCACTAGTACGCATAGGTAATTGGTATTCGCAGCAAAATATGGTGCCGATCATTTGTTAGCACTGCTTTGAGATCATAATCTTTTCAAGCAGTAGAGTATGTAATCACAGGTAGGCAAAGCATTCATTGCCCTACTTTTTCTACTCGTTTGGCTCGGTCGTCAAAGGAAATTCATCGATCGTATTTCTGACGAGCACGACGTGAGAACAAGAAACATTTTTCCCTGTGATCAACTGCTCTTTGTGCTATCATCATAGATACATACTAGAACATATCTATGAATCGTGGTAAAAAAGGAACGAACAAGCAGATCAAATGCAAGAATAAGGGGTCCATAGAGTAGAACACTGGGAAGTACTCTACGTAGGGGTATAATGCTAGGGGTCCGCAAAGTACAATGCTGTACGAAGAGCCTCGTGAAGACTCCTATTCTAGACTGTACTGTTTGGGCGTCCCTCCACTTACACAACTTTATAGTAAATGCAGAAGATATTCTGCAAAAAGAATTCTGCGAAAAATATCTTCGTCCAGATTCTCCAATATTCTCAGACTGTACATGGTGCAAGATTATTCACGACTGTCACTGTGGATGAATGGTCACCACGGTCACAGCCTTTATTGATTCTTCATTTTTTCCGCAGCATGAGGAGCACGCTTACCTTTCTACACTCTTAGGTAACCTAAAAATGCCAGTCTGTTTGATTTAAGACTTGAATCATTCTGACTTTGCAGAGGGGTGATCACTCTGTGGCTGGCTGTGTGCGCGACCGATATTGGCGCGCGTCGTTGTTGTGACAGATGGAATTGTTCGTGCGCACCTAGCGTTTTGAAACGTACTTGTCGCAGTCCTGGCTAGAACACTCTACTGTGGTGAGACTACTTAGAAGTTGATTCTGTGATTATAGGCGAGTGGCCTATATTAATGACAAGGCCAGCTCCTATCCTATCCTATCCAAGGCCAGTACTGAGGTGCAAGAACAAAGTAGGAGGAAGTCGAGCGATTGTAGATTTTTTGTTGATTGCGAAACGTACTGCGCCCCTATAGGTGGCCTGCGCCCCACTAGGTTCCGCCTGCCGCCGGTTTGCGAACTGGATAAAGCTGAGGCCGCTCTTTCAGTAGCCCCAGGATACAAAAAAAAGAAACAATTTCTGAAATCTCCAAATCCAAAAAAGAAGAGTGTTGTACTAGAGTCTTTGCGAGCGTGTCGAGAAATCATCAAGAGAGAGTCCATCAAGAGAGAGTCCTAAAAAGAGATAAAACCTCTTCTCCAACAACACTGTCACAATCATAAAAGATGCCGCGTTGTCTCTCTTTGCTGCTTGCTACTGGATGTTACCTCGCTTTCGCAGGCGCAGAGGAGGCGACACAGGAGACGCCCATTGTTGAGCAGGTGGTGAGCGCAGATGTGAATGCTGCTTCTTCTTCTTCTCCTGGAGACGAGGCGAAAGAAGCGGGAGAGACCCTGAAGGATGACAAAGAAGAAACTCCTGCCACCGTTGTCGAAACGGAAACGGTAGCTGCGAACGAGGAGGAAGTTGTTATGGCTTGGATGAAATGTCGTGTCCAGCGACTATCCGATAATGTACATGATGCAAGGATACTAAATTTGGGATGTTGTACATGATGCAGCTAGAAGACTGCCCTAAATTTATTTTTACAGACCACCTCTCTTTCCTCGAAGCTTTCCGCCATGAAGAAGTCTTCGAACAGCACCACTGTTGAGGAGGAGGAAGCCAACAGCACTTCTGTGGAGGCCAGCAACGCGACTGTTGAGGAGGAAGACGACACCAAGGAGTTGAGTGAAGAATCTTCTATCATGTCGAATCTGACGGTTGCTTTTGTGGGCGAGACGCTTTCCCCTCTGACCTTTCTGGCACGACCATCTGGAAAAGTATTATAAGATTCTTTTAAAAAGAGCAGTTGTTTTGATTTTGGATAAGTAAACTAATCTACAGAGATGAAGTTGAAATATTTATTGAACTCTCACTAGCCTACTCCTATATCAAGTGATCATCTGTTCCTCATAAATATGCAACTATTTATTTGTCTATATTGTGATTTTCCAAATATGTTGTTAGTGGTCCTAGTACTCCTTTTCACTTCTCTCATTGGACCAGATGAGAGACGCAGATACCGAAGGACGCCGTTTGCCACGCATGAGGCCGTTTAGACTAGGGAATTTAGAATTCCTTTCTCACAACATGGAAAAGGGGACGCGGGCACTGCGTAAGAAACTGCCGAAGACCCTTCTTTTACTCCGTGAGGCACCAGTACAGCCAGAAGTGGCGACCAGTGAGGAGGAGATGAACGGTACAACTCCTGAGTCTTTTTATGCAAAATGAAAAAACTTCGATATTATGTGGACAATACATAGGAATTTCACTCCGCTTGCGATGTCTTGCAATTTGGAATTTGTAAGGTTTTCTGACTTGTTTAACAAAGCATTGTGTCTCTAGTACAGTCTTCCAAATTATTCTTGAGAATTTACTTACTTGAAATTCCGAGTCCCGAATTTCGCCACCCTTCACGCTCAGGTACCGCCAACGCAACAGTAGCCGATGTATGGTCATTTGATGGTCATCATGTTGCACAGACCTTGGTGGAATCGTATCCGAAGCTGTTTGCTTTCTCTGGCACTCCCTACGAACTCGATGCTGACGTACGACGCGCGCGCCGTGTTTCCGAAGGTCTCACTATCGGGGATGGGGATAACGATGAAGATTCTGTTATGATTAGTAGGCATCCATAGCGTGTTCAGAAACTAGGCAATTCATTCAGTCCCGTTTTTTTTTTCTGTCACTATTTATTATAAGGTATCGACGAGCACGAGCAGGTGCCGGTGGGGCTCGTTGTGCAGGATCCACAACCTAACCTAACCTAACCACCGACGCTTGGATGGAGATGACCTCTAGAAGATCACTGACAAGTAGTACTTAAAAGGAAAGCTCATCTTGTCCAAGCACAGCAACTTCAAAGCAAATCATTTCCAAAAGTGCAAAGAAGGAAAAATAGGGGAGAAGAAATAAAAAACACTGACCAGGCACAATTAACCAGACCTCCTGCCAGGCACATCAATCAATCAATCAATCAATCAATCAATCAACCGCTGTACTTCAAATCAAAGCATTTCAACCGCTGTACTTCAAATCAAATCAGATCTAAAAATATGTCCGAGACAACCCCACAAGAGACGGCAGGAGCAAACGAAACGTCTACATCGAGAGAAGGAGCTCTGGAGAGTGTAGAGGAAACTGCGGAGGAGTACGTGGAAACGGAGGACGACTTGGCCAACTTCCACATCCTTTTAAGGCGTACGACCCTAATTGTCCATCTGCAGCTAGTACATCTTCTGGGAAGAGCTGTCCCGCAAGAGGAAAACAGCTCCAAGATGAGTCTAAAGATGGATTTGAGTGAGCTCTAATGCTTTCTGCAGCTGGCAAGATTCGCAGGGCGAAAGGCTTCGAGAAACTCGCAGAAGCTATGAGGGCGAGTGCGGATGACAGTCCCGAAGCACAGATGGCATCGCAATTGCTGAACGCCATGGGCGGCGGAAAGAAGAGAAAGTTAAGGCTCCGGATTTTCAGGGTTTCGTAGTGAGATTTGTTTCGGCTTGTGTAAGGAACTAAGGTAGAAGCATGGATTTTCATGATCATGTTGGTGAAGCATGGATTTTGATGGTGTGCTGATGAGATCAACAGTTTGGCGACAAGGTATTGTTCCTTGCCAATAAAATAGCGACAGGAAGAAGCATTATAGATGAAAGTCTTATACCAGCAAAAACTAGCTCTAAAAACCGGCAAGAAGCTCGACAGCACAAAGAAGCACGACAGCACCAAGAAGCTCGACTACCAAGCACTGCTCGGAATCGGCATGATGACAATCATTGCCTTGGGCGCAGTGTCCAACTTCGGTCGCGGTCAGCGAAAGTGGAAGACTAAGCCCTCCAAGGCTTTCATCGAGCGCGAACAGAAGAGCCTCTAATTCGACCACTCCGAAGAACGGAAGTCCCTCTAATTCGATCTCTTCGAAGATGAGGAAACTCCTTTCTAATTCACGACTAGTATAGTTCACAACTACTTAGAAGTCTAATCGTAATGATCGTAAAGATCATCTTCAGTGCTTTCTGATGCAGTTTTCATCATAGGTGATCGAGAAGATATAAAGTTGTGAGTGTGACTGACGATACATATCTAGTAAGCGTTGAGAAGTTGCAAGCATATCTGTCGTCTGTGTGGTCTAGGATTCAAAATCATTTACGTATGTCATGCTAGTTAAAAGAACCATTATAGAGTCTGGCACCTGCATCTGTCCAAAATATGGATGATGTTGCCTATCTCTTATTTACTCATGTTTGTCAAAAATTTGCTACCTGTTACTACGAAGTATTGTTTTGACCAACACGACATTCTTCATATTATACAAGAGCAAGAACGACACCCTAGTAAGAACGAGTGGTCAATTATTTCGTGGTTGTACTAAAAAGGAGTATGAAAAGACATCAAATAAATTCTTCGACATGTTGTAATCCCAAGAATCACCTCCACAGACGTCACTTCAACATAAAACTTTTTCACTATTGTACTAACATCAGGTGCACATAGTTTATTGTTTTCTGCTAAAGAAATTGCTAAAATTGTCAGATTGATTCCTAGATCTTTCTGTAACGACGAGGTTTACCGACCTTTTCCGACTGTACATGGTACTCCATAGTTTTAGGTACTAGAAAAGGATTTCCATGCCTCAAACAGTTTGGACAAAACCAGTGCTAACGGTTCTCGTACTGCCACAGGGGACCAATGCGTCCCTATGATATCACAGGAAAAAACAACACTCGCTATCGTGCATATACAAAGTGCCCAGCACGCCGTCACCTGCTCTCATGGAAACAGAGTCGGAAAGAGACCGAAGATGTAGAGGCGGGCATAGATGCGCTTCAAGAGAGAAAAAACTACGACGAGTGGAGATTTGAACTTCTAATGCTAGAAGTGGCACAGTGATTCCTCTTCCGTGGACATTCAGACTTCAATGTTCTAGTCTATTAGGTTGCCCTCCAGTAATTTCGATTTAAGAAACCCTGCAGAGACCACGATTACTGAAGATTCCTACTGGATCCTCCTATCACGACTACAATCGAAAATGCCTGAGATCCCGAAGTCTCGTTTCGCCGCTCTCTCGCCCGTCGAAGGCGCGACTGGTGGGAGCGAGAACGAGCAGAAAAAGGACCTCGAAACGGAGGTCGCCACCCTTCGATCTGAAGTAGATTCTTTACGGAAGCAGCTGATGGATGAACGTATCGGATGAACTTTTTGATTGTAGTTTTTCAGGTTTCATCGCTGATTATTTTGTATTTACCTCCTAATAAATGATATAATAAATATGATAGGCCGCTGCAGAAGATCTTTTCCTTGATGAAATGAAAAGTTGATGTGGCTCTCGTATGCATTGTCGTGTGCCTGCTTTTTTCAGGCACGAGTCTTCGGGAAGAACTGCTTCGTTTGGTGGAGAGCAAGTTTTCGTCTACAGCGGCCACTCCGTCTTCCACATTGGGAGGAAACTTTCGAGTGATACCGCCAAGATGGGGGCCAGAGTCTACGGCAAGTAGTTGCGGTTGGAGATCGCCCCCTCCTGTGTTTCAGCGCACGTCCCTGCAAGATAAAAAGCAGAAAGGTCCTTGTGGAGGCGGTGAAGGTTATGAAGAGGTCGGTAAATTATTAGATGCTTTTTTTGAACTGCGAGTGCGACTTACTAAGAAAGAAGTCTATAATTCTGCAACTGATCTGTTCTGAGGAAAGTTCAAGTCGAATATTAGAAAAAAGGGTAAGTAGCATTACAGCAATCACTGTAAGATAAAAGGAGCCGTCGATATTGTCTGCAGCCTTCAGTGACAAACATCAACACCTAAACCAAGATTATTTTTACGAGAACATTGTTTTTCAACGAGGTTCACGCTTTAATATGCAACCCAAGCCAAGCCTGGTTCCATTACCGAAAATCAGAGTCATCTTGTTGCTATCAAGACAGGGAGTACAGTAGTTATGGCTCAAAAGAACCCATCTCCGCGTGAATCGTCCCATTGAAGTAGGACTTCGCCAGTTAAAGTACTGACTGGAAGAGCCGCGGGCTGTACTGAGGCAAGTATTGGGTCGAGTATTTCAACGGGATGTCGTTACGGGGTCATGGGCTAAGGATAGCCCTAAAGTAGTAAGTCGCCGTAGTGCAGGCTTGCCCTCTGCGACATCATCTTAAGGCTCACTTGTGTAAGTAGCTACTTCATCTTAGACATGAGGCTCGATGTGCAGGATTCACAATCTAGCCGAGCCCTAGACAGCGGAAATCTCTCAGTAGGAGTAACTTGACGATCAATGTCCTCAGTTTCAGAGGAAATGCAATCTCCAAGAAATGAAATCTCCAAAGAAATGACTTGTTTTGAGCTCTAATCCTCTTCGGGTCTTTTTACACCTGGACTGCGTCACGGGATCCGAAGTCCGCCACTGCCAGCCGCGCCGCGTGGTCTTTCCTCCCTAGTGTCATGGACTACCGTAGTCGGGAAGAGATCTGCAAGCGTCGCAACAGCAAGCGTCTCCAATGTCGTTATGCTATAGATCTCTGTACCGTACATGTACAACTCGTATTTTTTTTTGCACATACAAAAACCTTGACCTAAGGTCCTTAGGTGTAGTTGTGATAGCGAGTATGCATTCTTCTAGTCCCATTCATTGTTCTATTATCTCCACCGATCGAGTTCTTGTCTCTCCAGTTGTATTTCAACACAATGCAGGAGAGATCCCTATACAACACAAGTGAAAGTTGTATCTTGCAGCTCTCACACACTTGTATTTCAACACAGTGCAGCACTGATGCATCTTTTTCTATCCGCCGATGTTGAGTCTTTGTTAGGCGTAAGCAAGCAACTCCTGACTCTAGTTGTCCTCTTCTAAAAAAAAATTCCGACCTACGACTTCGCAAACAGCGACCTCTTCTCCTCTTGGCAGTTATGCCATATAAGCCCGTGATAGACGATGACGAAGAAAAGTAATGATGAAAGAGAAGTAGACCAAAATCACAACTCAACAACATCTTGTCGATGGGGGAATTGACTTGCTGAACAACTGATGGGGATTTTAGAAAGAGAGTATTCTAGTATCTACGGTAGATTACTCCGAAAGCCGTTCCAGATTCATCTGGAGTGCTTCAAAATAGCTTTCTACCTCATCTAATGTTCCATCTACCTGCCTCCCGGGGTGCTATTTCCTGCATCTACACCGGCAATGCTACAGCGGCGCTCGCCATTAACCGGCGTCCGCACACCGGTAATGACGAGGGCTGCGGGACGTTTGGGTAGCCTAAGTCTCGAAAAGCTGTCTCCGAAAGGCGTAGGCGCCGACTCGTCTCAGGGTCTATCAGCTTAGGTTTTGATGGAGGTGCTTAAGACTAAATCAGACTCGATGTGGTTTTCAGGAGGTGCTTGAGACAGTGGTGAGTAGTAAAAAGTGGATTATTATTCACTGCCATTCATAAGAAGTTGCTTGGTAATGATGAGAAACTAGAACATGGCCTTGACTGAGGTCGTAAAACCTACTAGGCACCATTCACCCGAGAAGTCGCACGAGATTCATGTGATCATTAGAAAAATAGCCAACCAAAATAAGGGTAATGCTCTAATCAGCGCAGAAAATTTCAGTGGCCCCAGTGCAGGTAACAGCGACGCCAACGTATCCACAGCCTGAGAGTGATAGTACGCGCATGCTGGTGCGAAATCCCTTAGTAGCATCTACTCTGCGCAGTCCAAGACTCAGCATCCATCTTGGCAACAACAGCAAAAGTACAACGAAGATATCACTGAATACGATATCCTCCAGTACTAGTGTACGAAATTTATGGGTACCATCAGCCCATCTTTTCCACCATCTTTTAGTCAATTTCTGCTTGGAATAGGCTAAAAGATGTTCGCAAAGATGGGTTGCCGGTACCTCTAAGAAATATTAACGCGACATCTACTTGCAGCAATAGCATAGGAGACAAGATGAATAAGCACATGAAAATTGTACCTCCAGAACAAGAGGAGAAGATGATAAATAACGAAGCGGAAGAAGCAGAGAAAAAGATGTCACAGAAGAGATCGTCAGAGACGGATGCAGTAGGAGATGCGCTGTTAAGGCTATAGTTGTATCACTAGAGCCACGTTCTCTTACAGAGGTATGTGCAGTCTCTGGCTGAAGTTCGCTCCGTCAAGTGGGAAGCTTGTATTAGATTTTGGGTACTTAAGTACTAGTCGTGTCTGACATGGTGAGAACAGATACGATCTACATCTCTAAGGAAGGTTGGGGGGAACGACGAGAGCATGCCATCGTCGAGTGTGAGTTATGATGCAACAGACATTTGACAGATCATGTTGAAGGAGATGATCACTGCAGTGAAGTGAGCACACCATAATCAAGTGGTAAGGAATTGAAAGCGTCAGGATGTTAGATCTAGAACAGTTCAAAAAGCGGGATGTTGAAACAACTAGATAGCGTAGATCCAAATGCAGACTTGTTCCCTTTTTCAGAGTATGAGACTTCCCATTGTTTCTATAACTATGAGACTTCCACCCTCTAGCTCTATTTCTATAACTATGAGATCATCTCTTTTTCCACTCTCTTCTAAGAATCAGACTCCCCTCCACCCGGCGTACAGGGCGACGGCGAAGCCTGTTCTCCTAGAAGCGAGCAGTCTGTGGAGACGGCATGTGGTCATGAGCGTGCCTCTGTCACGACCTTACCGCCAAATTTAAGACTAACTGGATTTGCCATTTGGTATTCTCGTATGTTCAACAGTGGATCGTTCTCGTCCTACTTTGAAGGACCCCATCTACATGTGCCGGAAACTTGGAGATATTTTATGTAATCTAAAGGTGAATGCGTTTGAACTAGGAGCAAAAGACGAAAAATGCACTCAACCACGGATATTAGAGCGATATAATGATCTATCTACAATTACCACCTTTAACAAAGATAGAATCGGAGATCAAACCGCATGTCTCGACAGGAGGAGCCCATAGCACTGGAGAACGAGAATTTGCTTGTTAAGGACGATAATTACAAGATATCAGATGCGCAATGGCCATGCCGCACAGGGATACTTGACGGGGAAGATGTCGACTTTGGGTTCTTCGACCGCGATAAGGCTGACGCTCACGGCTAAGAAATTCTTCAGAGAGAATCTCTTCAGAGATGAAAGTACTTTCTTCCACAGGCAGACGAAAGACGTAATCGTTTCAGAGACTGACAGAAGTAATCTCTTCTACAGAGGGATGATTCATCATCAGGCGATTCCGCTCATGCGTGCAAGCATACCGATAAAATGGGCTCGCTCGTAAGCGTCGCGCAAGCTATCCTTTTGAGCCAGATTTTGCTGGCGTTGCCTCCGGGGTCTTACTTGCAAGCGCTCGTGTTACGTGGCCTTACTGGCAGGCAGTGCAAATATAAGTAGGTAAAGGGTCTGCGAAACTACAAGCACCTCTGCCACTCTGTCAACAGCTCCAGTGACGCTCTGTATTTTTACGGGTAGGAGCATAAACCCGAAGTGAAGGATCTCTAACCTAACCTAACCAGCCGAAATCTGGCAGTTTTTGCGATTGAGACTGAGTGAGACATAGAGTTAGAGACCTGCCCTAGTCTGTGTGTCTTACATAGACACTACAGGATCGTCTATGAGAGACGCCACTGTTGAGACTGCAGTGACCGCTGAGTGAACAGACTTCGATATTGAGAATTTAGGGGTTGCATAGAGTGCATTTTCCATTTGTCTGTCAAGAGACGAAACTACTTGTTACCTTTCATCTGTATATGATTGAGGGAGCGATTCTGCGCGAAGTGAAAGATTAGGCGTTGTGGTGACTCTTATTCAAAGATCAAATGTTTGAGAGAGTTGATAATCTTCTGTTTGCGTTGCGACCTAGTGGATGAACGTTCTCACACTGTCACCGATCTGGAGGCTCCTTGCTCTTCTTTGAGAGTGATACCCTGTCGGTCCTTTCTTCAGTAGATGGATCTTTGCTATTCCCTCACCACATGATAATCTCCCAGGCGATCTTCAGGAAAAGAGATTCAAAAAGCGACCACAATTTTATTGTGACCCACGAGATTCACACTCAGTCTTTGTATTCAAACTCAGTCTTCATATACTTATACCATTCACAACTTCTAGGGTGTCGTAGCGTGGAGATTCACAGATAGGTACTTGCTCCAGCAAAAAAAATAGGTTGGCTAGAGACTTGTCTCTAGTTTTCCAAAGACATAAGGAAGGTGAAAAGCAGATAGAAAGGCTTCGTGGTTGCGGTTTTAGCTTCTCCACATTGATTTTCAATAATTCGTTTTCTATTGAGTTAAACGAACAGCAAACAGACAACAAAGATGTCGCGTTCTTTGAAGACGTGCGCAGTGGCGGTTCTTGCTGTGCAAGGTGTAAAGCTCTCACTGGGTCCGCCTTCCGGGGGGCAGAGAACGAGAATGCGCCAAGACTTTGATGACGCCTTTGTGCCTCTGCTTCTATGGCTTTTCAATAATTTCCGAGTATCTTCTTGTGGAAGAGCAAACATGTTTGGTGCTATATCTTGGGCTATTCGCTTTATTTAGTAAGCCGTAGTATAAGCAAGCACTTTTGCTCTTCCAGAGCGCGTATACACCATACCGCTTCTAACCATACGGGAGGGGCTGGCACAGTTTATTCCGGCCGCCGGTGCAAAATGCTCCGACTTCGGAGACGGCGATAAGTTGGTGTATCTCCAAGAGGCTTGTGGACGTGGTGTCGATCCGCGCACGTTGACTCGTGTAATCACCCCGGACCAAGTTGAAGCGTTCGTAAATCAGGTGCCCGAGGCAGTCTTTGCTGAAATCATGAGGCAAGGGCAAAACATGGCTAACGACGGCAGCGGACGCTTTGACGCTATGGCCATTGTTCAGGAGGTGACCGAAAAAAAAGCGGTCAAGACTTTGCGAAAGAACTGCTGCCCAAGGGAGACCTTGATCGGTGCCAACCGTTCTCAGGCTCAACAGGACGCTCGCGGAAATGTGCCGGCGCAGGCCGTGACTGGCGCCACTACCTCTCAGCCTCAGCAAGCGGCTCGCGGAAATGTGCCGGCGCAGGCCGTGACTGTCGCCACTACCTCTCAGCCTCAGAACGCACCCCCTGCAGCCGTGACTGGCGCCACTACCTCTCAGGCCCCTTCGTCAGGGTGCTGTTAATAGTGACAAAGCCCCGGGGGGAATGAAGAGGGGGTGGCGAAGGCCCTTGTACTTTCAACACGGGGAGGAGTTTTCTCGGATTACTTATGATGTTTTTTTTGTGAAGATTGTTGGATCAGAAAAAGATTGTCTAGGAAGGCGTAAGCATCACTAATATTGGTCATGGTTAGGTTAGGTTAGGCTACGGATCCTTCATACTTAATATTGGTCATACTTCGTATGATTGCTATTTAAAATTGTCTATGTTATTATGAACCACTCTTGGCTAATATGATCAGCAAGATACATCTGGTGTTGTACGAGCATCCAATAAGAGCGATCATTGATGGCGCAAAATGACTACAAGACTCAGGAGTAATTACGTATGTTGTACCGTATTGAAGATTATCAGGAGTACTACAAGAACTGTCATTTCACTGCTCGTTTGCGATAAGAGAAAACTATTGAAGAACTTGGAAGCACTAGAGGCTAATGATCATCATTTGAAAAGAAACTGATACCGAAACAGATTGATAAAAGAAAGCATTACTACTATTTATGGAAAGTCTAAGAAAAATATGATCGTAAGCACCGGTTTATTGTCAATACATGCATAGAGACATCATTGGATAGTTAGACCACGACTGCGGAGGAGGCTCCTTTCCATCATGACGTAAGAACATATAATACAGAAGATATATGGCTATATTTGTTGGTAAATAGTTTTTCCATCTAGAATGGGTTCGAAGCAATGTTGGTAGTTGGTGGTATTATGGGTACCGTCAACCCATCTTTTACACCATCTTTCAGCCAATTCCTTCTTGGAATAGGCTAAAAGATGTTCTAAAAGATGGGTTGCCGGTACCTCTAATGGTAAGAAATTGAAAAAATGTTAAGAAGTTATAGATGCTTGTCGTGCTTGATGCTCAAGCTGATCTCCTCGATGATCAACATCGTTGGATAATGATAATGTTGATATGCAGTCTATTTCTGCTGCCTTGCAGATGCTATTATCCAGAATGAAAGTGAACACGGTCAAAGCAGCAACTAATATAATTTTGTTGCCATGATAAAACTTTGCGTCCACATAGTTCTCTCCGATAGTGTTAGTTTTTGGCCGTTGTGATACGGTTTTCTTGCTCCCCGGGTCTGCAAGTTTTTAAATGGGGTTATTTAAGTAGTTGAATGGGAGGCAGCATGTAGTCCTATGGAAAAAAAATACAACGCAGATTTTTTGCGAGTAAAGAATGAATGAATGAAGAGTGCCAAGGATATGATGATGTATGATGTCACTCAATGAGAGCAAAGATCTGGGAATGTCGTTCCTAAGTAAGAAGGCAAAGGGGGAACGCCATTACCGTATCGACGTTCTCAATGAGTGGAAGCATTCATATGAATGAAGCAAGGACTTTAATTTTTCACGAATATCAAAGACGGATGAAGACTGTGAGAAGCGACCACTTTAGTTTTCACGAATATAAAAGAGGAATGAAGACTGAGAGAAGCGACCACTTTAGTTTTCACGAATATCAAAGACGGAGCAAGACTGAGAGAAGCGACCACCTTGGCCACTCAATCTGCCTCTGCGGACACTCTGTGACTGGTAGTAGGATCTGTCCTGGAGGCTCGTTGAGAGAGGCCACAACTGTGGCTGGTGCGATTGGAATGTTTGGAATGCTATTGGCCCGTTTTCTGTGACAGAGAGACGTCGAAAGTTCCCATGTCCTCTGTAATAACGGAGGAGAAAATTGCGCCGGTAGGGAGAGTTGTTGTGACTACTTAAAAACAAGTTTTGGTTTTACCTTATTTTAATCGATATACTGTTACTAAGAGTGTTACTTCTTCGTCTTATTCCTTTCAATCGATACTTTCTTCCCTCACTGCGTGCCACACGTCTCCACTTCTCTCGCCAGGTGATGAGCAAGTTAAGACTGTTGTGTGATCAGACCGACCACACCACCTGCTGACATTAATGCCCACGAGTCTTCACGCCAAGCACCAATTTACAGATCGCAAGCCAGATAATTTCTAATTCTAATTCTAATACATAGGTTGATTACAGACCTTGTTCCGCAGCCTTTTCTAATTCTTACGGTAGAAAGATAGAAAGAGAAATTGAAAGATAGACTCATTTGTGGTCGCTGTAGTATTCTCACGACGTTATTTCTCGCTTCGTTTTCTACAACCGTTCAGACAACAAAGATGTCCCGCTTTCTGAAAGCGTGCGCAGTTGCGGCCATCTCCGTGGAAGGTGTTAAGCTGCAGCCGGCGCCAACAGCGGAGCAACTTGAACGATTTCTGAAGAAGATCTTATGGCTTTTCAATCTAGCGCAGATTTTTTTTTGATTTTTACCGGGGGGAAGAAGCGTACTATAGTCCTGTGGAAGAAAAAAATATATTTTTCCCCTAGACTGATGTGTACATCAATTTTTAGTCAAGCACAGGCTTTAGATTTAGTAGCAGACGTAAACGAGATGACCCGGGGAAGCCGTGGGGCACATTATCGTGGATGACTAACGTCAGCAGTCGTCAAGACGTCGTGAGAACAGTCAGATTTTCTCTCTCCTTTATATCACTAGTATTTGTTCGGATATCTAAGTTTGACAAGGATAATCTCTTCTAATGCCGACACCTCCTTATCCTCTGAAGTGCTCCGAAACGCCCGTGGCCCTGCTTCACGAAGCTTGTGGGTCTGATGTCAAACCGGAAACGCTCACTGGTGAAATGACACCTGCCAAATTTAAGAAGTTTGCCAAACGGATGGCCTCCGAACTCACGAAGGCATCCCTGGCCGAACTCCATGAAACCTTCAACAAGAAAAATATTGAGTATACGCAAGAGGTCTGCTGCCCAAAAACGTGCTGCTAATGGTCATCTCAAAGCTTTCCCAGCAGAGCATAATGAGGACGGACGGAAGAGCACGCTACATGTATGAAGGTGAGGTGAGAAGTACTTGTAGTAACAACTTACTGGTGCCATTTTGGAATTTTGGATGAAAAGTAAAAAATATCGGTCATAAGCGAAAAGTAGAAGCATTCGTATTCATTTTTGTTAAAAATAGTTTATGTCGCATGTGTTGAATGTCGTCAGGTGAGTCTTGGTTTGGTATATCCATATAGCCGTACATAGATTTCGATCCCTATCATCATTATTAAAAAACCGAATGAAAATATACTCAAGAATAGACTCTCGCCAGCAATGTATGTGATTACTTCATTAGAGATTTAGAGATAATTAATGATATGTCTACTTCGGTCAAGCAGCAGATGTGGAGGGCGACCGAGACTGACCGAAAAATGATTGGAGACCGATTAAGCCGGTGCTATCTCGTTGTGAATATTAGATAGAAAAATATCCAAAGTCCGCGATTTGACGCCGCAGAGATATCAACGAGCAAGTAAGTGTTTTTTTGCAGATAGTTAGTACGACTAAAGCGAATGAATTCACTCCATAAGAGATGTCGAAAGACATCCAGTTGTAAATAGTTTTTCCATGAAATAGATTTAGATATCATAGTAAAGATTGAATGAAATGTCTAAGTCAACATCTACTCATTGAAGCTGTCGTTGTACAACCACTTAGTTACAAATTTTCCGAGTAGTGTAGTTTTTCTGATCGCGAATGTCGGTTTTCTCGTGAAGACGAGAATATAAGTCGGAGGTTCATAATCATGTTCCATTGCACTACTAGAACTACAACTACACACAAGACGACAGAGGAGGCACATATTTGGTAAGTACACGATAAATTTCGCAGCATGGTGTTAGCTGAAGATTCCTAAGACCTCCGACGAAGGAAAGTCGAGAGTCGTGTGCCTAGGCTCTGTCTCGATAGCTTCATCGGCCGAACATATTTTTCTCGGAGTGGTCGGGAGCTTTTGTACTCGGTTTTCGGCCCTGGTATTTCTTGCAGCTGTCGCAATCGAATAGACAGGACGCTTATCTTCAGTACGCTTGAGACGAGTCGTGGAGATGTAGTCGGGATGGAGCATCATTGTGTAGAGGAGAGATGTTAGAGAGACGTTTCATCTCGTGTAGGTGCGCATGTCTGCTGTTTGATGGGCCCAAAAAAATTGTGATTCTCTTTCCAGGCACGTTGTTGTGTCGACTTCTGTCGATAAGTAGAGTTCGGTTATGCCATGCTCTGATCAAGAGTTTATCGAGAAAAAACACACGCATTGATTAAAGGAAAACCCCTAAAAAAAGCGACCCGACACAAATTTACCAAGTAACAAGGACACCGAGAAATACGTGAATATCTATATCGGATCGAAGTCTGGAACCAATAAGAGAATCTCGTTTGATATCTATGGTACTCTTCGTTTTATTAGTTACTTGCACACGTAGACGATTCCTTATGAGTCAACTTCTTTGTACGAAATGTAGTATCTTCACGGGTCGAGGAGCAGGGTTCATCTCTATGTGTAGGTAGCATAAAGGAGAAAAGAGTCTCCGTCGGCGAGGAGGATTACGGCCTGCCTCCTCACCGCCTAGTACTTGAAATAGAAACAGCAAGATGTTGCTGGAGGCGGGCTAGGCGGTGGCTTTCACGTGCGAGTTCTTCTGTGGGAGCTCCTCTTTTGTAGTAGCAGCTTTCTTTTGACGGACCAGCGTCTTCCTGCAGCGCCGTGGCTTTTGCAATTCCCTCCGAAGTAGCCGCTCTCTGCTGCACCGCAAGACTAAGTAGTAGTAGCACTTATCAGAAGCAGCCACAAAAACTGAAGGAGGAGTTGCAAAGATCAGTGGATTACTTGCACGTGTACACGCTTGCATCCTCTTTTTTGAACCACAGCATATTCGTACTTCAGTCAATCGAGACGAATACAAGGAATGATATAACACAATTTGTCGTGCTGCGACATAAAACACAACTTGCACCACCTCGCGCTAGGCACATTCATTCAGTAGAGGATCTAACAAGTTGTGTGGATTTGTCTTCGTCGAAGAGGAGACTTGTTTGTGAAACTACGACTACGTCCAACCTGTGTGAAACTACGACGTACTTGTTGTGCTTGGCGCATCTTCTTCTCTTCACAAGCTGCTTGTTAGTAGCTCAAGCGGCTTGTCAGTAGCTGTACGAAAAGAAGCACGTGGACAAGATGGCTGCAGCACCTCCGCTGGAGCCGCACTCGGTGGCGCGGCTGCTGCCTGAGAGTGCTCTGGGTCTACAGAATTACATGGATGGCCTCATCTCCTACAACCTGCAACACAACATCCACGACTTTATCTACTGTTGCGGAACACAACTGATCCAGTACAATCCTGTGACGAAGAAGAGCGTCTTCATCACACGACCCCAATCGGGCGAACTCGCCGTCACTGTTATGGACGAAAGAGTACTAGAAATTTTTAGTTACTTATGTACATGGAAACAACAACAACAACAACAACAACAACAGGGCAGCAACAACAAGTAATGGTTACTTATCTTTGAATTTACTATAGAACCACCAAGAAATACTCAATAGAAATACTGACCTCGAAACGTCCTAGGTAAATCTCATTATAGAACCACGACCAAGATTATGTGTAGTTTGGGGAACTACTAGAAAGAATACTTTGTCGTCTGTACTCCTGAGGGTCGTGTGCTGTAGTCTTTTTTTATCCTCCTGAGACTTATAGTTGCTCCTCCTTCTAATTCCTCACTTTGCCATGAGAAAAGTAAGGGTCTCTTGGCTGTGGGTGAAAAGGCTCATTACAACGGGGCCGCGCGGTTGCTGAACTATCGACCCACAACGAATAGTACGCAGAGACGAACCCCGCAAGTAAACGATGCAGAGGACTTAGGAACGCAAATCACGGTTCTAACGCTGAACCAGAATCCGAGTGGCGGGAGCACAAGAGAAGGACCAATACGAACACTAATACCACAAAACAGATTCTGCGTTGTGCAGAATATGAAGTACTTACTTATTACTACTTGTTACGTGGTTGAATACCGCCCTCTTGTGACTTCGAGATTAAGTCAGGGTGGAGCACATGAAGTACTTATTACTACTTACTCATGAGTCATGTGTCGTTGTTTTCGATAATTAGTAGCAAAGAACTGCATGTCCGATCTTCTGCAGCAGGTTGAGAACAGTGATTACACCAAGCTTTTTCTGAGTAAGTACCGTTAAGCAAGGTGCTCAAGCACAAGAACATGCTCAAGTACATGCTATGTTCCACCTCTTCCCAGGTTTTTGTCTGACGGAACGCGCCTTCTCTCCCTGTCCGTCGATAAGACACCAAATCCGGCGGCGAAGAAAAACCAGAGCACTTTCGACTACGTCATCGATCTTTGGTCATTGACGCACGAGAAGTTAAGACTTAATAGATTTACGTAAGTTGGAGATACATTTGAATACTTCACGAGCATCATTATGAATACGACATCTAACAGCTGTCGTGCAGTCCGTGGAAGTGAGGATTCAGTATTTGACGCAGATCTAACAAATGTCGTGCAGTCCGTGGAAGTGAGGAATCAGTATTTGACGCAGATTTATACCATGTCAGCTACGCAATTTCTCCTGAGTGGACCCAGTTACTTGCGAATATGGCAGTTGGAGCCCCTCAAAGAACTGGACGCTTTTTTTAGTCTGAAACAAGAAAAATCGTTGAAGGTATTCTAGTACTTCTTGTATTCAGAGGTTTTTGATGGATAGTTTAGGTTCTACGGTTATTTTTCAGGTCGACGCAATACACTATTACATGCATGATCTTGATTCTTGTTTTTCTAGAATACACGATCGAAATTCGACTCTTCGTATTCAAAAAAGTTCTTCCTTCCAAAACACACTAGATGATTCCCGGCATCCATTTGATGCAGTACAGCGAGTTTTTAGCCGGCTGCGCTACTGCAAAAATGTCAGACGACCTTCAGGGTAACATGATGAAAAGCAGTGCGCCCCAACCTGCGCCGGTGCTACCTAAGATTTCACCGGAAGAAGACTTCCTCATAATATGGGTCTTCTGCCGAGATGGGACTTTCTTCAAATAAGGCTTTTTGTTTCGTTTGCTGTTGCTTCTAGAAGAAGATTTTTAGTCAAGATGAAGAAAGGAGAGGTATCGAACAGCATGAAGTTTCTCCACACGTCGGATTATTTAATCACCCCGATTTGAACTTGTTCCATCCCCAACGGCACGTCTAATCCAAGTTCAAGATAAAGGAGCGGACCGGCAAAACCAGCCTAATGGAAGCTGGGAATATTATCCGGCTTTTAGAGTTCCAGGACGATAACGGCACATGGGATTCGCAAGTTATGAGCGTGATTTTTGTTTGTCTTTTGCATGTGTGCTACAAAATGCGCATCGTTTCTTCGACCGGAGTGTTTCTTCGAGAGTGAAATTCCTGATGCTGTCATCTTCATGTAGGTTAGGGTAGGAGTTGATCCGCCGTCCGCAGTTTTGCCTGTGCGAGAGTAGCACTTTCACTTTCTCATCTATCATCTCTTCTAACAGAAGCGAAGAGAGTGCCTTCTCTAGTCGGTTGCCTCCGAAGCCTAGTGCAGTGGAGATTACTTGCGTCGCTCGGTGGGGTTTGGCGAGCGGTTTCATACTAGGCGGAACTTGTGGTTACTTGGGTCTCTTGAGGTTCAAGCCGGATGAAAAGGTGGAGACGCTCGGACCCTATTGGGTGAACGACGTCTACGGGTCAGAGGGAGTCAAGTGGCTTTCGGACTATAAAGAAGAGGATATTCCGAAAAAACACAGGAATACATCAGCGAAGACGGACAACAAGTTCCGAATACCTGACGTGCTGTTGCTTACGGCGACCGCTAGAGAAGACCCCACGGCAGACACGACACCTACTGTTAGGGGACAAGGTATATTCATATAATGCTATACTTCTATTGGTTATCGTTTATTTCTTCATTTCTCATTCTTGTTACGACACAGCCAAGCAGCTGAACACGGATTACAATTTCACAGATCATTTCTCATGCCTACATCCACACAGCCCAGCCAAAGAAGGAGGACGTGTTGAAGATGTATGGATTTTCGGTACACAAGAGAGACCAGGCACAGCAGGTGAAACCAGTATCCTTGTTGTTTGAGTTTCACGGAGATGGCGTGCTCTCCATGGCTGCAGCTCCGAAGGGCACGAAAACCTTGTATAGTATAGTTAAGTAGGCGTGCCCCTATTCATCTCGAGACGCATCTTTGACCCTTTCTCTAAGGAGAAAACACGTCAAAGATGACCTTGAAGACTTGGCAAGTTTTAAGATACGCAACGACACTGCCCTCAAGAGTTGGACGTATCCTGAGCTCAGCGCGTCTGCGACTCTCACGGCTGCAAAAGCAACTGCGCAAACGGGGGCCGCGGCAGTGAGCGTCAAGACATCATCGTCTTCGTCAGCATCGTCGTTTAAGGAAGTGATTGCTTTGTATCGTCGACATCATAGATTGTAATATCTTCAAGAACTTCTACCGTTCAAGAGTTCAGTGTAGCCTTCCTGGATTTTGCCCAAGGCAAAAATTTGTATTTGAAATTTTAGATTATACTCGTTCATCAAGGGGAACAACTTATAACTATTATTATGATATCATGATCTACTACACACTTCTAACGTCTCTTCAAGTCGCGCTTTTTCCATGGAGCACTCAAAGATTTTTGAGTATGACATACCAATCCAAGTGGCAGTGCATCCTAACGGGCTTTGCCTTGCAGTAGTTTTTCTGGACCGGCTAAGGCTTTATTTTTCGTGCTTCGATGAAATAAGACAAGTCTGGGATATGCCTCTGAAACAGCCAAGTTGTTGCGCCTTCTCACACAGCGGCGACTATCTAGCAGTGAGCGCGATGAACTTCGTCTTACTCTTGGACATCCATAATCCCAAGGGTACCCTTGTGCTAGCACAGTACACAGGACACCTTAGTGTCATTTCTCAGATACTTTTCAGCGTGGACGACACGCTGTTGATGACTTGCGGAAGAGACGGGTGCATATACGGGTGGGAGGTATTCTTATTTGTTGAGGTGATCTGGCATTTCCTATGAAGATGATAATAAATTTTTTTAGAAGTAGGACATCAGCTTAACTTGATATTATCTTCTTGACTCTTCGACAGTTGGTTTCTGAAAATTCCCCACCTGAAAACCGCCAAAGAACATGGCACAAACCTCCACAGGTAGCCAGTGGGAACCGTATAATAGAGCATGTTTCGAAGGGGTCAGTTTACGTGGCATTCCAGTACGACGAGTCGGCGCAAGAAGTCATTGCAGTCTCTCGAGAAGGTGACTTCCGACTTATAAAGAAGAGCACAGGTGCCTGCCACCTCCAGCTGTCGCATTGCTTCTTCAACTGCATGTTAAGGCGGTATGGTTTACTACAGTATAAATATTGTTGTATTCATCTGCATGTCAATAGCAGTCCTTTCGATCCTTGGTTTACTTATATTCTTTGGTAGAGTTTCTCACGTTCTTGTGTCTGCTGTCTTCCTGTCTGAGGGCACAGGGCATCGCATAGTCTAGGTGCTGGTATGCTAGCCAGTGATAGACCTCATGGAATGGAACAGTTTCAGTTTTTCTCCTGGGAGAATATTCCATTAGCAATAGTTACTAGAGTATCTGCTATACTATAAGTATGAATATACTTATACAACTACTCCTGTTAATATTTCTCGAAAAACATAAAGTCGTGATCTCTAATCATGCTCTTGGCGGCAAGACGCAATTTCTTAGCGTGTGGTACGGTTTTTGGCAGTCTCCGAGTATTCGAGTGGCCTCTTAGGGAAGTAGATCCTCAATCAAATCGCGCAGCTTCGACGTTAGGAAGCGGCGCGAGCAGCACGAGCGTCTCCTTTCAGGGACATGATAGGTACGATTGTATTTCTAGGTATTTCAGGGACATGATAGCTGCGATTGTATTTCTTTGTTTTTTTCAGGGACATGATAGGTGCGATTGTTTTCAGGGACATGATTGATAGGTACGGTTGTATTGTTTGGTGCTGGGTGTAGAAGAGAAGCTGCAGCTCTCCCGATTTAATATTAGTTTCGTATTCATTGCTTCGAGGGAAATTTTCAGACCCAGAAGACGCTTGATGAAGGATATCCAATCTTATCCAATTCTTACTCAATGAGTATTGCTCCCACAGGTATCACTCCATCGAGATCTTGATGCATACATCACCGGTGGTAAGTCTAGCACTTTCCTATGACCACACTCGAATTTTCTCCGGTGACGAAAGTGGTGCTGTTTTCTGCTGCAACTTACTGCAGCAAAGCGAACTAGTCGCTTTTGAGGCAGCGTCGTCAAAGTACTATACCGAATGCTTCTGATGTGGTGAATATTCGCCTCATTTTTCGCGGTAGGTGTAGGATGGTTTTTTGATGTAAGGCGTTGATGATGATGCATATTGAAATTCTGTGTAGTGAAATCACAATCTTGCAGTGCAATGTTGACAGTTATCGATCCCAACATCCTCTCCTCTCCCCAGACGACGGCGCGTAGAAGATGAAGAGCCCAAGACCGCAGAGCAGCTTGAAAACGAGCACTGGTCACTAGTCCTTTCCTCGCAGAAAATAGAAGGCCTTGTTGCCAAGGAAAAGCTGCAGGCACAGAAAGCGAAGTTTTTCGAGACGCAGAGAAAACTTCAATTCCCGATGCGGGTGCCATGGACTAGTAGTTTCGATGACTACGTCCTGTGCACAAGGCAGTTCTTAGAGGATGGGTTGACTTACGATGTGAAGCCGGATCTTTTTTAGACGAATCAATCATGTAAAACTTACATTTCATGCGGGAAAAAGAAGTTGTCACTACCTCATCTAATTTCCCGAAGTGCAGGAATTGCGGGAGCGGATAGAAAACGTGAAAAACGACGCAGCCTACAATATAGCACAAAAAGAGCAAGAGATGGATGAAGCAGTAAGCCAGCTGCGAGAAGAAGCGGACAAAAACATGGCCGCACAAGCGTCACAGTATTGATCTGGAGTTAGTCACAAGTTTTGTTTTCATGGCTCTTGCCGCACTGAAAGAGCTCCATGTCTGATAGCTGGCCACGCACTCCGTCAAGCAAAAAGCACTGTCTATTATTCATCGTCTGTACTCAGTGTTGTTATCCCGTTCGTCAATATCTCACACCAGGTATGCTCAGCTCTCGGAGAACATGGAGAAGGCTCAGGCATTACATGCGGAGACGACGGCCATGAAGCACCAGGAGATGGAAAATGGGCAGAGAGGTGCAGAACAGGACATGCAAAATAGGCTCACAAAGGAGTACGAGAAGCAATCGAGGCTCGTAGCGGAGATTCAAGCACTGAGTTATGGGCGTCTTAGAAAGTTTAAGTTGGTTGTCGTCTCTGAAATAGGTTTTGTTTTCTTGTTGGGCTCGGAGGAGGATGCAGAGAAATCTCTGTTTGTTGTCTTTGTTGTCTGTTGAGAGGATGCATAGAAATCTCTGTTTGTTGTCTTTGTCGTCTTTATCAACCTACTAGTTCTCCTGGTAAGTGTTGTACGATATGAATTTATTGCGATTTACATGTGCCTCACGTTATCGTTATAAAGTTCCCCTTCACTACAAAGCAACCACAAAGCAACAGCCACTTCCCCGTCTAAGACACAGAGAAGAACCGTAGTGACCTTATGTCACTAGAGGAGTCGTATGAGGCGCAGATCGAGGCCCTGAAGAAGCACTCAGAAGCTGCGATGAAGGAGCTGCGAAGTGAATACGATAAAGTCTGTGCGATGCTGAAGACAGACGGCCTCAAATTCGAAGAAGCGATGCGACAACAAGAGGAGGAATATGAGGTGACAACTAGTACAAGTGATTTTGTTTTCATGCGACAACAAGAGGAGGAATATGATGTGAGAATGATGCATTAGAAGAGCGGGTTCTAGTACAAGTGATTTGGTTTATTTTTCATTGGAAGTAGTGTTGAGTTATCATTAATAAGTTCTATCGAAGGTGAGACCTCTGGGGCTGACAGGACCACGACAGCGCCGGCGCTTAATTAGTAGTAGATAAGTTCTTGCCTGACCTTTCTTTTTTCTGTTTTTGTTTTTTCTAGTGAGATAAATATGCTCCACCAACATTGATAAGTTCTATGGTAATTCTTGTCTAATCGAAGTAGACGTTGTTTTAGCATCACACCTATTGGAAAAACCGAAAATCGGAACAAACTTCTCAGGCTGAAATCTCCGATTTTCAAGACCAAAAGCGGAGTGCACTCCAGAACGAATCAGAGCGGTACAATGGAGCTCTCCGAGACATGGTTAGCATGAAGAACCAGATATCGTCGTTGCAGTCCCAAATCGTACAGAACCAAGACGACCTCTCAAGGAGTGCAAAACAGCAAGACGAGTTGAAGAGGAAGTTGGAGGAGGTATAGTAACTATTTACTTATGAATGTTTGTTTGTCTAGTATAATTCGGGATATACTACAACTTGCTTCGATTCTTTTTAGCAGGGATATAGGTGCTTGCCTAGTACCACTACGTTAATCAGCAAGAAGATGTGGAGCAAATGAATATATTTCCAAGTCCAAATTTGACCACCATAACCAGGTCCTCGACATGTTCCGAAAAGCGCAGGAGCAGTTAAAAGACAGAGAAAAAGTCATCCGCGTGAAGTTAAGGCTACAAGTAGTCTGGTGCTTTTTTACAACAGTACGTTAGGGTTATCTGACGTCGAGAGTACAGCACACCTTTGCTTATAGGATCGATTGATTGTGCTGACACAAGTCTCCAATTATTCCTTAAGTTAAGTTGCATTTCTCCACAGCACGACCTGCTCTAATGACGGACGAAGCCTTGCAGAAATTGAGGAGCAATCAGAAGCATCTCGAGTCTTTTCGATATGTGTTATTTCACAAAGTGCAGACACTCGAGAAGGAGAGGGATCCGCTGGAGCAGCAGGTCACGGAATTGAAGGACTCTGTGCAAGGTAAGTATGTATAGGCCTTACTTAAATTTTGTAGTGAGGGATTTACAGGTGCAAGGCAAGAATAGACTTGTTGGATCCTGATCGCACTAAAAACTTCAATCCGAGACGCGATATAGAAAGAGAAAGAGAAGATGATATGGCTGAGGTCATCTTCGTGAAGATTGGTGCAGTAGTTACTAAGATTGTTGTTCTCGTCAGGATTGTGAAGGGAGCACAACATAACGATGTGTGTCATCGTTAGGACACCCGGTTCGGGTGACCCGGCAAACGATCTAAATCAATTCACGACGTGAATTGCGTAGAAAATTTCACCGTCTACCAGGTATGTACCAGGAGATGGTCCAAGATTTGAGGAAGAAGCAGGCACTCGAGACAAGAAATGCCGAGAAGCATTTCAAGATCCAAAACTTAGTAGGAGAATCGAACGTGCTGGCGAGGAATCTAAAAGCGACAAAGAAGGATTTCAAGAACTTCATCACCGAATTGACCGGCGCTCTGGATATCCACGCGCCTGCCGGAGGAGACGCCTCGCAGACAAACAATAAGGACCCAACCAGACTAATATCACAGCTCAAAGACGTCGTCGGCCGCTACGAAGGAAAAGTCAACATCTACAGGGGGACGCAGGTAGTTGGACTTTTTGTAGTATATTCAATGTTCTTTATGTTCAGGTTTAGTTTTACTAGCGCGCATCTACAACCATTGAGCCATGCAAAATCAAACTACCAGATGTCCGTTGTTATTGTTATGCTTCGCAATGCTCATTCGTGTTTACCTACCGAAATTCAAAACTAGGAACTCGCTGAAGAGGAGAAGCGCACGGGTTTGCCGGCAATAACAGACGAAGCTATCAGGCAAAGAGATCACCTCATGGAGAAGAGCCGGGCCATGTCCGACGCCACTAAGTTCGAACAGCAACTGCGCGCCAGAGACACCGCTCGTTTCACCAACGACAATTCTGAGCTCATCCTCGAAATGAACCGGCTGCGACTTGAGAAGACGCAGAAAGACCGGAAAATCACAGAGTTAGAAAAGAGCATGTACGCACTTAGCAGTGAAGGCGTGGGCGGAAGCGTCATGAGTGGGGTAATATTATGTGATCGATGTTGTTGCTGCTTGTAGAAGATGCCATTTAGTTTTAGGACTCAGCTGCTCTTTCATGAAATTCAATTTGTTCGTTGGAGAGAAGTCTTTTCATTTCTTGCAGATTTCAGACCACATGAATGTAGCTATGCAGAGTGATTTTTTGATCTTTCTTCCCATCTCGTCACAGATGCCGTCTTCTCTCCTCGACAACTCGTTACACAATGGAAGCTCAAGGCGCGGCAATGGGAGTATGATGGCTTCGACGCCATATGTGCAGCGACGAGAGAAGGACGAGGCGAATAAACAACGAGTCCAGAAACGCAAAGATGGGAACCAACTCCCACCAAAAATTGTGACCAAAGCAGGCGGATCTCAACTGACGGCTTCCAAAGAGCTCCACAACAGTTCACAAATGCTCCACAGTTTCGAAAAAGAGGGGTTTCAAGTGGATAAACTCCGGCAAAGCTTACCGTTTGAGTTATGACAGTGAAAATATGCATGTAACAAGTGAGTAGTCGTTCAACGAGGACACTGTAGTCGTGAGTTTCTATTTCATTCACGACGACCATGCATCAACATCATCAGATAGAAATAGATTTACCAGAACAACACTGCATCATTGCATAGAGACAGATAATTGCGGAAGGCATATTTCCACGGTCCTGAATTGCATTATACCAAAACCAGGAGCTCTAATCTTCGGAGTACACGAGATGAGTCCAGCCTTCGACGGTGGCGCAGGTCAGGACGACATTTATACCGGGGGACCTATTGCGCCGGCGAACAAATTCCCTCCTGCGAGAAAATAGAATTCATCAAAATTTTAGTGTTGATTCAGGTATTCAGTTTATAGGTACTATACCTGCCAAGAGAGATCGACAGTACTCTCTACTCGAAGCCCGGTGTTCTATTCACGACAATTGTTACGCAGATAAGACAGATAAGATTATAAGGTACAGATCATAAGACAAGATGATATAGTTTTTAGCCTTTAGTACTTCCAAGCCTCTAGAGACAGAACTACGACGTTCTCGTTTCTGACAGCGAGGCAGGAGCTTTTCAGCTCCGGGAAATTGAGACGAGGAAACCAAGATGGATTGGTTTTCGTCAATTGCACAGCGTTTGCAAAGTAAGCGAAACATAATGAAAATGTACCACACCAAGACGCAGAATCGTAAAAGATGTTTATGTTGCGATAGTACCTCGATGCTAGATCACTGTGATATTTTTCTTGTGAAGAATCATTCACAGTACAACCAAGAATTTTCAATACGATGCTTGCAGGACTAACACTTCTTATGACCAAGGAAAGCCGATTTCCCATGTGGGGAATTGCCATTTCCTATGACGATGTCTGTTTACGAGATCGAGAAGTGACGGCGCTCGCGATCTATCAGAGCCGCGTGCACTTGCCATAGATGCTTGTTTCTGACTGAAAGAATCACTGACTGAAAAAATCAATGCTATTACCTCCCAAAACATCAGATATTACTAAGAAGATTTCTTTGAGAATACAATTTCAATTTGCGCGATCGATCCTTACTATCTTTCAATCCATGGTGCTCCGTGAAAAGACTGTTTTATATATGCCTCCTTCGAAAATTTTCGATGTAGCTAGGAGATGTTTCGCACGAAGACCGACCTGCTCTTCATGGGGTCGTAACTAGTTAGATCAGAGTGTAATTCTTTTGTGTATGCTTGCAGGTGCTAGAATCACAGAAGACGATGTTATAGAGAGACTATCGAAGATGACTTTTGAAAAGAACGAAAGCTCAATATCGAACGTGTGTGGGCGACACTCGGCAGGTGGCCGCAGCTTTTGTGGGTGTTCCTTGAATGATATGAAGCGCTTTCAAAGCAATCGTATCTATGGTATGTTGTGCAGCGACGTGTCCAAATTGAGCTTAGCCAGTGCACTGTGGTCATGACCTCAGTGCAAAATGCAATGTGAGCATGTGGCAATGATGCGCGAGTGTAAATCATAAGTGGGGCATTCTTGCTCTTTGAAAATTTTTTTGAGGAACGAGACCTACAAATCAGCCAAAGAAGCCTTTTGAAGTAGTCGTTACACACGTTAGATTAGGAAGCTCGCTAGACCTAGCACACTGAGGTGTCTTTGTGCTTCTGTTGATGTAATTGTTTTCACAGTAGCTGCTCTAATTTGTTGGTTTTTCTTTTTCTAGTTGTCATTATATTTTTCCAAGAAAATGACGGACTTTCTCGGATGGGAAAAGAAAGCAAAGCAGCTTGTCGAAGCCTGCAAAGACGAAGAAGAGCAGGAGAAGGAGGCCGCTGACTTGGCCCTAGGCTTGGACGGTGGAAAGACTGTAGAGGGTCCTCCTGTTGCGGCTGCGAAGCAGCAATTAGACGATTTCAAGACGAAATCGGAAGAGCGGAAAAACCTCATCGACCGCTTGTCTGGGACTGAGGTCTTGCTCGTTGGTGTGGTGGACAACCGCTTAGTGGGTAAGGGCAAGAAGGGCTCAGCGAATGGTGTAGGAAACGGCGTTGGTGGCGAAGCCCAACATGAACGATCGGGCGAAGCGGAGGAGGAGGAGGATGACGTTTTAGTGGAAGACATCACGGCAGGCGACCAAGGAACCTCCGGGACAACAGCAACTACAGGGGAAAGCAATACATCACCACCACCACCAGGAACAGATAAAAAAGACGAAAACAAGAAAGCCACACAGTCTGCTACTTCTAGTGCCAAGAATTATCTCACTCTCGCTTCCGGACACATCGTGGAGCGACTGGAGGACAAGGAGAAAGCGCATTTCTCGATCGAGTGCCCTGAGCCGAAGTGTGTTCGAGTCCAGAAATGCGAAAACAGTACACTTCGCTTCACAACGAAGACAATCAAATTTTTAGCAGAGAACTGTTCCAACTGCAGATTCGAAATTGACGCGGATGTGATGTCCAGTAGTTGCGAAATCTGGAATTGCACGGATTGTTACGGCTTTTGAGATTGATTCGTCGTCTACTCCTCCTAGTTTTCCGTAGGTTCGCTGGTTGAATGCTCTCAGTCTCATCTATCAACAATCATAAAGAGGACCTTGTTAGGTATTTTCAATGACTGACTAGCTCTAGCATACCTACACAACGACAAACACAACTCCAACTAGTTCTAATCTCACACTTTCGTCTTCCGTGTGCCCGTCCAGAGTGTGCAGGCTGACAAGTGTACCCAGGTTACACTGGATTGGGAGCAGCAGGCGCTAATGCAGTTCGTGGTATTCCATAACTGTCCGGCACTAGCCTATGCATTTGATGGAAAGACGCAAGTGCCAGTCATTCTTCCAGGAACTACAGGAGATAATGCTGCCCAAGACGGAGACTCGAAGGAAACCAAGACTGAACAATCGCTAGACCCTGAATTGCAGTATGTGACGATGCTGGAACCAAAGACGAAGCACTTAATTACTTTAAGGCTGATGAGTCGGAGTAATATACAAGGACAAAGATTAAGATCATTCTAAGCGTCTGAGGCACATCATGCATTCTGAAGTAGACTTATTCGGAAAAGCTTTCAGTACTACGGATGATAGTTTGGCCTCCTCTTCTAATAACCACACCCGTAGAGCGACACAGCGACAAGCAGTATCCAACGTTTATGAATGCGGATAAGCGAACATCCTCTAGTGGTGCAAACGGTAGTTCTAAGGATGAGATCATTGGTGGTGCCAACGGCTCTTCGAAGGACCAGGAAGCCCAAAACTTCAAGGAACAGGGAAATCAGGCTTTCAAGACCAGTGATTTCATGTTATGAGGAAGAAGTTGTGAAGCTTTTGATTTGGACGATAGAAGTTCTTCTTTGTTTCACAGGAGCTTGGGTAGAGAGAACAGAGTGCTGAGTAGTTAGAGAGTGGACATGTGGTCTTTGCACAAGAAATTGAAAAGAGACTGGTAAACTTTCGAACACCTCCTCTAATTTACCAGGCCGCCGCATTCTACACTCTTTCCTTGAAAGCGAAGCCAGACACTGTTGTCTATGCAAATCGAGCGCAATGTTGGTTGAAAACTGGTGAATTCCAAAAGGCAGTAGACGATGCTGAGGAGGCGATTGCACTTTCAAATGGGGAGAATGCGAAAGCCTATTTCCGTCTGGGCATGGCAAAGCACGGGCTCGCGACATCGGACGACATTGTCAAAGCAAAAAATGCGAAAGAACATTATGGCATGACGTTGAAAGGAATAATTAGTATTGTGTCGTTTTGATGTTCTCGCAGAAATTGGGATAATGCCGTGTGTCCTGCTTGGTTCTTGTAAATTGGTTTTTCTGAAGACAGAAATTGAGAGCATTAGTACTTACAGTGATTTTCTATATGGAACCACCTCTAACCCACATGCGGCGGACTATTTCAAGCGGCTTTAGCTGCCCTTGGCAAGGCAGAGAAGTTGGACCCCAAGAACAAGCAAATCACGGACGCTATCGGCATGGTCTCCATCAAGATGCGGCGACAAATGGGTTTGTGAGAACGGACGCTATCGGCATGGTCTCCATCAAGATGCGGCGACAAATGGGTTTGTGAGAGTCCTCTCGCTGCACTCGTCTCAGTCCTGTATTCGTTGCAGGCGATACTTATTGCTTCGACAGCAGACAAGAACTGTGGTTGTCAAAAACAAACAGCGATATACCCGGTAAATTAGCGCTCCTCTAGGAGATACTCTTTTGCTGGCTGACCTCATCGGTAGTCCCGTGCAACTACAAACGAGGTTCCATGACATGACATGACTTATTGCTTGATGAAGGTGCTTCTGGTCTCGTGCTAGGACAGTTGTTGTAAGGTGCAAGTTCATCTTCTAGCATCGCTGCTTTACAAAGCCAATTTTCTGCTCTGCCGCTTGCTGTCCATTTTGTAAAGTAAGAATAACTAAATGGTTCTCTTCTCGCTCTGGAAATATCGCCCGATAGTCCCAGTTTTCCTTTGTCCCAACCATCGACCGTGACTTATGCTGTTGCCAATGTAGCCCAGATACGACCGTGACTTATGCTGTTGCGAATGTAGCCCAGATATCAACGGATCATCCTCCATAAGCAACGACCAAGAACATGAAAGCTTGTTCGCTTCATCCCCATGATAACCATATCTTTTTTCACTCCCAAGCATGTTTGCTTCAGGAAAGACCTACTCAAATCTATCATCACAAAAGTTTGATGTTGCTCTGGGTTTCCAAGGTTGCTGGTGAATCGAAGAAATTTTAGCTAAGCAGGAACTCTTCGGATTCGAAAGAATTGAGTTCAGCAAAATTTCGCTATCGGGGTTTTGCGTGTTCCGGAAAGTATCCGAAAGTATCCACTAAACAAATGCAATTTGCGTGCTCATGATGGATCTCGATGAAAGATAGGATCGATCTTCTGGCGTTCATCAACATCTGTAGCATAGTTCAGTGGAAGACGATGGTGCACGATCAACCGTTCCGAATGCCGGCCGGAACGGATCGTTCACATTGTAAAAACATGTGGTCTTGTTACTAGTGCACCTAAAGTTACTTACTTAGAAGAAGTTTGGAAGATGCAAGCTTTAGCTTGCTGGGTGCGTTGTACAAGTTAACATTTTTCTTGTTCTGAAAATGAAACTTTGTCGCAGGGCTATATCGATCATTCAGTGACTCATGGTTCTTTTCGTTCTGGATGTAGTTTCTCTGTATTTTCAACGTGGCAGATTGAACGTAGAAGTGATGACTCGTCTTTTGTTCTCCTTCGTTTATCTTCTGAAGTAGATTAATGATCAACGAAGATGACGCGAAGTAGTGTGAGCAAGGGGCAACAGGATCCTCCTCAGCTGGGCCAACTGTTCCAGCTGATAGACGCTGGTGATAACAAGGCAGCTGTCAAACTAGCCGACCAATCTCTGGAGCCACCGAAAGCCAAGAAAAACAAAGTCGCCGCTCCAGTACTTTCTTAAGGCTCAATGATGTTTTTCTTATTTCATTTCCACAGGTCACTTGTCTCTGTTTTCTTCTTGGAATACCGAGAAAATGAGCCCAAGAAATGAACTAGTTTGAGCTCTAATTTTGTGAAGCGGATGCGCAACGAGTACGCATCTTGAAGAGTATTGCATCGTTCCGGTTGGCAGGAGGATGCAGTGTCATATTCAGCAATGTAGTTGGATCGGGGAAGGCTGGAAGCTCAGTGGAACTCAAGAAGGGAGGAGGGAGCAGCAGTTCATCGAGTGGAACTGTTATGAGCTTTTTTGCAAGCATTTGCCTATCTCTGGTCTTGGATGGTCCTTTCTTGAATTTAACAAGTACAACGTTGGTTCATCTTCATCCAGGAGAGATTAGGAGCTTGGAAAACACGAACCACACCGACACCTCTCTAAATCCGCAAAAGATCACCAGTTCGCGGATATTGCTGTCCTAACACAGCGACAGGAGGATCTTAGCGACGCAATCGAGTCTATGTGCACAAAGGCCTTTCCAGTGAAAAGCTATCGCGCTGCACTCTTACTTGAATATTTCTTCACGTCTGCGCTCCACTGTTGTCCCGTTCTCCCGTCGCCAACAAAGGAAATGCAACAAGTAACTGAGGCACTGGAGCAAAGCAAGGATGCGGAAAGCTCTGTAGACTTATGCTTCATGAAAAACTGCTGGATGTTGATGTAGCTTACCTGATGTAGTGCCGATAATTTTCTCTTGAGGTTATTTGAGGGTCATTGGGATCAATTGCAGATAGCTACAATTTGCATGAGCGGGCATTCCGACGAGAGGATTACTTGATGGCTAAGGCGTAAGTAGATGCAGGATCCTCCACTTCTAACACTCGCCCAACAAGCCATATGGATGCGGTACTTGTGGGCTGGTCAGTACCAACAGGCGCAATCCTTAGCCATGAAGCTGTACTCCAAATGGAAGCATGCATTTCCAAGGTTCATCGATTACATTGTGCTAAGCGCACTGCTTCAACCTGACGCAAATCTTGGCGTTGCAGAACGGTTACTGGAACAAAGAAATCCAGGAGAATTGGTATATTCAAACGCTTCTTGCAGCTGGCTGGGTCTAGAGATATGTTTTTTTCTCGTGATGAAAACAAAGTTCACGAGACTTTTTTGTTAATCTTTGGTTTAGGTTTGGTGGAAACGTGAGCGTTTTTGTATCACCTACTTAATTCGAAAACAACCTAACAACACCAGCCTGCGGATTTGCTCGCAAAGGGAGGCAGTCCTGAGTTGATTGAAGCAAGACGGGAACGATTTCGTCACGCGCTTTTCCAAGCTTCCATACTTTATCGCAAAGACGGTCCTGAAAAGTGTATGGATTTTCTCTCAGAACAACAAAAAAATGGCGTCCTGCTGATGGACACTCGCGACGTCAATTACCTCTGCGCTAGTGTCTTGCTCTCACGTTCTACGAAGTCGAAGTCAGATAAAGGCGTAGAAGAGGTTGTCAATCAACAAGCCATATTAGACCTCCTGAAGCCTTTGGATTCAGCGAAGAAACTGCGTCGTGCAAGACAAGCTGGCTATCGCTATGTTGTAGGCGATGACTTAAGCAGCGGGTCGACGCCCAGTAGAGGACTCTTCGTCCGACTGCTCGCGAGCCTCGTTCAGCAGAATAATCCGAAGTTAGAGGCTTTGGGTGTACCATCAGCAGCTGCAGATTTGGAAAAGCAGCTTCCCGCGAAGGCACGAGAAATTCTGGAGAAAGAGCGTCTATTTCTCACGATTTCCCTTGCGCTGCTGTGTTTTCCAGAGAATAGCATGGAGTTGCGCGCGTTCCTGGTAGCTGAAGACCTCTGGGTGAGTCGGTTTTTACCGTTGGCAGTGGAATTCGTGTGGCAATTTTGTCTCGGACCTGACGCTAGAGGGAAAGGGGGGCATGTGTTTCTAGAAGCGACAGTGAAAGAAGTCTTGTATAGGAAATCAAGCCTGGGGAGGACTTCTACCGAACACTCTGAATCTAGTCCAAGTGGTAGCTCGCCAAATACATCAAAAGAGGAGCTCGATAAAAAAGTTCCTGCTGCCGTGGAGAAGATCTTCGTGAATGTCGCTAGATATCGCTTCCCGAAGTTCGACGACTTGCCGTTTTTGAAAGCTTCTATCGAGAGTGCGGATACCTCGAAAATCGCGCGTGATGATCTACTTTTTGTTTATGGAATTACCGAAGCAGAACGAATCTTGAAAACGCCCAGTAGCAGTAACAACGCCCAAGAAGATAAAGAACAACAAAAGAGCGCGGGATCAAAATGCATCCGTCAAGACGAAGAATTGGTCAAACTCCGCGAATTTCTAGAATCAAAGCAGTCTCAGGTCGAAGCGGAAGTGCGTCGTTGTAGCACCCTAGCAATACTGGTGGAGGCGCAGAGAAGTTCGGGCTCGTCTCCTAGTGGTAATATGACATCTTCTTCTTCTTCTTCTTCGCCTAGTGGTTCGTCGACAATAAAAGCGGAAACATCTTCTACAACTGAGGAGGATCCGGTCTTGCGTCTCTTCAACCATTTGGAAATAAAGAACATCTTGTTATCGTCAAGGGTCACCGCGTGCGTGTTGGAGCATCTTTTCTATCAAGGAGGCGCGGGAAACTTGACCGCTGCAGAAGTGCTGCGACAGAGAGTTTGCAGGTGGCACAGCGAACAGTTTCACGATCTAGATACGTTGATGCAACAGTCCGTCGACTCCTCAGCGAATCCGGACCGCCTTGCAGAGTCTCTGGCCCATGGCCGCACTCTTCAACGCAGTCTGTCCTTAGCACATGCGAAACTTATTGGCGTACTGTTGCAGATGCATCATTCGGGGATTACAGTGCGTCCAACGTGGCTCCATGCTCTAGTGGCGATGAGAAAAAAGAGCGGAGGGAAGGAGGAGAGCAAAGCCACTAACGAGGAGACGAAAAAAAATCATGTTGGTTAAGGCTCAACGTTACTGTTTGATGGGTCATAAATAGTGCATTTTCGAATCGCGAGGCCATCAAAGCGACTTTGATGAAGCATTTTGAACTTCATCTTTTAAATCGACTGATCGAAGATGATTTAACCATAGCCAGACAGGCATTTTAGAACTTTTGATACAGGCTACATGCTCATGATCGTGAGCCATAAATAGGTAGTTTTTCTCATCATTGAAATAGGGACAATCATCATCATTCTAATCTGAGAAGACGTTGCCTTACGTGGCCCTTCCACCATGGTCCCAAACACATGCGGCTGGCGTCCTCAACGAGGTCTTTCCAGCACCGTCCCAAAGAATTGATGCCGACAACCCAGTAAGCGAGCTGTTGCCTCTTATTCTACCGTTGGAAGAACAGCATGGACAGAACACTATTTGTGAAGGGTTGCCACATAAGGATGGACTTACGATGCCTGCAGTCCTGCAGCCGGATCTTGAGCAGAAAATGCGAGACCGTTTGCTTGCGCAACAGATCCTTTTTCTGGCAGAATGTCGCGATCCCGATCAGCTGGAGAATCTTCTCGTACAAGAACCTTGTGCAAGTAGTAGTCCACCTTCAGCTGATAGTAACGTCAAGCAAGAAGAAGGTGGAAAAATTAAAACAGTGCTTCTATCCCTCGCGCGTGCATTGGTTCATGCGCTTCGGCAGGACTACGAGCGTGTTACTGACGAGCTCAGTGAGTCACTCGTTGGAGAAGAAACTGGCCATATGAATGTTAACGCCTCTAATGTGGCTATATACTACAGTACCTAATTCATATTGATGTCCCGTCATAGAAAGGGCTGAGACCTCTTCTTTCTCAGTATTTACCGGTTGTTTGCTTCGTGTCAGGGAAGATTGAGAAAATCCACCTTCAAATTTTCGAACGATGTTCATGATATATGATTCACAAGAACGAACTCTAAGAAAAGCGAGCATGTCGAGAGCAAGACAGAAAACGCGGCGGGCGGTGGGGTAGCGCGGCCTTTGCGACGAGAATTGACCCTTGGCCTAATTGTAGACCCGACGTACTCGAAATCAGAAACACCGGAACCGTTAGAAAAATCCGAGACAACTACGAAATCTGTGGCCTCATGGCCTCACTATTGGGACAGTTTAGTACCTACACGTCTGCTGGTGCTGCTCGCTCAATTGTTGCCCAAGAGCAAGAACAAAAAAACCCCTCTTGGCGTTCTGCGATCTACGCTGCGCTCGTTTTTGAGTGCGATTGCAGAGACGGAGCAGACACTTTCTAAGCAGCCCACGCAGTTGTCCTATGCTTACGCGCGTAGGGCGCGACAGATACGGGAAATGCAGTTCAAACCGTAGTATTTAGATGCTCGCAGAAGTTTCGAACGCGAATGAATAAAGAAGTATGACGGAGTTCAACAAGCCCTAACGAATGAAACAATTATAACGCCAATGAACAATTGAGCTCAACAAATCATACTGGATAAAGAGTATCAAACCCAGATGATGGGTGAAGCCTTCCACACGTCTACCCTCAGAGACTGAAACCTCGGCTACTCGGTAGTCCCCACCAGGGTATATTTGCCAAAGTTAAGTTCTGATATCATGAAGCATCCTGCGATGGAGTCATCGTGCACATTGTTCTGTGCGCATTGTTCTATTTTGTAGTCACCTGTCTCAGCTAACAACGGGACAGTAAGGTAATGCAAGGGAATGAATGGACGCTACGAGATTTTCAAGATGTAGTGTGAAGTAGAGTCCCTCTCGGTTTTCTATGTGACATCTACTGAAGGCGTGAACCTACTGATTGACCATAGTCCTATCGGTTATCTATGTGACATCTACTGAAGGCGTGAACCTACTGATTAACCATAGAGGTTGGTTAATCATCGTCTCCATCTTACGCTATTGTCGGTTCTGAGGGCTGAGCAAGAATGTGAGAGTTGTTGTGAAAAAAATGAGACTGTGAATCTCTACAGGTACTAGGGACGGCACCATCAGGGATACACGCATGACAATCTGAAATCTGGTGCCTGGCCACACAGTGCGGGCGATGTGTCGTATTAGAGAATTCTACTCGTAGATTCTTAATGTCCAACCCCAATTATGGGTTGACTTCCTGCTCTCTCCTTTGCTTTGTGCGTCTATTCAAGTAGACGTACCTGAATCAGGGCACGAGAGGCACAACTTGAACAAGCAATAGATAGAAACCGCTGGTCACAAGTAGGGAACCAAAAGCCCGCCCGTCATTCCGTACCAGGATCAACAGGAACAGCCGAGCGCCCACTGACAGCTCAGCAACAAGCTAACTTAGCGGGTGGAAGTCATCAGGGAAATCCTAGGCAGATTGCCGAATAGATTCGCACCATCAAGCACCTGAGTCGTCCGGAGTAAATGCATAGGTCTGAGTCTTAATGTTGACTATTTTCACCTGCTTAACAGAACAATATTAGAGCAAAGAGGACCCACAAAAATGAGAAGGAGGAATACCTGCTCGAGGCACCTCTACAGGGAAAAGACTCCCTCGAGGCACCTCTACAGGGAAAAGACTCCCTCGAGGCACCTCCACGGGGAAAATGCGTCCATTGCCTACCACGACGGATCGACCACGAGGGCGCTTGTGCTTATCCAACGTTGTGGTAGGGCATGGTTTGCTCTTCTAGCTCTTTGCGCGCAGGAGGCATTGCTACAGAGGGATCGGATCTACATGCGAGGGAGTACACCTTATGGCGATAGTACTTCTACATCAATTAGTCTATACCTCTATCATTGAATTTTTGATTTTTTCATAGTGGAGCTAGCTCCACCGATATCAATTTTAGGTGGCCAGTAATATTTCATATTCATCGTCTCATGTGTGTCCACTATCTGTTCTGTGAATTTATTGTTTCGCGTAAGTCACCCAAACACCAATGTTCTTGATGAAAGCAACCTCTAAAGAAGTGCACTAGACGCGAGCGAGTCGTCGGATGTGCAGGAAGAGAAGCATCTTGGTGGCGTCGAACATGCTGCTCTTGCTCCAGCTCCGCCACAAGGTGGTCATGGTCGTCTGCGTGGGAGCAAAGCCTCACAAGAGCATGGCGAAACTACTACTACGAATTCTACAACTTCAACGAGTGGTCTTCAACCTAGAAGTGGTCAACCTGAACCTACTACCGCAGATGATGACGAAGTGACATCTCTCAAGCTACAGGTACAGGCGGAGGTGGATGATCCTCGTCTCGAAGAAGCGACCTCCCCTAAGCCGAGCGGGACCTCCTACTTTGCTGCATCTTCAACATCAGTCGTCAATTTTGATGGATCACAGCCACTAGAACAACTGAATGCTGAGGAAATAGTCTTTCAGGAATCTATGGACGACGATGAGCAGTTACTGGACTACGCTATTACGTAGAAACTCTAGTATTAAACCTTTTTTTAGTATCTATTATTAAACTTTTACTAGTATGAAACTTTTTCTAGTTAGGTCGGCTCCACCACAAGTATTAAGTAGAAACTCTAGGAGTGTAGAATCTCTCTCTTCCTAAGACTTTTAATTGGCTTCTGTCTTCAAATGATTTCCGGACGTCTTCTTGCAGGTACCACGCACCTTTACTAAATTTTGCAACTAGAATTTCCGTAAAGTGTTTCCTTTTCAACTCCTTTTCCGTTTACTCATCTTATGCTGTCTGGGCCTCAGGAGTGATAGATTATAAGGCAATCCACACGACAGATAGTACTTCGTGTGTGCTGAGGCTCTTTCTTTTTACTTTCTCCTTTTTAGGTAGGTGCCGCGGCCTTGCACCTTTCTAATTTGACACCTGAAGAGGTCGATGCGGTGGAGCATACTTCCACTATGGACGAGCGCAAGTCCACAAACTACGCAAATGCTACTTTTCTGGAGCATAATTCCAACGCCAATGTTACTTTTCTGGAGTACCACGATGCAGGTGGAGCACCAGATGGCGGCTCAGGAGCGGAGGATTCTTCTACAGGTTAAGATCATAACTCAATCCTTTCACTTTATAAGTTAAGTTTAGAGCTGGACTCATCTGTGCAAAGTAGCTAGTTGCGTCCTTTTCTCTGGCTGTGGGTTTATTTGGTGAACCGGTGCCCCATAGCGAATAAACCACTGCGCACAACTAGGGAGCTGGGCACTCACCTGAGGCGTTGCACAGGGCTTCGGCCTGCCTTCGAAGGTGAGACCTATGGGGCTGACAGGACCACAAGAGCGCCGGCGCTTAGTTAGTTTTAGCAGATAAGAATTTACGCGAGAGATAGCGGCTTCTTTTGCTATCTTTCCCTGGTCTTTGCTTTTTCTAGTTAGGTCTGCTCCACCACAATTTATAGCTGGGCTCATCTATATTGCGATCCCTATATAGAGAAAGATACCGAATACGATTCTTCGAGTGTACTTAACTTCTTTAATATGAAAAATTCGGAAAGCGCTTTACCGACCTGGTACGCGTGTCCATGGGGAACTTCGATTGCACACAGCACAAGGAGTTTAAAGCGGAGTTTGCAGTTAAGACATACTAGATAAGAATATCCTCTTAGGACACACTACTAGATACGAACAGAGGAGTCTTTTTCCGTGCGACATAGTACTTTAGATAAGAGAAGAGGAATATCCTGTTAAGACATCCTACTAGACATACTAGATTATAATTGGCTGTATTTATAAATTGATAATTGTTGGTCAATGGTCATTACTGGCTCAAGATCCAATGGATGAACCTGATTTCAATGCCAAATGACTGCTCTCACTCGTCACCTTGATCATGATCAATACCGTTCCTGGTCTTGAACTCGTGTTAGTTCCTCGTATGATCATCATTTGAACTCAATGAATTCCAACATGAATTAGCAGCAAGATCTCCCAGATCTTTAACTACACTATGACCCTTCATGATATCCCAATGACATTGAACCCATTTTGATACCATTTCAGGGCCTTAAACAGTCAGTGATCATTCGGCACGTCCGTTCTGATCGTCTTTCTGTTACATTGCAACGATAATCATTCCATTTACTCTCAAGAGCCTCATATTGCGCTTGGACGTGTTCGGGTGTTCCAACACTGTTTCAAGCCCTTGAGCCTTACCTTCTTAAAGAAACAACTAGTCAATTCTTTGTAGAAGTAGAGAAAACAAAGTCGCATTATTTGCGCCACAAAATGCCCGATATGAGTCTCGGAGAGATTTCACCCAAACTGGGTCAGAAATCTGACTGGCGTGACTGGCTTCGAGCGGTAACGCAAGAAGCAGACCGCCTGGACCTAGTCCAATACTTCAACAACGTGCTGAACGGCAATGCGGCAGGGATTCCGAACCAACCCAACAACAACGACCGCAAGCTCCAGCAGAATTGGCGAGATTTGAAGAGTGTGATCATCAAGTCGCTCAAAGGTGCAGCCGAAGCACATATGAAGGATCAGGATACCACTGTAATGAACGCTGGTGAAGTGGTAACAAACCTCCGTGACGCTGGTTTCAGTCAAAATGACCGCACAGAGCAGCGAATCTCTGCTAAAGCGTTGGAAGGGATGCACTTCACGAACCGTGATTCTCCTCCAGACGTTCCAACATTCCTGGCGAAGGTTAGAGATGTCATGGACCAATCTCCGACCGTATACCCGCCGGCAGTTGGTGTGGCTGTTGCTGATCAACAAAGCGGAGCAATCCTCGACATTCTGCCAAAAATGTTTTCCAAAGCATTTCGACAGACAATCGAGAGGATGCATGAAGATGAACATCTAACGTTCGTCCAAATCGGTGAAAGACTCACGAAACGACTTCAAAGCTTGATTGACTCTGGTGAGTACAAGATCGAGAATCCATCTTTCGGCAAAGCTTTTCCAGCTGTCGAAGATTCTGATGATGAAAACCAGAACAATAACAAAACCAAGAAGCGTAAGCGTCAAGATGAGAGTGATGACGATGGTAACGCGTTTGCCGCTCTCAAGAAAACAACGATCAAACGACTTCGCAAGAAGATTCGCAAAGAAATCAAGAACGAGGTCTACGCAACAAAAGGAAGTGAAAAGAGTAGTAGCAGTTTTTCTAGTAGTAAGAAAAACAAAGGAAATGGCAAAGGTAAAGGTGCTAAGAACTCTAATCCTAATGAGGGTATCCAGTGCAACTATTGTCACAAGTATGGACATAAGGCGCGCAAATGCTGGCTAAACCTGACGAGTCAAAGCTACCAACCTAACAAAGCCATGGGCAGCAACTTCTTCAACAATTCATACAACTGTTGGCCGCAAGGTAACGCTATCCCTCCGTGGCACCAGAACAACTATCCACCGCAACAAAGTGGAGGAAAAGGATTCGACAACAGTAACCCACAGCAGCAATGGGGTGGACAACAACCACAGCGCTGAGTCGAAACCAATCCGGAATGGAATGGATATGGGAAACGAGATGGACAATCCCAAGATGAAGAAGAATTGGAAGAAGATTTCGAAAATGAAGATGGAAGATGTTCGCTGAACTTTGAACAAAACACTGAGAATAAAGAATATAGAAGTGAACTGTTTAGGGGTGAAAGCTATATGATTGGCAATCACTCAAGTTGCTATCTAAGTGCAAATAACAGGGAAAATAGCAAAACAGTTCCACTTGTTGACAGTTGTGCAAATAAGTATTTGTCTAGCCATCGTTCCGATTTCAAGAAGATTAGCTACCGGCTTTGTCATATTAGTGGCACCGCTGGAAAGCGAAGTGGGAACCTAGGTAGACTGAAAGAGAATAAATTCGGATTAAAATATGGCGTACACTTTGAACACTTACCAAAAGCCATAGATCGCATTATACCGTGGTTAGGTGAAGGAAACTGTCATGAAAAGGGTTGGCAAATGAATCTCACAGAAAGTGGCGGAACGTTGTACAATACCCGCTCCGGCCGCTCTCTACCCATAACAAATTGCCCCCAGATGCAGTTACCTATTCTAGGTTGTGACATGTTTAGCAAAGAAGAAAATGAAACTGAGGAGGATATAGTATGTACTAGTATAGAAGAAGCTAGACTTCATTCACAAGCTTCAAGATTAGACATACATCGTAGACTTGGTCACTTTCACGGTGATGGCCTTAGTGTATCTTGTCCAGAATGTGATCGAACCAAAGGTCAAAGACGCTCTCACGCAAAAGTGAGGCCCGCTGGGCATATACCTTCTCCATTGAAAACGCTTGCAATTGATTTCGCAGTTGGTATTAGACCAGTCGCTATAAGAAGCAAAAGATGTGCTTTAGTCATTATTTGTGATTCGATTAAAATGTGTTTCGTTCGTCCTCTTTGCCTCAAGTCGGACTGCGTAGAGGTGATTGAAGAAGTAATAAAAGGCATTCGCCAGGACTACTCATTGTCACTCGACGACAAGGTGGCATGGTTCATCCGTAGAGATAACGAACCCGTCCTAAGTAGTGACCATATGACCAAAGTCATGCAATCGCTACTGGTTTCGGAAATTCCTGGGGTTCGGTTCCTTACAGCCCAGAAATGGACGGAACTTGCGAACGTTTCATGCGGACCATTTTCGGTGCTGTGCGTACCATGTTGGTCAAAGTCGACCGGCGTCTTTGGTGTTACTGCCTACAGTATGCCGGAGATTGTTGGAATCGCTTACCGCATCGTTACGCAAAAATGCCAGAACATGACGGAACGAGTCCTGTCGAGATACTAGAAATGAGGATAGGAAAGAAGTCCTCGAAAAGTGGTCTAGGTATGCTAAGAAGATTTGGTTGTTTGGTGTACTTTCGTGAACAGGTCGTAGACACCACCAACAAGAAAGAAGCAAAGCTTGCGTCACCTTATCGGCGTGGTGTGTTTCTCGGTCTGTGTCCAGTTTCGTCTGGTTGGCTAGTAGGTACATATCACAACGATGGGAGAACGAAAGCTGGCTTCAAGTGGAGTGAGTATTCCACACTTGATGTGAAATTTCGAGAGTCGATATTAGTCAAGGACATCGACATTGACTGGCTACTGCCTACGTCGAAGGGCATTTATGTTGATTATGACCCGCTGGAAAACCTGCAGTCTGGCACGCCGTCGCTGGGTCCCGTCCTGCACAGACATGCGCTGCAACGTATGGCCTGTCAGCCGCGCTTCTCTGGCACGGAGTACAGCTCAGGCGATCCAACCGGCATGGAAGTGATATTCGATAGCAATGACATTGATGAGTTTCCCTGTGAATCTTTGGACAAAGAGGAAGATCCAAAGACCGGCGATGATTCCAACTCTGACGCGCAACGCGTTGAGGAGGGGAATATCTCATCGGAGCGTGTGTCGCCTGACTCTAATCCTGAAGCAAGGGATCCGAGGACCTTACCCATTCCACCATCTCAACCAGGCAAAGTTGAGGAGGGGAAGAAAGGCCGAGGAAGACCTAAAGGGAGCAAGGATAAGAATCCAGGACAACGCAAAAGAAGAACAAAAGCCGAGCTAGAAGCATTAAGAAAAGACATGCATAAATTTGCCATGCTAGCAGGCGGGCATGAGCTGGAAGAAGGGGAGACCTTTCTCGAAGCACATGTCATGCTGTCAGTTTCCCAAGCCTTGAAAAGCCCTGACGCCGAGAAATGGCGTGCAGCTATCACCAAGGAGGAAGCTAGACTACTTGCCTTTGAGACTTGGGCGCCAGCTACTGACGAGGAGCTGCGAACCTCTTCTCAGGTAATGCCTATAGCAATCGTTCTCACGGTAAAACGTGATGGAACTTTCAAAGCTCGTGCTTGTGTGCTCGGGAATCTTGATCGTTCGGGGAATATCGACACCTACGCCCCTGTAGTGTCACATGCTGCGAATAGACTTTTACTCGTTTCAGCAGCGACGGACTCTGACTTCGTCATCCCATTCGACCTTGATTCTGCGTTCCTTAATGCTGAACTCGATCGTGACGTCTTCTGCCGTCTTCCACCAGTGTGGGCGGAGAAGCATGGAGCGGATATCGTCAAGCTTAAGAAAGCTCTCTATGGGCTCAAGGACGCTCCACGAGCCTGGTTCAAGAAGTATTGCGTGCTATTGTCCGAACTCGGATGGGAGCCGTGTCCTTCTGCTCCAGGATTGTGGCGGAAAAAGAGCAAAACGCACCCAGGAAAGTATATGAAGATGTCAGTCTATGTTGATGATAACTTAGCTACTGGACCTGACTATCACGAGTTACGGTCTGAGCTCGACCGGATCTTTAGTCGCGCCCCTGGCCGACCTATTGAGATGGCAAAGCGAGTCGATTCTCTTACGGGTTTCGAATGGCTAGAGTTCGACTTTCTTGGTGCGATTGTGCACTATTGTCGGGAAGCACGTTCAGTGAAAATCCTGATGAATGTGTACATAGAGAAGACTTTACAGAAGTATAAAATAACATTAGGTAAGCCGGTGTGGTCTCCAAATTTCGACGAGTCTGCTTTGCTTGAGGAGGGGCTTAAGCTAGCAGCCGGGTTTCCATTGCGTGAGATTGTTGGCGCACTGCTTTGGATATCGACAACCGCAAGGCCAGATATTTGCGTCCCTGTGGCGACATTGGCTCGGTATGTCAGTAAGCCCGTTACAGAAAGAATTGCAAAAGCCTGTAGAAAAGTATTAAAGTATCTAGCTACGACAAAAGACCAAGGACTCTATTATTCTCCAGAAAGTGAGGAAGAATTCAACGGAATTTACAAGAAGCTCCTACCAGAAGGAAGAGAGCTACCGTATACTAACTGGTTCTCAGATGCAGGATTCGCAAACTGCATAAAGAGCATGCGCTCGACCAGTGGTTCGATTATGTACTATCGGGGCTTTCCAATCTGTTGGAAACGCAATACACAAACCGTGCGTGCATATTCAACTGCAGAGTCAGAGTATATAGCCGCGTCGGACACTATTGTCATGAGCGAGCTGCATGATTTTACAGATTTCTTCAATCCCTTACCCACTCAACTAGTGGAAACGCGGTTTGGTATATCGCCATCCCTCGATGATGCCATATTGTGGATAGACAACCAGTCTGCAACCTCGACAGCAAAGAGTGAAGATACGAAGCCTAAAAGTAGACACTATGCATTACGTTATTTAAGGGTTAGAGATGCAGCTGAGAAAGTCGTTTTCTGTCCTACTCACCTGATGAAAGCTGATGGACTAACGAAACTTTCATGCTCATCTACTCAACGCAGATTATTATTACATCACATAGAGAACCCAGTAATTAGCCGTAACCATGTTGAAGATGATAGTGACTCGGAAGAAGAAGATGATGAGTCT
Source organism: Amoebophrya sp. A25 (assembly GCA_905178165.1). Lineage (NCBI taxonomy): Eukaryota > Dinophyceae > Syndiniales > Amoebophryaceae > Amoebophrya > Amoebophrya sp. A25. The sequence goes on along the minus strand of CAJINU010000008.1, from coordinate 8,201 downwards.
GGTTCAAGTTCTGCTTCTTTGGCGGTGCTTACCTATTCTATCTTCTTAGGGTGTTAGGTCGTTGGTCAGAGGTGACGTCAGTGGCTATACAGCGAATCGTGATGGTTCTGGGTCAGAGCAGGCAACGCCAGACCGTGTGTGACTCTCGTCATTTCCTCACCTAGCGATTGAGGAGGGTTGTTGGTCAATGGTCATTACTGGCTCAAGATCCAATGGATGAACCTGATTTCAATGCCAAATGACTGCTCTCACTCGTCACCTTGATCATGATCAATGCCGTTCCTTGTCTTGAACTCGTGTTAGTTCCTCGTATGATCATCATTTGAACTCAATGAGTTCCAACATGAATTAGCAGCAAGATCTCCCAGATCTTTAGCTACACTATGACCCTTCATGATATCCCAATGACATTGGACCCATTTTGATACCATTTCAGGGCCTTAAACAGTCAGTGATCATTCGGCGCGTCCGTTCTGGTCGTCTTTCTGTTACACTGCAACGATAATCATTCCATTTGCTCTCAAGAGCCTCATAGTGCGCTTGGACGTGTTCGGGTGTTCCAACAATAATAGTGACTGACTCTTTGAGCCGGATGATTTCGATATTAGGTTCGATTTGATTTTTCGACAATAGTTTGCTCGCGTCTAGAAGTTCTGGCACTATTCTTAAGCTTGTTACCCATTTAGTAACTGTGTCTCTTTGATCTGAATAATGATGAGTCATGATATGAAGCACAACTCCTTTAGACGAAGCACAACCCCTTGAGACGAAGCACAGCTCCTTGAGATGATCTAATGTAGAGTCCAAGTACCCTGATGCATTTGCTTCGCAGCCAGATATCGATTTCGTCAAAAAATGGGGCGAGGAGCATAACTATCGTCTGCGAGCGAATGCGAAGGCTGCGCCAGAGAATGTGGCGGATCCGCCATTTTCTTTCAGTCCCTGGGAGACGTATATTTAAGGCTCATAAGGAGCATAACTTCTGATAAGAATGAAGGAGCATAACTTCTGATAAGAATGAAGGAGCATAACCTCCTCTATTAAGATATGGAGCATAACTTCTGATAAGAATGAAGGAGCATAACCTTACCTCTTCTATTAAGATATGCATCTTATAAGTACGCAGTGAATGATTATGATGTCTCTTCCTAGCTGGTTTCGTTGAACTACGACAGGGACACAAACACGTGACATCTCGACGCATCCTTCTACCATCTTAGTCAAAGAAATCTCCGTATTGCGTGCTGGAAGGGGGAAAATGGACTCTGCTAGAGAGGCATGTTGCATATGCATTCTGTATGGTAGACTGCTGCAGTCTAATCTATGTATGAGCAGTACGACAAGAATATGGGCATCATAATTCGGCTCGCAAGGCAAAACAAGAACAAGCTAAGGAATTTTAGGAAGGGCTTTTTTACATGTGATTCCATTTTCCTTTACGTGTTTGGTCTCACATCATGGAACCATGGTTAGCAGTCTGCTGTATACTTACTTGTTGTTTATTTTCCAGTGCTTTGCTCCTACGTCACAGTTGAAGAGATCACATCTTGACTGTAGAGGACTAGTAATACCACGAAAAACGCTATCACAAAGAACTCCTGGACCAACAACCTCCGTTGTGGGCATTCTATTAGATAAAATGAACTAACAGGAGGTGCATTCAATGGAAATCGTCAGGGAAATCTTAGGCAAGCTGCCGACTAGGTTCGAATCATTATCATCATCAATTTGGATGACTGTTCTGCGTAGGTATGCAAGGATGGCGAATTCTTCGCACATTGTACTTCGTGGACGATGATTAATTCGAATTTCAAATGTCTAATGAAATAGGCGACGTCGAGGTTTGCGTTGTGCCTCCGGATCTACTAGCGCGTGCGAACGGCGATGAAAAACCACCTTTAAGGGCTTCCTGGATGGTTTAGCCAAGTTATTTAAACTCAGCAAGATACTAGAACTTAGTCAGAAGATTGGGCCTCGCCATCGCGTTACGAGACGGGAACGTGCTGACTTATCATGTAACTAAGCCAGAGGATTTGCTTAGTAGCCAAGAGATCGATCACATATTAACTCCTAAGTAGCCATACATAGTAGATTACCAAGCAGAGAGTTATGTAGTCGTAGCAGAGACGTACTTAAAGACTTAAATTGATTGAGCTTTTTGACCCGTTTTCTTCATCTTCTACTTCGGACTATCTGCTACTTCGGAGGCGGGCGTGAAGGATTAATATACTTGCATTTCTTTTCTCTAACTCTTTGGGAGGAACAGAATTCGGCGACTTATTGGGCTAAGCTGGCCACCGATTTTCGCACCGATTTTCGCTTGGGGGAAAGGCGAGCGGAGAATGTACCACAAACATTTTTTTTTTCTGAAAATTATTTACAAATGTCTACATATTCTTCCCAGAGGCGGCGATCGGGCTAGTGTAACATAGAAAGTAGGTTCTAGTGTAGCGCCACCAGGTCTAGATTTCGTATTGTCTTTTGGCTCTTCAGTAGCCAATGAAGCTTGCTAGTTTTTCTGGCGGGCCCACACCTAACCTTCTTCCCATGGTACTTTCGAGTTTTCTGTTCTTCGAAGAATATACTTACTACTTTGATAGTACACGGAGGTATACTTTTTGGCCATCACGCAGGTATAATTTGAAGATTGAATGTTAAAGTTGCAATACTTTAGGCGATCATCTCTTTTTCGTTGACTCTTTCACTCGCATCTACGTTTACTTCGAGAACAGGGATAGCACTGTTGTACATCAATTCACTTTCTGGCTATGGCTCTACCGGAACTTATACTGTGTTGTGCAGGGCAAGTCCGTAACGAGATGGACTGGCCGTGGAAGACAGACCGAATTCAAGATCACGGCGCACTTATGGCAACATTCTGCTAGAGCATGCTCGTTGGCTATGATTTTGTGCTAAGGGTTGACCAGAGATCCAGGCTCACCTTGTGGGAGGTGAGTCAATTCCTATCCTATCCTATTCCACGCTATGCAGTTCTTGCTTTTTGCAGTGGAAACTTCAAGAACAGAACTGGAAGAGTGAAGAGAGGGGTCGCGGAGTTTTAGTAGTTGATGGTGTAAATCTATAATTCATCTCCTCAAAGTCCTACATAGTTGTGCGAGGTGCTCTAAGGTACGTGTGCGGCGCATGGTATCTTGCTAGGCATACGTGGTTGGAAATCCGACAAACGGAACCAACGTCGGACCACGATTTTGCTGTCGGCATCAGTTTTGGCATGGATGGCGTGGACTGTGTATGAAAGGAAAAAGTTCTGTCAGCACCTCGTGTGAAGGTTCAGCAAAGGCATCCTATTCTACCCTACTACTTCGGAAATATACGTTACAAAAGAAGTCAAGTGAATGGAAGCAAAGCATGATGCAGGCATCGTATTTAATTAACAGATCCTATTGCCCGAGATTGGGTGCTGGGTACGTCAATCAGTCAATGACTATACCCATACTCATACTGAGAAAATATAAGTAGTCATACTCATGATCCTACTCAACTCAGAGGGTCGATCGTGTGGGAAAAAATGTGGGTCACTTCTTCAGGGATTGATTAGCACACTCCTTTCATACTGCGGCTACGGTCCTCTGCCTGACGACGGGCCTAGCCCTAGCGACGATCCCGGCTTCGAGGCCATAAGGATGCTTTGCAGACACTATCCGCGAAAAGAATTATGAAGTCCGATGTTTATTCCATCTTTCCGACAATGAGTCGTGGGCTTTCTCTCTCAAACGCAGCAGGCTTTAAAAAGGGGAGCCTAGATGGTCGGAAAAATGGAAGAAGCCCCTGTCATATTTTGGGATGAGGGATGCGATGATTGAGTTAAGGCTGTCACGAAGAAGGTGCTGCGCGTAGATAGTACTCTAGAGTGCTTTCGCTGTTGAACTGTCTGAAGTGCCACAGTTCAAGTTTTTTCTTAAAGTGAAGATAGATACAACTAGGTAACAAGTACGAGGCTACAGTTTCTTACCGCGTGGCTGGAAAGGAATGCAAAATGCGGCACAAGATAGCGTCTCAGAGTACTGATTTTAGGACTCTAATGGCAGGGGGTGGAAATCTGTGTCAATATAACAAGAAAGATGAAGAAACCGGAAAGGTAGTCAAGGATGACGAAGGAAAGGCACCACTCAAAGAGAGGGACCCGAAGCCGAAAGAGTTGGCTTCTGGATCAGCGACAGGAACCTGGCACCATTGGGCTGCACTCATGATGGTTACGATGCATCTCGTCACTCAGATCCAAATATACTTACTACGTTTTCACTCTTTATTAGATAGTACAACACGCGACTTTATCATGAACGATGGTGTAATGAAGTGTATATGAATACTCGTAGCACCGACTTCATCATATCCTTAGAATTTTTTTATCTTTTCTAGATCTAGTGCCCAGCTTCATGCTCATCTCGTATTGGTACGGATTTCGTGGCGAGAACTATTTTACTGAGAAGCCGCCGCCGGAGACTTATGATAGGTTCTTGTTTCGAAATAATTCTACGGAAGCCACGAATTAGATTAGCACTTGTACCCCATGACTGGGCACCCCACTACATCAGTAGTGCTACTATATCCGTGCTGGCTTCATCGGTCATGGGCACTATCAGAGCCAGCCTCTACGGATGCTACGGGCAGCATTATCAGCGAAGCACACGTGGCATTGAGTTAATTAGACGAGACCCGTAGTTGTCGTGTGTTTCCACATGTAATTCGTTTACTAAGATACTTGTTGATCCCAACTTAAGTCGAAAAAGTACTAAGCTACGTGATTCAAGAGATATCTCGGCGATCGTTCAACTTTTCATCATGCTGATGCGGAAGCACGTCTTTTCTTCGTGGTTTTTTCTAGACAGGGCCGCGGTGCTTCAGAAGGATTTGACTTTTTCACCGATTTCTATTTTCAAACTTGCCTTGGGACAACTACCAAGTACTTAGAAAGACGTGTAATTTAAGGTTACTTTTTTAGGGGAGAAGATTCATTTCAGAAGCCTCTAATGTATGACCGAGGCGCCCACGTCTTTCCTCGACGTCGCTCGTGGTGCGAGGATGCTGGACGCTGCCCAAAACGCGTTTGCTTCGAATAGTGACGAAGAACAAGAGACAGACTTAAGAGAGCAAGCTCGACAGAGACTCGTCACTGATTTCTACTTCTACAGGAGGAGAAATTCCTCACTTTTTCTACAGGAGAGAAAGGTTAGTCGTGATTTGTGCTACACGAGAAGTAATCGTATTGGTCACTGAATTGTCTTATACGCCTAAAAATGTAGACGACATCCATCTGGGGTTTAGATCGTGCATGCCTATCCTTAGCTCTAGTGCTCAACCTGATTTCTCTAATGTTCAACCTGATTTTTTCGACGAAATCCTGCGACCAATCCTGCGTCAACGAGGCACGTCTAAACGCAGTCGATGGCGGATCCATTAAGGCGCAAAGTAGCTTCCCTTGACACAACGGGTTAGTAGTTTGTGAGTAAGTGGCACTAAGGTATCTCCACTTGGCGCTATCTCTTCTAGGGTGGTCATTAGAGGCCATATCAAGGGGACAGGCGTGGCATTGCATTGCTGCATGCAGGGGATCGAAGGTTATAGAAGTAATACATTGTCGTGAGACTTCTTTCACATTGACAGACATTGAACTTGGTCGATGATGATGATATACCCAGCACGATGTCGATGAGTGATGAGATAGAAAGCTTGAACTTGAACGATGACGGGGTCGTGAATTACTTCTTCACTTCTTCGTTCATTTCTTTACTCTAAGTCGAGCCGTGAGCCACGTGCAGTTGCTGTCGTAGCACCAACTTCGTTTTGCACAGCTATGGACAGTTGCGGTTCCAAGGATGCGGAGACGGGAAACGCGTCACCAGAACAACCGACAAAGGAGAAGCCTACCGGGCCAGCACTGTCGACAACAAGGGATTAAGGCCCATACTACTTCATCTCTCTAATGCTGATAATGCTTCATTTACTTTCTATATTTGTATAAAGTGCTTCATCTTTCTATAAAACTGCTTCATCTTTCTTCGTTCGAGGTTTATAATTTTGAGCTCCTCTAAGATGAGGACGAATGGGCTGCGGCGTCCGTGGAGACGGAGGAGAACGAAAGGGGATGGGCAGACGCAGCTGAGGACACGCCGCGAAGAGCGCCAACAGCGGCGAAGAAATCAAAGGCGGCACCAGTAGAGGGGAAAGCAAAAGCGGCACCAGTAGAGGGGAAAGCAAAAGCGGCACCAGCGGCCAAGGGATCAAAAGCGGCACCAGTAGAGGGGAAAGCAAAAGCGGCACCAGCGGCCAAGGGATCAAAAGCGGCACCAGTAGAGGGGAAAGCAAAAGCGGCACCAGCGGCCAAGGGATCAAATGAGCAAGAACCGCAACTCGGGATGGAGAAGAAGCCAGCAGGGAATGGAGAAGCAGCGCCTGGAATGGAGAAGGAGAAGGAGCCAACAGGCCCCGGCATGGAACGAGCGCAGCCGCCAGCTGCGGCGAAGGAATCAGAAGACGCCAGCAGGGGGCCCGCCACCGTGGTAGAACGAAAAAAGGCTCCTACCACTGAGGGAGGACCACAACAGGAAAGCAAGGAGGAAATCAAGGAGGAAAGCAAGGAGGAACGCAAGGAGGAAAGCAAGGAGGAAAGAGGGAGTCAAGTTGTACTTATTTAACACTACTTCTTGCTTGCAATCGTGAGTCTAGTGCGCTCTTTTCCACATGCAAGAATAAAATCCTCCATATTACAAGTGATCGATGTTAAGAACCAAATGAGACGACTTTTCCATTCCTTACAGGTGGCCAAGGGAACTAGCAGGATGGGCTCGTTTGTCAATGGTGATGGGGCGCGCACGGGGGCAGAAGGTGGAATCCAGAAAGCTGAAACCATGCCCATGGACGACGCACGCATGGTCTTATGGAAATTGTTCTTTTCCTCTATTCGGGACAAGTAGGAGATCTTTAATTTAACCCATATTCCTCTGTTCTTCTGTAGACGCTCTTTTTTTGGAATTTCGACTTCGATCGACGTCGCATGATGACCTATCACGTCAGGATGACCAGGTAGAAGGAAGTCGAAGAATTGACCTACCGACTCGGGGCGAAAATGGGATTGTAGTTGGATACCTAAAAAGCGGGAAGCAAATGCGTGTTGTTTATTTACTTAAGATTTTAAGCAGTAACTCAAAAGAAGTCCTTTTTTCCACTCTGCTCCCTCTGCTCTAAAGCCTATCAGTAAAGAGAAAGCGGAACCGACAGCGGGCGCGCAGGAAGAGAAGGAAACGGAATCGACAGCGGGCGCGCAAAAAGAGAAAGCCACGCCGTGGGGAGGCAAGGTACAATACTGCTTGTCTGATCCTCGTTCCTTCTTTCAATTCTGAATCTGCTACCTTATTCTGTTTACGTTTCTCAGGCAATTATGAACACAGGAGACGCATATCATAAGTGATGGATGTTAAGAAGCACATACTAAAAAAACGAGTTTGCAATTCCGCTCACACACGCACACACACACATTCCAGGCAAAGACCGCGTTGCTGGCGATGAGTGGCTGGATGAGAAAGGCGTTATGGACATTTTTTCTTCCATCTGGAGATAGATGCGACAAGTCAAGTAGAATGAAGCCAAAGTAGAACGAATAAGTATTCCATAAGCTTCATGAAAAGTTTGTAGCTCTAAAGAGAAGGGTTGGTGGAGCGCGTGGCGAAGTTAAGAATGATGCGGGAGTTAGACTCTCTTTCATACCCCGTGAATGGACACCAGTACAGTACGCGACTGATTATACTACTACTGCGTATCTTCTTGAGTGTGAGGTATCTTCTTGAGTGTAAAGCTTTTTTCGCGATGTCTGTGAGAGCTGGTTGATTATTTCAAGGGGACGAAGAATAATCACTCCTCGCAAGGTTGGCGATGAAATTTCCGTAAACGACCGTTTCCTGGTAGGTTGTCAGGATGAATTTCCGATTGTCAATATGAATTTCCATTAACCTTTTCCTAGGTACTCCTCATTTCATTAGACCTTAAACTCCTTTAGTATGATCCTAATTAGCTGCTTAGTTATTATTTCCATGCAAATTCTGCAACTTGAATGTATATGATTTACACGCGGCACTCAGGAGATTGTATATTTTTTCGAGACTTCGAGTTCTTCCAATGTCACCGCTAATTACATCAAAGTTTCCAATGTCCACAAAGAGAGGGCAAGGAAAGCGGTCGATGGT
>CAJINU010000007.1:1832418-1856520 GCA_905178165.1 Amoebophrya sp. A25 | reverse complement strand
CTTCTTTTTTTCTGCGTTTTCAGGCGCCAAAAAATGCGACCAGGCTGGTTTTTTTTAGGCTTAAAAGCTGACCCCCTTAACAGCAGAAACGAGCCCGAGCATGTGCCAGGAGTTTAATCCGAGTTAGGGTAGGAGTTAAAACGTGAAACGCAACCGCTGGGGGGGCTCTAAGTACGACCTGCATAATTCCAACTCCAAGTGGAACCTATCATGCATCCTTTTGAGTTCTCAGCTAAAAGACACTGCCTGGGATCTGGGGCCATGTGGACCATTCCGCTCGACTGCTGAGTGACCCTGGGCAGATTATCTGAGTTGGCGCGTGTCTTGGTGAGAGGAACGTTGCACTTCTTTCGGTCTTCTGTGATCAGCTTTCTGCCGCTTCTTCGTAGGATGTTGAATGAAGATCGGTTTCGGTGTTGGTTGTAGTTGCGTCTTGTTTGTTCGGTAGTCGTACTTTCTTGAGACAGTCGATGTTCTTGCTGATGCAGTCAGCAGTTGATCTCTGAGATCGGTCATCATGCTACCAGTGCCATTATTGGAGAACCTGAAGAAACCCATCATGCTACTGCTTTTTCCCGCGAATTTGTGCACTTTTTTGGTCATCAGCTCCCCCTCAGTCATTGTTTTGAGGCGTAAAGCTAGTACAAACTCTTCGATCAGTCTATCAATCTATCAGTCACTCTCTCAGTCATGCTATCTATCCATCTAACTATCTGCCCCTGAGAGTAGCGCTTTGAAAGTATGGAGTTTCTCAGTCAACGCCCAAAAGCTATTGATTGTTATTTTGTGAGTATAATGTTCTCGTAGAAGTGTTTTGTTGTTCTGAGGAAAATCGCCCATGGATGTGCTTGATGAAGATGTTGGAGGCCAGGGCCTTGTACCTGTTGGCAACAATGGGGCAGGAGGTGTGATTCTTGCTGGAGACGACGACGACGACGATATGGCGATGGTCGTACCCGAATCCGAGTTGAACGCAGCACCTGGCCGCAAACGCACGCGGACTGACTATATGGTGTTGGATGACGTACTCGGGAGCAGCTTGTACTATCGCGACGACGGCTTGCTCCAGGCGGATGGGCAGCTCGTGGTGATGAAGGAGGGCAAGAACAAAGGTGGCCGCCCGGCGCTTACACATGACGAGATGTGGGACAGGATCAAATACTGGAAGCGTAAAGCGTTGCGGATGAAGTTAAGAAGTAAGAGCTTACAAAACATGTTCCGCACTCGCATCAAGTAGCTAGCTGTAGTTGGTGTATAGTGTGCATGGCTCTGAAGCATGTAATGTCGCAGGGATGGATCTTCGTGTTCTAACGGTGGACCAGTTAGCCGAGCAAAAGGAAGCGTTCGCGCTCATGGTGCGACTCGGGGTAGCTTTTGTTAAGGTTGGAGATGTACTTAGGTAGCATACGAAGGTAGGCAACTAGCAACCTTCGTTCCATCCTAGCTGCCTACCCAGGACCAAACAAAAACCTGGCTAGGGATTCTTTCTCAGCCTCAAGATCAATGACTCCATTTGCCATGCAGTATATCTATCATCGTGAATTGATCTAATTTTGCAGGTGCGACGCCACCGCGCCAACTGCAGGACCAAGTGAGGGAGATCGCGTCAATTTCCTTCACGCAAATCGTCCGCTTTCGCGATGCGCTTGCCTTACGGTTCCCAATGAAGTCCAGCGCTGGGTCTTGTATCAGACAGTCTTGCTCTAGGTCTAGGGCTAGGCTCATCTCTTAGCCATTTTTATTCACAATCATCTTGCACTAGCGAGCATCTAATGCTTGAGATAATCAAGAAGGACAATTTGACTGCACTCGAGCGCGAACTGATCGAGGATGGGAAGAAGATGAGTCCTTGGACTCTACGAATTGCGCACGATGAGTTTGGGGGTATGTGCAAGATATACGACCAGAACAAAGTGGAAGGCGGGGTTAGCCGAATGCAAAAAGTCCAGCTCTACCTGGTCTCATATTTTTCGCAAGTCTGTGGCGAGAATGAGTTGTTGCCACCCTTCGAAATTTAAGACCTGGATGTCGCGTCTCGTCCTTCGTTGATTACTTTTGATTAGGCGTTACGTAGCCACCGACTTGGTCAGTAATAATAGTAGATATCTGTATGGGTCACAAGATCTTGGATGACTCTGCCGGAGTGGGTTCTTACGTATGAGATGCGTAGCTGATCGCTGGCGCCGGCGGGTCTAATGAACTTACACGGAGCTGCATGCACTCGAGGACAATTATGAAAAGTATAAGGAGTTGTCTTTCTTGTTGATAAGGCCACTCCTCACCCCTGCAGTAGGTACGTAGCTTGCTAGCTACCTAGCTTGCTACCTAGCAAGCATCCATGCAGATACTAACTTACATAGATAGATACATAGATACATAGATAGATACAAAGCTGTTGCTCCCTCTTACTTTGCTTTCTTGTTCATTTTGTAACATCAGAATCGATCGCGGCATCAATTTGCAAGATGGTGCAGGACATTGCGGCGCCTTTTTTGAAGGCTTGCTCAGCTATCCGGCTGCACTTGCAGACACCAGACCACAGGCCGGCCCTCGTCCTCGTCTTCTGCAACGACAACCTCGAAACGAACTTCAAAGCAGCTCGATGCGCCGTGCGGGCGATCAAAATCGCGCTAGCGGTGCACGGAATCCGGGTGTATGGTTAAGGAGTAGCTTGTTGATTTTTCTTCGTGGTCTTACTTACTCAACGCAGGCTCATTCATGCTTTGGCTTGATTATTTGCAAACACTAACTCGGAGTGTATATCGAGTGCGCTCCTCACAAGGCGAACCTCGTGGTCTCGTATGCATTGCTCGGCGACGGTCACAACGCCGCAAAGGAACGCGGGGCGTTGGACCTGGGCGAGGAGCTAGAACAAGAGCAAGGAGAGGGAGAAAACAACGGTACTGCTGCAGCTGCAGGAGTTCCTGCGGCAGCGGCAAACACACTTGCAGCAGTGCAAATAGCTAAGACGTGTAGCGTGCTTTTCCGTCACACGACCCCAGTTCAGGCCGACACATTGCGGCAAAGGGTTATCGCGAGAAAAAACGTTATCATTATCGTTTTTTTGAATTTTTGAGAAAAGCACGACGTGGAGCACTGCGATCCTGGGGCTTTCCGCCTTGCGATGGGCAAGCCGGCCCTCCCTCCACGAGGTGCCGCAGCAGACGCTGCGCTCCTCCTCCCATTGACGCGGCCCTTCAGTCATGGCTGGGCATGATGGTACCGCTAAGCTCAGAGGCCGCGGCCTCCGCTTACGCACGCCCATGGGGCAGTAGCGTGGCCCGGCCCTGCAAACTTATCCGCAAAAGTAGCCCACCGTGGGCACCAAGCTCGGCGCACTCGGAAAGCAGCCCCGCTGGCAATCGTTGGGGTGATCCCTGGGGGCAAGCAATATGAAACGCCAAGCCGATCGAGGGGAAGCCGCGACGCCACTTCGCTCAAGATCCAAGAAGGCGAGGAGCCGATCGAGAGCCGCAGACGCGCGAGCGGCTGAAGGGGTCAGTTGGAGGGGGTGTTCGAGGGGGGTCCTTGTTTTCAGGGGCCCCATTTGATAAGACTTTTGGCGCCCGACAGATAGGCGATAACGCTTCTGGCGCCCGACACTCTTCGCCGAAGCCCAAAAACACACGCTAAATTTTCAGAACCTCGAGGGGCAAGCGGATGACAGGTGGGCGCCTTTTCTGCTTGCTCGTTATCGTTTTTTTGGCGAGTGTTTGGAGGGGTCGGTGGAGGGGGGCGGCGGACCACCTCCGGCCCGGCTAGAGGACCAGAGCGGCCACAGCAGGAAGGGGGCGCCGAGTCGCTAGAGGTCGGAGAAGGTGGGGCGCCAGAGGTGGCGGAGCGGCCGCAAGCAGCAGGGCTGCAGGCCATCCCCTGACACTCGGGCCCCAGATTCGCGAGGGGACAGGGAAACAAGCTACACGCATGCGCGTCTGCCATTGCTCGAAGCGCCTCCCGGAGAGCGCAGCACCACCCAGCAGCCAGAGCAGGACAGCAGCGCGCGCGGCGCCGCTGGTTTGTTGTCTGAGTCATGGGAAGCGCAGCCCACCCGCAGACGCGCCAAGAGGAAGCGGCGAATGCTGGCGCCCCTCCATTCTTATGCCCACGCGCACAGCGTCCCACCAATGCTTGGAATTTGTTACCCCAATCTGAAAAAATCAAAAAAACGATAATGATAACACTTGTTCCTGCGATAAGGGTTAGGCACATTCTACAGCTGATTGGGGACGCCGGTCTCAGGAGCATTGTTACGGAGTTGATTTCTGTTTCTCGTCGCAGAGAGATGAGTGTTTGTGTGTGAGACTGCTTACTTACATTATTTGATCGATTCAGTTTTCGCGGAGTTTCAGTTTGTTTGTTATAGTATAAATAAATAAACTTCTCGTCTAACATTGGGGATCGCCTTACGAAGCTCTCGGAGTTGTATGGTGACGACATTATCGACGAGGCTGCATTACTAGGCTTTCGCAGCGGTGACTCGAAAATCATCGCGGGGCTCTTGATCTCGAGGGCCATCAAGGTGCAAGAAAAGCCGGTGGTGACAAGGTAGCAGTCTGTTTGTCATGTCAGGTTCTTCATTTTCTACAACAGTCAACCATCGTTCTTATCTTATAGCTTCTGTCCTTTAATTATCCATACTTTCGTCATCCTCTTCAACAAGGTTTTGGCTTTTCGGTGCATGCGTTGTTGCTCTATTTTTTGCGTTCGAATTATGGCAGGCAGGATCGCATGCCCATAGAAGATTCCTTGACTTCTAGGGTCTTCCTTAACAGATTCTATTTCGTAGGTAGGCTCCTGCCGACTCAGATTTTCTTTGACTAGACACGCAAGCTACTAACTGATGGTGGCACTTGCAGCGTGGTTTACTCTAATATGTGCCATCCCGGGATTCGGGGACATTTTTGGGCAACTGATGGCGAAGCTCGGTGCGAGGGAGAAGTTTTTGAAGAAGTTCTTCAACGATCCTCAGCAGCGCACTCATGTGCGGTTAGCTTGCATCGGTTGGCAAATAATTAAACCAGCAGTGGACATCACTGGCAGCTCTGGTGGAGTAGTTCCTCTGCTTGTAAAGTGCGCGGGCAACCGCGTGCAGGACGCTGTCGCGGAGGCGGTAGCGAAAAGCGGAAGCGCATTGCATGTCGATGCAGCTTTTCATCCGGAGAACTCAAACAAGTTCGGGCTGGAGGCGCTTACGCGGCTGCTTGCGACGCAACTGCAGGTAGAGCAGCGCTTTGAGCGGTATAATTCTTACCCAGCAAGACTGTGCATGTTATCCAGGACTTGGAACCCGCGGTGCTATGAGGCGGAGGCGCAGGAGCTTCTTGACTGTCCAGCGAGCCAGCGCGTGATCTTCCTCGACCGATACACGCGCGACGTTGTTACCAGAATGGAGAATGCGAACCGGGGCTGCCGTGACCCAAATTAAGAACGAAGATTTCCCGAGCCTGAAAATAATAGATATATAAAGCACTTGCGCTATATCTGATAATTAGCTGTGGCATTCGCATGGAGTCGGCGCCAGCTCCAACTAAAGCAAGTAGGTACTGCGCCAGGGCTATGCCATTCTTGTAGAGGCGTTCGCGACTTCTTGTTCTTTCTAATATGCAATACAGGCGGAGATCGATACGGTCATAAAGGCGTCGATGCCGAATAATCTAGCATGCGAGAGAGCAGTGGCGCCAATCAAAGACGCGTGTCGAACTAGCAACGTGAAGACGCTCGTGCGCTTGTCCCGGGATAACATTCTGCGACTGAGCAACGCAGTGAAGAAGAAGTTTCTCAACCTGATGGATCAGATCGAGTGCGCGCGTTCATACTATAAGAAAGTGCAAATTATGACGTCTGGTGGTTTCGTTCCGTTGCTAGCAATTCACTATCAGGCAGTAGTCGGCCTTTTCGTCACCCTCTAAAACTGAGTGGAGCGCTCTGGTGCTGTATCGCAAAAACCACGAGCAGAGCTTCGCGTTAGATGCGGACATGATGGACGACTATAGGGATCGCCGCGACGAGCTTCTGGTCGAGTTGCAACAAGTGAAGAGCGCTGGTTTGGAGGAGATTGAAGAGCTGAACAGGAAGGAGGCGTCTCTAGTGAGTGGCGTAAAGCTACGCCTCATGGACTTCGTCAATTGGATTAGAGCGAACAAGAAGGAGTGGACCAGACTTATCTATACGTCAGGCCAAGACCGAAGAACGAAGTACAGCTACAAAATTCAGGGGACGAAGGAGCAGTATCCAGATTCGAACAGCGAAAACTTTCGACCGGAGTCATTGTGGCGGCAATACCTTTTAAGGGTAGGCTTTTGCGTTTCTGTGGATGCTTACTTACTAACTTTGACCCTTGCTCCTATGGGGGAACAGAAACGCGAGTCGAGCGCTAAGCCTCTTCACGAAGCACACAGAAGTAACGGGCTTTTATGCAGCGAAAGAGGAGTACTTTCACCGCAAGGGCGCGTTCTATACGTTGAATTATGAGTGGACTACTTAATCGTAAGCGCCATTCACTGCTTCTTTGGTGTTTCACCGCAGAAGTGTCCTTTACTCAATTAAGGCACTGAGAAGCGAACTACTTCTACGTGCCTTCAGTCGTGTATTCTAACTAAAGCGCTTTGGCGGTGTCGTGGACTTCGTGCTTTTCGTGTGGAAAGGATGGGGATTCAAATTCCCTCGAATGCTGGACCGTTAAGGATGCAAAGAGAAACCTACTAGAAGATGACTCGACTGCTCGGTCTCTGTCACATGTCGTAGCCTCGCATACAGAAAGACTGACCCACTGAAGATAGAGGGGCGTAACTACCTCTAATATGATTTCCACGTGAGCTTCTCAACCAGGTTGAAAGGAGCTCCGCTACAGGAGCTTCTCGCTGAAGAGCCCGACACGCCAAGTACGGGAGTGCATCGCTTAGACGTGGAGGCGTGTCAATTGCAGCCTGGTTGCATCAGCTGCAAGATCGTGAAGATGACGCTTGAGAGCCTTCCATTGAAAAAGAGCAAACATAACACGAATATTAAGGCCTTCAGCTTCAACATTGATAGATTGATTGATTGGTTGACTGACTTAGTTAATTTTCGAATGGGAGAGCTCACCTGCGTATGCAGTTTGCACTTGCGGTGGCCTCTAATTATGGCATCGACACGAGTCTTGTCTACGGCAGAGTAGTAGCTCCGAACATGCGGCGGGCACCGGTGCGAAACGAGGCTGCAGCGCTTATGCAAGTGCATGGAGATGTTTGGGGCGCAGATGCTGAAGACGCTTTCGACTTGGATTCTGCCGACGAGTTGGATCCAGAAGTACTTGGTGTAGACGAATCCGATTCAGATGATGACACGTCCGAACCTGTGCTGGTAATCGCAAACCCTAACGATGCGGCAGAGGGCCAGCTACCTAACGAAGAGTATCTCGGCGCAGAGGAAGAAGACGCAGAAAGGGAGGCGGCTGAACAGGCAGCCATCTATGAGGCGTCACAAAGGGCAGAGAGGGGAACGCATAACCGCCTCTGCAGTGGCTACTTCACTTATACAGAAGCGCCGCCGGTACTCCGTCACTCTTCTAGTTTGGCAGACTATGAGTATGAACCTGAAGTCGTAGGGCTTTCGTTTGCTCTTTTTGAAGCGTGGCTGTATTTTATGTAGGTGGCCATTGCTTCATAGGTCGCTTTTTGTGTACGACCAATGAATATCATCGAGCCAGTTCTTCTTTACAACTGCAACTGCACACAGCCGAGCACCGAAATCCGAGTGCGACTGCATTTATTCGTCCACACGAAGATGTCTGAAGCGGATAGGCGGATAGGATCAGGAACGGGAAAGAACCCGTGGCAGCATCAGTTATGGCATGCCTTTGCTTGATATGCATCTTCGTTCTTTGTTACCTTGAGAGATTGAGATTCTGTTTTCTATTTCGTATTGGATGGATGGACAAGGAGAAAACTTCACTTGCGTGATCTGCAGAAGGAAGCATCGCATAAAATGACTTCAAGCAGTAACTTCCTCTAACTCATCTGACGAAGACGGGGCGCAGTGGTGACATAGTCGAGGCTTACCTTAAGATTGCAACTGGCTTGCATCTTCCCAGCCGCTATCTTCTCGAGCTCAGCTGGCAGCTTCAGTTCCAAGCTTCAACTCGGAAGTGGAAGCGGAAGATGCTGGCTGCGATAGAGTTGTGGTCAATCTAAGTCGTTGCGGGGATGGACGATAGTTCGAATGCAGAGGTCGGCTTTCTTCAACGAGTTTGCGAGTAGGAGAGCGTTCATCCGCGTGGAGCGGCAGAAGCTCTTCGACCTTGTGCGAGGATTTTCAGAAGAAGACCGAGAAACCCTCAGACTGACGCTAAGGATTGCGGTGCATTAGTTGTCTGTAGTTGATGCGCTTTCCTCCCGATTGAATGATGAAAGATGGGCTCTGCGAGTATGAAGTGGAGCCCGCGGATTCATCTTGGTGCGATCTCTAATAGCATGTTTGCAGAAGAGTCTGCAGTATGACGGACTGATGGTGCTCGACGAGCAGGACTAGGTCGACATGGGTGGACGCTCGAGCTACATGGTTCTGGTCGTTGCAGTGGTGGAGTCAGTTGATAAGCAATTGATAAGCAGATAGAGAGTTGTAATTTAGGAGAATGAAGATAGATGAGTAGGCCGTAGCTTCGAAACGATACGCACATAGTTCACGGGTTTTCCTCATTAGATTAGATAAGGCTTGTATGTTGCAGGAGTCAGGACGTTGATTTTTTGGATTTTTGGGCATGGGCTTAGTGATTATTTTATCACTATCCTATCACTATCGTGTCACTATCATGTCACTATCCTATCACTATCCTGTCACTATTTGTGACTAAACATGGGTTTTCAGGTCACTATGGTCACTATTTTGGGGTTTTCAGCGATAGTGACGCGAGTTTCGTACCTACTTTTGTGATAAATAGTGACAGAATAGTGAGAATTAGTGACATATTAGTGACGTGCTAGTGACGTGTTAGTGACATGTTATTGGCAGGATAGTGGCTGACTAGTGGCAATGGCTGACATTATAACGACATGGGAGCGACAGGCTCAACGCGCGAGTGACATGTTAGTGAGACGCTGGACCTACGTCAGAGGGCTACTGTGAGTGTATGTATTTGAGAAAGGAGCGCGTTGAATCCGTGTCGACAAGGACACTGCCTGGCGCAGGGGATGGCGTTGATGGTACTGACTGAGGCGCTTGTGGTGAAGCAATTTGAGTGATTCACTTTCGTTGGATGAGTGAAAGTCGGGACTTTTTTTTGCCAGAAAGTTCGGTCACGTCAAGCCATCGGCCACATCATGACTGTCCCCAACCGCAGAAGTCAATACTACAGTTGCCTCGGTCATCGTGTGATCTGGTTTTTTTTGAAAGAAACATCGGCCATCTGAAGCACTCTGTTGCTTTTTGTCCTTGCTCGAGCAACCCTATGCTTATTTTCTTGAAGGATAGCGTCACGGGGATATGTTCTAAAGCTTCTCAAACGATGTAAAGATACTTTATGTTTATCTGCTACGAGTGCTTGTCCATCTATTGTCTGCTTCACTTGCTACCTCGTCTTCAACTCGTTGCGATTTGAATACTGCATAGTGATCGCCTACAACTTTTCTAATTTCTATTTTTTCTGCTTCTATTATTTCTAATTTCTAATCATCCAACAAACTCAAACTTCAACCTTTACTAGGATTAAGAAAACTAAAACGCTACTTATACAAGATGGCCGGCGTTGGCATTTCTGGTGAGATTGCTGCAAAGCTGCAGCCGGAGATAGATCTCCTCACTGAAAGCCAAGGATGGATGAGGGACAAGCTGTCTTACTGCAAAAAAAGGTACGCAGAGCTTCCGGAATCCTCTCAGCAGCAAATCATGAAGAGATGCAAGGACTTTAACGGAGAGGACGACGAAGGTGCTGACGCTGGAGGAGGTGTCAAGTTGACACCAGAGCAGTGGCACTACAGTTTTAGTTTTTTAGATTTTTTTAGAATGTATAAACTTCAGTTTTAACTTTCAGAAGCGTCAAGCACCCATCAGCATACTTTTGGCATCGTCTTTCAATCACCAGCATCAGCTTCCAGTTCAGCTATCTTCTTTTCATCAACGTCATCACCTCTAACCAGGCACTGCGCGGCTTATACGGCGCTCTACAAGCATAACAATGCCAACAATACGAAGTACAGACTGGTCCCCCAGACCATCGCCTTGCTTATGGTCTTGCAAATTACTACATCTTGGTTGTCCATCAAAAACATCCTCGACCTATTTTGTACTGCAAAGTAAGCCAATCGCAGTACATACATATGCCAGAGCAAAGTTTTGCCATCCTCTAACGTCTTCGTTGCAAAAATTGCGCAGAAGCAATCCGATGGCACGCGAGCCATGAAGGCGTGGTACGCAGTGAGCAGAAACGCGAGCATCCTGCCGAGCGAGAGATATATGCGTTACCACCAGGTGACCTGTGTTGCCAGAAAATTTGCAGAAGAGTTCCCATTCACTCAATACTTATGGCGGTTTCATGTAGTAACATCCATCAAGCTCAGAAAAGAGCATCTAAATTTGAATGCTCATCCGTTGACTCTTCATCGTGCTTCTCTCTAATATCGTTTTGGTTTCAGGGCTTGAATACTCCTCCACCTTCTAGTCGTTTGGGTGAGGTCAAATTCGAGTTCAGGGAGATGTTTCGAGTTACCGAGTTCGTGGGCGAAGGCAATGTTCCCGGAGTCAACAGCGCACCAGCATTAGGAGGAGGCGAAACGATGGCTGCTATCGTACTAAGACTCTCTTTGTTTTAGATTTTATTTTGGAAACCTTGGCTTCCCTGCGTCTAGTACGTCCGTCAATTTATAGCGAGACTCCTACTGTTATGACTTATGTTAGTGTAATGGCTTGGCTAGGACGGAAAAGGACTGATCATGATCTATTCGACTCTCTCTGAGTGACACTCCGACTTCAGTTTGAGCATCTCCTTCTTTGCCCATCTTCTACTCAGGATCAAGCGCCGAGTCGTGACACGGAGAAGCATGCTACTATGGAATCCGATTCCGAGTCGGAGGAGTCGAACCCGCCTCCGGCTCTGCCTGCGCCTGTACAGCCAAGAGAGAAGCTACTCCCCGAATCCACTCCGAAGCGGGACAAGCAGGTGCCGGAGACAAAGCGCGAGAGTCCAGATCTTCTGGACTCTCCTACATTCGGGAACAAGGACTATTTGGGCAAGATCTTCTCGGATGAGAGCAAGAAGGATGACAACGAGATGGAGGGCGCAAGCAAGGAGGAAAAGGAAACGGCTGAGGTGATTACTTTTTATGCCTAAATTCTAACGTGTGTACTAGTGCCTACTGACTGTTGTGACTTTAGGTTTTTTCGATTCGTTTGAGTTTTCATCCTTTATCTTCATACAGCTGTTCGCTATCGCCTCATCTTTCTCATCACAGACTTCTCTTCCTCGAGCTATTGTTTCTGTGTTATCAAACCTCACCCTCCTGCTTCGTTCAATCAGATCCGAGACATGTGCGCCGTGTACTGCAAGCTAGTCCGGAATAGCCTTTTGAGCACTACGAGTCGAAACGTGGAAGACGGTGCAGATGTCTTGGGAAAGCTCTTCGCAATGATGCCGTGGCACCATCATAGGGCAGATGACCTGACCACCTTCATGCTGAAGCATGTTTGGCGGATGCAAAACATCAACGATCAGGTGATTCTCATCTTCCAGCTATCGTAGGCGCTGCTACGAACTACTCCTCCTATATCTAGCACTATTAAGATCAAGTAATCTAAATTTATCTAAATGAATCTTTCATATCAACATCAATCACTCAACTTCTCGACTTCTATGGACAGCTTCTCTATCATTCTAAAACTAAGCTTCTACTTCTACCAACAGGCGCCAGACGTGACGCTACACAATCTCGAGCCGATCAGTATTGCAATCGCGGAATATGTCGATAAGCATCGAGGAATCGCAGCACTATATCAGCTTCTCACGATGAAGTTTGCGGCTTTCGAAGACTCGCACAAGGCCTTGAAGAAGGAAGCCACGACGTTCATCATCAACTCCGCCTTGTACGCTGACTATCGCAAGATGAGAAAAGTGTCTGACGCCGTGACGCGTATAGTTGACTACTCGACACAGCTACAACTTAAGAGCTTCCAGATTGCGTCCTGCACTAGCATCCTTGACTCTTTCCCCACTAAGACAGGAGTCAGGGACGTTCGGTTCTGAAGAATGCAATGCTAGAACCTCTAATCAACTCTTTGAGCAGGAGCAGCACTTTGGCTTTGAAGAAGATGAATTCGGAGACATTCGCATGGAAGCTGCCGGCCTCACCGAGGAGGAGGTTGAGGCATCTGAAAAGGAGGCGCTGAAGGCGGTTGGGCGAGTCGCCGATCCACAAATCCAGCTTTTTCTCAAGAAAGCGATGGGTACTTAGCTCCCTTACGGTTTTGAAAATAGTTAGAAGGGAAGAGACAAGGTCCCCCCAATTGATGAGTGTTATGATTTGAGAAGACACTTCCTTTAGATTTCGCTCGAGGCTATGCGTCTTGTTACTCGACTTCGTCAGTTCTATCTCACGTTCTTACTCGGTCTTTATGTTTCGTCACTATCCAGGTTCGAAGCAAGACCAGTTTTCGTTTTGGTGCCAAGGGACGGAGGAGCACTTTAAACTGATCAAGGAGGGAATGTACGCGGACATGTTGAGCTCTTTGCCGGGCGAGGTTTGGGCTTTTGATGGCGCCCACGCTTGTCGGGACCTTGAGCAGTTACGACAGGCTGCATGCTTGAAGACGGGAATTATAGATTGCATCTTGGGAAACATCATGTCGCACAGCATCTGGCCACCGAATAACGTGGAGAACGAAGCACTCTCTGGCTTCTACAATTTCCTCCCGGATTTGAAGGACCTGCTCGACACAAAGGCAGACCATGCCATAATGCTGGCAAAGGAAATCTTCTGCTGGAAGTTTTCGGGGGGCGTTGCGACTTGGGAGAAGATCTGTTTATGGATGCTTTGGAATTTTGGATAGAGTTGATAAATAGTAAGTAGTATGTTGCATCCTAGAAGATTTTCTTTGTTTTCCGAGGACTTTAGTGTGGAGAAATCAAATGGCATTCATTCGATGGATTTTGTTTAGGTTTAGCCTTTGAGTTGCTTGCTTTCCTCTAACTCCGAACGCTGATGACGATATGCTTACGCTGACCCGCTTCGATTTCTTCCTAGAGAATGACTTCGCGAAACTCAGGCAGAAAGTCACGTCATACCTTGGCGCTGTGGGCAAAGTCAAGGCGAAGTACAGCGGGGTACTATAGATACTGTCTTACACTCCGAGTCATCTGCAGCTTCTTCTTGATGTTCCTTCTTGTGGTTGAGTTTCGATTTTTTAGAAATATGAATCATGTTGAAGTCCACGAGTAGTTTTCTTTTCCTCGTCGACTTCTACTGACAATCAAACAACTTCTCTCAGAAGCATACTTCAACTCACTCTCTCCTTCATCAAACATTATGGATTTGTGAAGACATCGTAGATGTCTGGCTAAGCCAGTTTGAGTGAGTCGGTCGTCGGAAGGAACGGACTTCGGTTTTCTCCATTCACTCGGGGGCCGCGCATCCTACACGCGGCATCACTATTACTAGTGGTGATTCTCATTCTCATTCTCATTCATATTCTCATTCTCATTCTCTTTCTCATTCGATGTGTACACATTCTCATTCTTTTCTTTTCTCGAAAGCAAGCGGTACAAATTGGCAGACATCGAAACAGAATCAATTCATCATCAAAAATGTGAATTTCTTCGTCATGACGCAAGCACATTCATAGGGTTGTTAAACGAAACTGGTAAAAAATGATGAGGAAGAAAGTGGTAGTCAGTCTGCATATCGGATCTCTGCGTAGAGGTTTGGATCCGGCCGTTTTAATGTTCGACGGCAGTGTTACCAAAGGTGGCACACACAAATTCGGAAGACCCGTTGAGGCATCTTTTCACAACGAGACAAATAATGATCTTTCAAGCATTCCGTTTAACATTTTCAACTACATCAACGCACACTACCCACGTTTCATCTCTGTCGATTCGATCATTGATGTCGAAAATTCGAAACTAGTGCTTCCGAAAAATCAACTATATCTTGATCCCGAATTTCGCACGGCCGAAGCACGTGCCAAGATGGAAAAACTTCGCTTTCTGCCATCAGCAGCTTCAAAGCGATCCAATGGGGTTGAAAATCAAAACCCAAATACTGATCACAGATCGAAGAAACCCAAGAACAATTCGAACAACAGCATGATCCTGCCTACTACTCCGCTGATGAACGAAGATGAACTCAGTTTAGAGTCTCCTCCGAAGGACAAACAGACTTCATTCAGAGAACCATCTACTTCACCCGCACTCATGTACAAAGATCGCCCAGCAGAAGTTATCGTCACTTTTCTCAGTAGAACTAACTATGACCGTAGCGTACTCAAATATCGCTGCTCGGTCATGTTCTTGGACGACGACTCAACTAAAGAAGTAGCAGGATACATTCACATCTACAACGATGATTTCGAAGATCTAGCAATTCTCATCATTGATCACATCAATTCGCTGTGGCATTCTAAACTAGCGCTAGGATCTGCAGTAATTCTTCAACATCCTAACGTGTCCGAGAATTCAGTACAAGTCGCATTCCAGAACAACAAGTGGAAAATCGCCAACGACACCAAACTGCAACCTCGCGGTGGTTATTCTTCAACGACCATGTCCGGTGAGCAGAACGTCACCTTTCTCGTCACATCGATGCAGATGCTAGATTGTGACGGAACGGAAGTTTCCTGCATCGGGAAGAAAATCCTCGGCACCAGCAACGTAGTTGCGGAAGAATGCCTCTTCAACATCAAAATCGATTCCAAACTTCGCTCTGAACAAGACGTCCTCCACACACTCTCTGATCACGTACATGCCACCATGGGATGGAAGTGTGCCGAATTCGCTCCGTCATACATCTCTTCATCCTTCGACGCTATGAAAGCAGTAGCGGTCGACGATTTCCGCAAAGCAATGAATCCAAACGACGACATCAACGACACCGCCAACCGTGTCTCGGCAATCGACATTGCGATGGACGTCTCTCCATTCATTAAGGCTCCACTGTCAACTCGCAAGGAGACCAAGAAAGTTCAACAAGCAGAAGGGGGCATCAAACTCCCGAAAATCTGCGACAAATGCACAATTCGCATCATTCCCGAATCGAACACCTGTATTCGCGCCTGCAAAAAAGAAGCAGCTCACAACAAAATGGCCTCCGTCGGATTCAGTATTCCGGAGATGGAGGTACAAGACTCACTTATCAATTCCTCGAACAAAGTCAATAGCACATCCACCCAGCGTTTTCAGTTACAAAAGACAACCATGTTAATCACAAATTTCAACATCGTAATTTGGTTCACATTTTGACCACACATTCACAGCTTATCTCCAGCACAGCTCTCGCGGTAAAGGATGACTGGAAAGATGACGCTGTGGGTGGTTTCTCGGCAAACACAAGCAAGATCACCAACGCATTATCCAATGCCTTCGATCGGTTTTCCAACAAGGGCGCTGGCCTGTTGCCCGGCGTATCCACGCAACTGCTCCACATGGTCTTGTTTTACACCGCCATGTGGCCCGACGCAGCCGCAGCAATCTCCACGATCCTTGCCTTCACCGAACCAAGCGAAATCAACAACATTTTGCGCATCATCGCTGCTTTGTCCATGTGCCAAGGAGAGCTACCACCGACAGCTTGCACGAAGGTACTCATATTCTCACATCTCCCTCAACATTCGTGAAATTGTAGACTTTCTCGTTTCGAAAATTCTTTCGGTTAGTACTTCTTTCCTGCCCTTGCAAACTCTCATCCAATTGCGCATCTGCAGTTTCTCCCCCCCTCCAATACATACTTCTCACCTTCATCTGCGCTTTTCGCAGGTAATTGTGGGTCTTGCGTATTGCATCAAATCTGGGGCTGTGAGGAACGACTATTACATGCGTTGGGTGAAGGAGTTTGAACACATCCCGCCACCGGCTTTTAACGCTAAGCAGTGGACAACTGGTGCCGTCGAAGTTGTTCGTATGTCCATTAACGAATCACCGGGCACCCGTCTGTTGAGTCGCGAGCAAGATGCTTCCATCGTGCGCGAATTCGGATCATTCATGGCTCGACTGCAAGAGAAAGGAGCCGTGTTGTGCTCTGGGCGAGATCCCTTCTGCCAGAACAAAGCACATAGCAAGTAGAAAGGCACTAAAACTTCTCGACCAAGTCGCATATGTTTCACCGATAGCAATCTGAAGCATTCTGAATAACTACATGATGTTGGTTTCACTTCTCGCAAATACCGATCAACTCAACATCCGACATATACGACTGTGTGTTCAAAATTCGAATTCTAAAAAATCTAAATTCAGTTTTTCCGGCTAGAAACGCAGCGTAAAAAAGTCCCACACGTGTATTATCCCAAGTAGTAATCAATCAATATCATATTCAGTAGTTCTGCAGGGAGAATTCATACATGATCCACACAAACCAAAACAGCAGGTTTTGAATGTCTTTCATGGTTTCACAAATTTTTCACGCATAACAAAGATGAACACTTCACAAGTGCCAAAAACAAGCTCGCTCATTGCCTGGAAGTCGATAGGGAATTCAATCAGCAATTCCCCAACACTGTCATTGGACAGCTGTTCCTCTCCGAGTTCGACAACTCCGTCATCGGTGCGCTTGAACAACAGCATCACACTTGCTGAAGCAAATAAGATCATCGAAGAACAAGATCGCGAGGAAAATCTAAATCTAATTCTGTCATCTCCGTATACCAGACTGAATCTATTCAATAAAGTCGTCACAACCAACAACTCATTCAAAAAAATGCCGGATGACATTGTTGTGCTCGACGCGGTGTTTGTTCCCCTCGAACAATACACCTGTGTCAATTGTGATCACACAAAAAACTTCGCGGATATGGAATTCGTTTGTGGGCAGAAAAACGGCGGATCCAATTGCGGGAAAGCCATCTGCAAGTCGTGTAAAAAAGACTCTGGCACCGTCCTAAACTCACTTTTTTATAAAGTTGACTTGAACGATAATGCAAAATGCATTTGTATCCGCTGCAACAACGCGTTGCATGTGAGCAGGATGCAAAAGATCAATCAGGCAGTCATGGCCCAATCGGGAGATCTCAAGCTTACGCCTTCAATCGTGGCGAAATACCCGTGGTATAGCGACTACGTGGCTTTGACAGACAAGGAGAAGCTTGTTTCATACAACAGGCTGAAAAGGCCGCCGCTTAGCGAAGACAAGTCGAAATCGCTGTCGACGTCCGTATTCTATTAGTAAGTCATCTTCATCGTGACACCCATACTGTGCCCGTGTGCACAATTTCAGTTGGTCGGTTGAAACAACGAGATTTCAACAAGTTTCAGAACAAAACCAAATTCTAAAAAATCTAAATTCTGTCCACATCCTTAATTCCGACTCAAATTCCTTTTCACTACAGGACATCATCATGCTGAACACGTCGTTTCAAGCAAATACGCAGGCCATGGAAAAGGCAGCCGACCAAGTGCGCCTCAAGAACAATGACCACGTCACTTGGAAATCACTGTTGCTGCCAACTCAAGGTGGGTCGCTTCTTAAAGCGTCACAGCACCTGCAGAAACTCATTGGCCTTTTCCACGGAGAACCTTTGGCTGTGCTCGCGAATTGGGCTCTATTCCCAATTGAATTCCACCTCGACGTCCAGAACCTGATGTCCACCAAGATTGCATCAGCCTCGAGCAAGAAGGACACCGCCAATTCAATGTCAAACCACAGCAACATTTGCTGGCTTGTTTACTTTGTTTTGCGCAAGTGGGGTCGATCAATCAAGATGAAGACGCGTATCGACGAGACGCGACAAGGCTTCTACAATCTTGTATTCCTTCCAGCTTTCAACCAGGCGGCCAATGTCAACATGAGCAGCAAGCCTGTGCTGAGGGTACTGTTAGCGATCGGACAACCATCTCTCTGAAGAGTCAAAATTGGTAAGATTGGTGTGTCATAGCAGTAATTTTCCTTATCGCACAATTTGAACATCATCCCTTTCCACTCCAAACTCCTGACGTTCCCATCCATTCTATTTCTGTCACAGAGCCTCATAGCCGAGATTCCTCAAACCGAGACCCACAGTGGACAAAATCGTTACACGAGCACAAAGCGTCGCGCCAGTTTTGATCAACAAACTGACGCTGAGGTGCTTGGTCCGGAAGAGAAGCGCTCTCGACACAACTCTCCGTCCAGCAAGGACACTACACCCAATCAACAGCAGCGCATCAGTGACATCATTGAGCGTGCACCACAGTCGGTATTAGTCCAATCGTTTTCGCTTCCTTACAAACCGCATTCTAATCCGTCTCTCACATTACTTTTTGTGCACACAAATCCAAATTTCCGTCACCACCAACGCCTACCTACTTTTCACAGGAGGCAGGAACCGCAGCAGCGCAAAAACAGTGCCTCGAGATCAGCCCCAGTCTATTCTTCAAGTATTTCAATTCGATCAACAAGTTAGCATGCAGAAACTGCTGGCTGTTGGGGAAGGGACTGAAGGCGAACCACGAATATGGTTTCAACAATTGCGAGAACGCAGGCAACCGCTGCATGTTGTTGTGTCATGCGTGCAACGATCGAAACATCAAAGCCTTCCACTGGCTATCCGCCTGCCAGTACAAGGAGGAGTATAAGGCCAAGATTGAGAAGAAAGGTGATGGCAAGCGCAAGGGCAAGAAGTGAGAACGAACATTTTCTAAATTTTCGCCTTTTGTTCCTCACGAACACATCCATAGTAATCACGAAGTACCACATTCACTAACAACTCGTCGCTCTGAAGTTCTAACATCGCATTACCTTCCACTGTTGAAAACCCTAAGCTTACACCTAGATCAATTTGTAATCCCATATATTTGCGACATTTCTGTGCACATTGACAATTGCGAACTTCTCTGACGGTGCCACGAAAACCCCACGTCTCCATAAACATTGTTTTTCTCCAATGCATATTCAAACATCACTATAATCCACGTCTTTAATTTGGAGATTGTTCGGCTTTCAACGAGAGTGAGCTGTGCATGAGTGAAAGAGGACTTGCTGTCGCGTGTCTGCGTCTGGCAACTTACCTTCTAACGCATCTAATGGTGCAATTTTCGTTTTCACTCGCGTAAAAGACAGGGTTTCATTCAATTCCGGCGAGTTTGAGAAAGTCGAGTTTGAGCAGTTAACACCAACATGTCTCTGTTCGACCTCCATTCAATCCTCAAGGAGGATGGTGTACGTCAAGCGGCTCGAAATGCGAACACTGCTCTTCGTGAGGCTGATTGCGCCTTACAGGCAAATGCCCAGAAAGCGGCAACGAAGTCCAAGAAACGACCCTCTGTAGAGTTGACAGGGCGGGACCTCTTGTTCCCACACGATGAAGATAGCATCTATGTCGATGCTAACGAATCCGACATTAGCTTCCATTCGGTGAACAATTCGTGTTCTAGTGCGGGTCCTACCAATGGCCTTCAACCAGCTCCTGCCGCTGCCAGCAGTATCGAGCACAATTGGGCAATCATCAATCAGTCTGACATCACCAAAATGGCATCAGAAGTTGTGAATGGTGACGGCGGCAAGCAATTCGTCTACGTTGAAGCCATCGACAAATACTACGAGAAATTCAGTGAGGGAAACAAAGTCCCTGACCTCGAGATATTCCCCGACACTGCAGAGATGATGAGTCAGCTCCCAATCGAGAATCCTCGCTACAAGAAGATCATGGTCGAGGCCGCTGCTTCTCACGCAAAAGCGTCCATCAAAGCCGCCTCAACTGCCAATTACCAATCAATGTTGAACAAGGTGGTGCCAGTAGTTTGCGGCATCCTCGGTTTCCTAATGTGGCCGATTACGTGCGATTTCGAAGCAATAACCTTCTTCTGCGCTTTCACTCAGAGCGAGAAGGCTCATAGTTCCTACCTGGCGATTCCGTATTCGGCGACAGAAAAAGGTCGAATTCGATGGAACGCGTATCAGGTACTCAGTGCGGCGCTGAGTTGCTACAATTCAGCACACGGAGTGGAGTATGGATTTTATGTCAAGTCTGGAATCTTGCATCGGGCATGGCAAGGATATAAGTCATTGGCGTACCACGCTCCGACACACACGAAATATGTACCAATATTCGATCACATATTTGACGCTGCAACCTCTGCCTTGGACGGCTGGTTGTCAGCACTTCGGGGAGCTGGTGAGAAGACGGACGATGGAGATGTCAAATTCCACCACTCTCTCTTCGACCAGAAATATTTCTTGAGTCTATCAATCAGGCTGCAGTGGGCAGTCATCCTTGTTTTGGGATTCTTCTGCGTACGCCGTAACGACGAGTTGCGCCTTCTTAAGGCTTGCAATGTGGTGCGCAGAGGGAAATTTCTAGCTCTATTCATTGCGTCCGCGAAGAATGACCCGTTAGGCAATGGGCACTATGCCGCCATTCCAGACCAATTCCACCTTCTCATAAAAGCTTGGCATCGATTTTGCGTAAATTTTTTTCATTGGGTCAAAGGAACCAGTTGGGCAAAATCGAGTGAGCCTCTATTTTTTCCTATTGGTCTACAGAAAATTCCCTCTCGTGCCGCACCCGCGGGAAAAGACTTTGTGAACAAAGCCGTCACCGACGCTTTGTCTTCGTATAGACCAACCGACTCGGTGGGTTCTATCTCGCTTCGCAAAGGAGGAACCGTGTTTTACACAAAAATGGACAATTCGCGCAAATTGGCTTTTTTCCAGGGTGGCTGGAAGTCGTCAAATATGATCGATGATGTATATGCACCTCCTACCATCGAGATTTTGGCGCCTCAAATCACGTCCGTCGTCCAGGACCAAATCGCAAAACGGGACTCTATCTCGAATATCCGCAAACTGGAATTTCTTTACGCTATCCCGGCTAGCCGTGACATGGTCAAAATTGCATCCTTGGTCTCTAACGTCAATGTGAACGGTCTTTCCCTCGAGGAATTCCGAGCCAACGCACCATTCCTTGCATCCCACGTTGTAGCTGGAAAGGCCGATGCAGCAGTCTTTGGCGTTTTAGTTGACAAATTCAAGCAATCATAATGGTAATCTCAGAAGATTCTCTGGGGCTAGTCCCTGATTCACGTTTCCATATTCACGACTACACATGCAAAGGTCTTCCAATTCATCATGACGAGATTTTTCCATATCTTAACTCGCTAGATGGCCCTCGCGATTATTGGCGAGATGCTGAAGACGCGCTCGCGGTCGAGGGCCTCACGCTTTCACTCGAACAATGCATCAGATGGGGCGTGAGTCCTTGTTTCATCGAGCAGTGGTTTGGTGGTTTAAAATTTAATATCATCAATGACGAATTTTCCATAACACAAACTGAGAACTACAGTTCCACTGTTGAACACGAGTCAATTTTTGTGAAAGAAGTTGAGCGTTTACATGCTATGAAGAAAGTGCTGTTCTACGACACAAAAACCTTTTCTCCCCCTGAGGACCTAATGATCGCACCAGCATCGATCCTCCTTCAACAAGGAGGCGCGAAAATTCGACTGATTTCCGATTGGAGTTCGCCACACTGTGGTCTTAACCAGAGTTTGTTCGCAACGGCTGTGAACTACAGCAGCTGGTGGGATTTGTTCCCACACCTCAAACCTCATTCGTTCGTCTCCGGCCTCGATTTCGCCGATTGCTTTCCGCATTGGTTAGTTCACCCGCTTCACCGGCGCTTCTTCGGTTTAGATCTTCCATCAGTCAACAAGCAGGCAACGCACCTGTTCCTTCCGTTTGGCATCTCGCCGGCGCCTGGAGAAAACGACGCATCCGTTAAAGAAATGATCCGCGTTGCTAAGTCGGCCGGGGTGCAGTCACTCATGTTCGATTATGTCGATGACATTCGCAGTATCCTGCCTCCCCCGCATTGTTTCGATAGGGAGGCAACTGACAGGGACCTTGATAGACAGGTCTTCCTATTTACGCTTCTGGGATGCAAAGTGCATCATAAGCCGGGGAAGCTCATTCCTGCGAGCAAGAGGTTCCCGTGGCTCGGGTTCGAAGCCGACACCGCAGAGATGCTCATGCGCATCGAAGACAAGAGGCGTTGCTCCTACATCGCAGACATCGACGAGTTTTTAGTCGAACTTAGTAGTAACAACAACCAAGCCAAAGTAAAAAGAGTTGCTTCCATCAAAGGACGTATGCAATCGTGCATGTTCGTCGTCAACCGTGGCCCAATCTTCCACATGCACAAGTGCATTCTTGACTCCGGCGCTTGCCGCCGATGGCAGGTTGACAAACGCTTCAATCCAGTTGTTCGTCTCACACCCGAAGCGATATCCGAAATCAAATGGTGGCGCAATTGCCTGGCGGACATTCCTGCGGCGCCGATTTTCTTCAACGGCGAAGTATCCTTTATGTGGAGGGAGGAAATCCTGGCTTTCGGCGATCAGTTTCCTCGCACTCTCGACCCCAGCACCTTCATCATTGTTCACGGCGACGCTGCCGGGGGTGAGCAAACTGGCTGGGGAGGTTCGGTCAACGGTCAGCATTTCCAAGGGCGTTTTTCAGCTGATTGGGAGTCGACCTCGATAAACGCGAAGGAAGCCATCACGCCTATCCTCCTCCTTAAAGCTTTCACGGAGGCCAACCCCGACTTTTCTCTGAGCAGGCTGATCGTTCTTTTCTACACCGACAATCCTGCAGCAAAAAAGATTTGCAACAAAGGCTCCTTTACCTCCGATGAAACAACACGTGCGTCCGAATTCGTTCGCAACTTCATCGTCAAGAATCAGTTAGAGCTGGTTGCCGGAAAGATCTACGGCGACGAGAATCCAGTAGCCGACGCGTGGTCACGTTTTCACGATACCGTCGGGTCTTTGGTCGACCCACAGCCGGATCGTTTCCTCACTAAACGGTTCTGGAACTCAATTACCTCACGTTTGAGCAGTTTCGACATCTGTGCCTTCGCAGCAGTTGGCGACGACTTCAACAAAAATTTCTCCTCCTTCTACACAGTAGTCGATCCTCCTTTTCAACATCACGAACAGCTCATCAACAACAAATCTTGGTGGTTCCCACCCTTTGAGCTCCTCTTCCCAACTCTCAAATTTCTGCAGAAACTAGTAACCAACGTCCCCGACGCCGCTCGTCCGCGCTTCGCGGTTTGCGTACCATTCCTTGACGGGCACTGTTTCGATTTGTGCTCAAAATTCTATCGCATTTCGAAACTCAAGAAAGGTTCTCACATTTTCCAGCTTTGCAGCCACCCAGACGCATTTCCAGCAGAGTGCGACTTTTTCATCTTCGCATCCGTGCCAGAAGTCATTTGGAACGACGACTTTTGCGCACCATCTGACCTCATTCCGCAAGTTGCAAAACTCCTACGTTCACATCGCTTTCGCGCAACAGCTCATTTGGCGTCCCGGTTAATCATTGCGGACATCACAACTACGTCCGCCGACGCCATCGTGCACGTGTGTTGTGTCAAAGCCGTTCAGCCAAAGGGTGTAGCATCCGCTATTTTCCGATCTCATCCGTACGCTTGCAAGTACGACTTGCCGCCTTCAGAGAAACCGTATGGCAACTTCGAGCACATCGGCAACGTCGTCAACATTTACGCGATGCACCAGCCTGGGCCGCCATCTGCGTTCTCCGCTCGCTGTTTTGGCGACACCGCCGAGCGCCGCCTCGACATTTTCTCTTCTTGCATGTCGCGTCTGCCGCTCCACTTCGCTCGTTGTGGTGTCAACTCTGTGGCAATCCCGATTGAGATCGGTACTGCCCGCTGCGGCGGCAAATGCATTGACTACGCTCTTGTTCTCGATCGGTTCTGCGGCGAATGCGCCAAACTGGACATTTGCATAATGTTGTACCATTTGCCCCATTCGAGATGATTATAACGTGCTTAATGTGCCGCTCTCGTGATCATCATCATTCACACTCGCATATCTTGCTTGTGACCATTTCATGGCAATGATGCAGGCGGGCTAGTACGGAGTACTGGTGACCGCTGGCAAAGTAATATTCACTCAAACTCTTGTTCCTTCATGTTTCGGCTCGGTCAAAT
>CAJINU010000007.1:1714677-1831293 GCA_905178165.1 Amoebophrya sp. A25 | reverse complement strand
GCTGAGAAGAACTTGACCACGGACGAGGAGAAGTCGGCTGTGGACGAGAAGGGCGTGGCTGTAGCTGAGAAGAACTTGACCACGGACGAGGAGAAGTCGGCTGTGGACGAGAAGGGCGTGGCTGTGGCTGAGAAGAACTTGACCACGGACGAGGAGAAGTCGGCTGTGGAGGAGAAGATGGTGGAGAAGAAGGTGAACTTCTCTGCCGTGGTCGAAACCAAGTCCGAGACGGTGGGCACGATGGACATCGAGAGCGAGGTCATCCACGCCAAGGCCAGCGACGTTCTTCCGCCTGCTCAAACCCAGATGGATCCTGGCGAGATGGACGCCGAGGAGGAAGACGACGAAGAGGGCGCAGAGAAGCCAAAGCGTGAAAAAAAGGCGCCAAAGGTACTTTCTACTTTTTTAGAAAAATCGTGATTATACATTGAGCTAAGCTGCAGAACGTATTACTTTTATTGATTCAAACTTCAAAATTAATTTCTGAGTCTAAATTCTTCAACCACGTAGTGAGCCAGACAGTCAGTCTATCAGTCTCTCAATCAATCAATCAATCAATCAACAACTGCTCCAGTTTGGCATCCACAACGTTAAAGTCGGCGACAGGGTCAAGATGCGCTTTGCTGTGAAAAAGTGTCCGTCCGAACTTGTGCTGCTCAGCCTCGACGAACGTAAGAAACTCAGAAGCGAGACAGCTGTCGTGATCGACGTCAAAAAAGGATCAGTACTAATTGCCTAAGCTCTATTTTCTTACAGCGACCCTTTTTATTTACGAGCTTTATTGTGCTGGCCGTGAGTCTCACTCGATCTATGCCGCCCTCTGTCTTATCTCTCATCAGTCTCCGACTACTTCTACTTCTTCTATCTCCCTCTCCTTTCTCATCACTCCACTTCTACTTCGATCTTCTTACTACCCTCAATCAAAAAACATGCAGTTACACGTCCAGTATGCCGACAATGAAATATATGCTGGAACGGTCAAGTCGTCCTATGCGCGCGTGGATGCTGCATTACCTACCGCTGCTCCTCCTGCGCGCAAAGACGATGGCGCTTCGCTCTTGTCGCCGAACCCCAAGGCGAGCAAGAGATCCAAGGAACAGAGATCAGCGTCGCCAGCAAAATCTGGGAAGAAGAACAAGGGCAAGAAGGACAAGGCCGTCGTCAACCCAAAGCGGAAGAAGACCTACGGCGAGGCGGCTGGAGAATACGCACAGCCGGGAGCTTCGCAGGGGTCCTTAAAGGACCTCTTCAAGGCTGGGGACCTAGAGGAGGAGTTGGAGAATCTGGGTCTGAGCTAAGATGCTCTAGGCTGGAAGCTGTAGGTTTAAATCCGCAGCGTTTGTAGTTTTCTAAAAATAATGATTGGAAGTGGTCTCTCTGGGGGTCTTCTCAGAGGGATCGCTCTTTCAGGTGTGGCATCCAGGAGGGTCTTCTCTAGGATGTCAGTCCTGGCGCTTCAGCGGTTTGGGGGTGGGGAGGTATGGGAATGAGTAATAGATATGATAGTGGTAGGTTGGTGGGCGATGGGTAATTGTAATTTTGATTATAATTAAGTGATGCGCAAGGAAGGTGCGTGTTCGTGGGTAGCCTGCTATTATTAGTTTCATTCTCATAAGTGGAGGCTCAGGCGAAGCTTTCCGTTGAAGTGCCAAAATATGTCAATGCTTGATCCGTCATCTATAACCCATGTAGATTAGTATGCTTCTTGGTATTGTGTTACTCGAAAACGCTGATGACGCGAATTGTATCATGGATTGCTATATGTTCATTCACGTCGCTACATATTTCTCACATCATGGCCGTAGAATTGGCGCGACAGGCTTTGCTCGATGTAAGGACGTCACCCCTACGCTACGTATGTATGTTTGAGATATTTCGACGATGTCTACTCATTGTTTCCGCACCTATGTGTTTCGACAGTTTCTACGCAGCCCTTCTCCTTTCGCCATGAGCATGATTCTTCGGACAGCATGTATTTTAGAATTTTACTACGGAGCGTGGTGAGTAGTTTTCGAAAATACTTAGGTGCAGGAAGCTGCTGAGGGGGAGGGTAAGTGGAAAACTCGCTGCTCCTTGTTATGTATAGACTGGCTCACAGATCTAAACATATACCGACCCAAACACGTGCAGTCTCATAGAGTGACATGCTTACGCTTACGTAAGAATATAATGAATGTATACTCTCGTTACTGTTCTGCTGTCATAGTATTTTGAGCATCGTAATGTCATAGCATATGTTCCACACATGTCATAGCATGAGGGGCAGGCACTGACATAATTAAGCCTGTCAAACTCCATTTCGCTTTCGTCAGCGTATGGGGCGAATGAGTTTGGCAGATAGTGATAATTAATGAATTTTTGTCCGCTAAAGAGAGTGCGTTTGTACAGGGTTTAGTATGCACTTTCTTCGGCGGACACAGTAACTATTGGTCTACCAAGAGAGTGCATTTGTACAGGGTTTATGCACTTTCTTGGTAGGCCGTGTATATTCATACTTTTTAATAGCCAAGGGAGTGCAGTTGTACACGGTAGTAATTTACGCACTCCCTTGGCAATATCATTATTTCTGGGTCTGTCAAGGGAGTGCCTTTGTACATAGAAAGATAGTTTAGGACGCACTCTCTTGGCAGACAGATAGATTCCCGAGCTGCTCCTCAGCACAGACGACCGGACAACATACATGCATGCACATAGTCACACACGGTGCTAGAGCTAAACATAAAACGAACCGGATGAAGTAGTCTGTGCTGGGGAAACAACAAATCCAAAGAAGTCGTGCTATGTGTAGCTGATGGCAATCCGCGGTGTGTGTGCGTGTTCCAAGACAACAGAGAAGTCCGAAGAGAGAAGCGCCCAAGGGCAAGTCTGAAGACTCCTGCAATCTGTTCTGAGTGATAAAGTCTGAGACCCTCTGTCTCTGTGCTGAGTGAAGATCCCTGGAACATGAAGTCAATTCCAACGGGTAACGGAAAAATTGCATCTGTTCTGAAATCTTGCGTCTGTTCTGAAATCTTGCGTCTGTTCTGAAATCTTGCTTCTGTTCTGAAATCTTGCATCTCACTCTCGTCTGTTCTGAGAGAAGTCTTGCATCTGTATGTTCTGAAATCTTGCATCTCTCTGTTCTGAAATCTTGCATCTCTCTGTTCTGAAAACTTGCATCTCTCTGTTCTGAAATCTTGCTTCTGTTCTGAAATCTTGCTTCTGTTCTGAAATCTTGCTTCTGTTCTGAAATCTTGCTTCTGTTCTGAAATCTTGCTTCTGTTCTGAAATCTTGCTTCTGTTCTGAAATCTTGCTTCTGTTCTGAAATCTTGCTTCTGTTCTGAAATCTTGCTTCTGTTCTGAAATCTTGCATCTGTCCTGAAATCTTGCATCTGTCCTGAAATCTTGCATCTGTCCTGAAATCTTGCATCTGTCCTGAAATCTTGCATCTGTTCTGAAATCTTGCATCTGTTCTGAAATCTTGCATCTGCTTGCGGCTATTCTGAAATCTTGCATCTCGCTCTCACTCTCTCTGTTCTGAAAGAAGTCCTGCATCTGTATGTTCTGAAATCTTGCATCTCTCTGTTCTGAAATCTTGCATCTTTCTGTTCTGAAATCTTGCATCTCTCTGTTCTGAAATCTTGCTTCTGTTCTGAAATCTTGCTTCTGTTCTGAAATCTTGCTTCTGTTCTGAAATCTTGTATCTGTTCCTTGTAGGTTCTATGAAGTCCTTGCTGGAGTGCAGTAAGAGCCAGCATGATCCTCGGCGAAGTCCGACCGCAGTGAGTTGTTCCTTGCACCATCCTCGCTTTGTCATGTCGACGCCCTCCTCTGATGAAAGAGCATGATTTGGATTCGTGGCTCTACGCTCTATCGTGAGCTTTTTCGTTTGGGTGCGCGAGTCTTCTTTTGGTCGAGGCAATTCAAGCCTCGATGGCTTTCCTTCAACTTCGCGACCAATTCCGCTCCTTATTTTGCCACTTTCGCTGTTTGGCACTAGCGTCTTCTGGTGCTGTTGGCTTGCTTTGCTTCACGCGCCTTCTCTTCTTTCAGCTTGTCCTTCAAGGCGTCTAATTCCAAATCTCTTGCCTGCGCCAGTTGCTGCAATTACTTCGCAGCCGAGTTTCTGCTTTGTTGCTTCAGCGTTTCCATCTTGGCTTCCGTCGTCTCGCTTCATCTGGTCTTCTATTTCCCAGATGCTATAATCGACGAGTTCGCGACTTTGTTGATCGTTTCAGCTGAAGCAGATCTTCTATCTCCAACAGGGTATCGAGAGTTTGACTTTCCTACGAGAGTTTACGTCTCCCCAAAGAATCACTCGGCAGGAAATCTCATCTGTCGTGTGTGAAGTGCAATGCTTTAGAGGCAAGGAGCTATGCCACCTGCGATCGCAGGCCAGAGAATTTCCAAATCAGCGCGTTGAATTCCAATCCTATCCCGAGAATTTTTCTGACGCGTGTGAGACTTGCTTTCCCTTTTCAACGATCATCGAGTAAAAATGTCAGTGGAGAAGAGAAAGGACTAACATTAGAGTGGTGATAGCGGAGTTGTTGACGTAGAAGGAATAAATGGTGGAAGAGGAGAGTGCCACAAGTCAGCATGGGAGAGTCTCGATTAAATGGCAACTCTGGTCTGGAGAGAAAAGTGGAATTCTTCGAGGTCGGGAAATGTTTCCTAGTCGTAGCTTTTCTGTATTGAAAATACAAACAGCTTGTCAGAAAAGTTGTTGGATCGTTCTCCTTGGGTTCGGAAAAGTCGCGCTTCGTTCTTAAGACCTTGGCGCGCCGGCGCTAATCTAAAGATCTCGTCTCCTTTCTTCCTTGCTAGAATCAGAATGAATAAGAAGCAAAACCTTGGCGCTCTTCTCTTGGTCGTGGAATGGTGTGGTGGGTGTAAATGGAAGGTCTTCCTCGAAAGTAGTGTCTTTGCTGACTTGATGAATTTGAAACTTATGCCTTGTTCATATCTTCGGCCTCTCACTTTCATTCTTCTTCTCCTGCTTCATTTCTTAGCGAGCATTAGCTTCTTCACTTGTCTGTGTGCTGATGTGATATATTTTGTCTCGTCGTCTTTTCGTGTGGTCTGGCTGATGAAGCTTGGTTTTCTTATTCAAAAAGCCTAGCTTTCATGCGAATTACATGAGCAGAAACCGAAAAGCAATCTTCTCCGAAAGCCAACTTTACTCAGTAAAAGACACTGGAAGTACTTAGCGCGTATCTGAGGCGTAAAGCTACCGGACCAAGAACAGGACGCACTCGTAGATATTTAAACTTATAGAAACTAACGGAAAAGTAACAAGATGATGTTGGAGCAGGGTTTCGCGATTGAGCTAGAACGTCCCGTAAGATTCACTGCTCCTGATGTGTCGTCGATGTTTCGCCGCATGGTTGGGCCGCTTAAGTGGATAATCGAGCACATCGTGCAAGACTTGGCCAGCTTTTTACGACAGTTTGCGACAAGTATTACCGAACAAGACGCTGGGCCAACTGTGCAAGTGGCTATTCTTCAAATTTTTGACTTCGGAAAAAAGTAGCAAGACTAAACAAGCTACAGCAAGAATGGAATGGAGTAAAACCATCGACAAGGACAACACTACTACCACTACTACTGCTACTACCTTCTAGCTCCAACGAAGATAAGACGATATGCGAGACGGACGAGCACCCACCCTCACGCTCCCCAGCTCTTACTTTCCCTTCTTCTTCTCCGAATCTAGCGTGGGTGCGTAGTCAGGATGCCGCAGCCCAAGAGCAAGAAGAGTGAGGCGCTCCCGTTCATCCTCACACCGAAGCAGAGGACTATGTGGCTCAAAGTAGAAGAAGCAAGAATGAGAAAGGAGGCTACCTCAGTACTGAGAAAGGAACTATTTGAGAGTCTTGCGAAAGCAGTAAGCAAGACCAGTTATCCGCATTTGCTAGACTATGACGAAGAAGGAGGACTACGCCCATACGGTCCCCAGGCTACCACGGAGGACAACGTCCGCTACTTCCGCAGGGCAAGGCGATCTAAAAACATAGTTGAGGGCCTCACTGAAAGCCTCTACATCTCCCGCATACTAGGAGCACGAGACCCGCGCGACCAGATTGGAGCAGTAGCAACGATTGCGTTCCACGAGTGCGGAGCGTTTGAGTTTAGCTACGAGACCACTCAGTCACTTTTGCAGAGCCGCTGCGACGGATATGAATCCGTGCGAAAGCTGCGATCTTTTGGAGACGTAACTGAGGGCAAGACCCCGAGGACAGCCCAACGCAGAAAGCAGATTAGGACCATCAACTTGAAGCGTGCCGGTTTTCTAGTAGAAAAGCCCAACACAGTGCCAACTTCTCCGTGAAGGTTGTGTGCTTCACTTTAAGATACAAGATGTCGCAGATAAGTGATAAGATGTTGGCTGCCTTGTTCTCATTTTCATCTCACTGAAGTCCTCCTTGTAGTTTGAAAGTCGTGCATTATGCTTTCTCATGCCGTAGAGAAGATCGAAATGAAAACTGGTAGGCCGACGCTGGAGTCCTGGTGCTGTTCACTAAGTCCCTAATGAATGTTGTACTTTGCGCGATCGTGCATCTGTTTGTAGTTCACATAGTGTCACTAGTGTTGTAAATGTAATTTGAGCGATCATACATCGAGAGATCAGAGAGTGAGACTGAGACCATCCCTCAAAACCCACAACTTTCCACTTTCAGGTAATCAATGGACGCACTAATGTTATGCTTTGGGAGCTTCCACATCAAGATGTGCTGGGCCGAATCTGCTAAGTTGAATTCTTGAAATAGTGATCTCGAGTACTTTTTTTATTCCACTAAAGTAGAAAATTGAAGAAACTAAATAGAGGTTTCGGTGTCTTAAAGATTGGTAAATCGTTCCACGTAAACAACCAGCGCTAGCGCCAGCGGCTCTGCACCAGTACTGATGGAACTGTCTGAAAAAGTACTAGAAGTCAACATGATTTCCATTCACGAATATGATTAGCAGAAACAGAGGACATCTTGCACCGCAGAGCCGCGGACCTTGAACCTTGAAACAGACACCTTGAATCGACCTCTAATCATTTGGGAAGCCTTGTCGATGTCCTCGGCCTCCAACTTAGTTTGTCTCTTCTGCAACCTCTTGATGGTGATCTATATGGTGGTATCCGGCTATCGAACACTAGTCGACTCTCCTGGTTGTGCGGTCTATTTTGCCCTTGGATTCGCCGTCCTTCTCGGCAACACGGTGTTAGCAGGAATGACCTTCGCAATGTTGTACATTATGGCCGTGGTATGAACGGCCTGATGAAGAAGAAGTATTGATAGTAAAGAGTTAGTCTGTACATCATTATGGAGGTTGCGGGACGAGCCTGCTGGAGTACAAAAGTAAACTGATACATAGTCGTAGTACTAGTAGAAAATGAGCAACGAGAACGAACTAGTGCGTCGACCTCGAGGAGAAGCAGTGTACTATGTCGTTAGAAAAATTTCGATCCTAATCCAAATGCATAGGTCTAGGTCTAGTAGATCCCCATTGCTATCTCTTCTAAGTCCAGTGGCTCAAAAGGCATCCGACGTGAACATGCAAGAAGCCGACGAATGGCACAGAGGAGGTTGTTTTTCTTACCTTCAAACTCCTCAGAGCGCAATCGCGGTCGACCAAGCTTGGCAAGAAGACCTCCAAGTAGGCGCACATCTTCAGCGCGTGGAGGAGGTAGGAGGAAAAGTCGAAGGTCGGTCGTCCAGGATTTCCCTGTTGGGCCAAATCAACAAACCTACACAGCCTATCCTCGAGTTCCTGCTCCCCCACCTGATTTTGCGAGACTTACACCTTTAGCAGGATACCCAAGCCCAACAGGTGGTCTTGGGACAAGCAGAGGCGCCGGGAAGATACGTGATAAAGGTATACAACAGCTTGTTGGTGGTAAGAGAAGATCTTTGAGCGCGCAACAAGATCTAGTAGATTATCGGCAGATGAAAGTAAGACGAAACAAACATGGAAATGCCGAAAGCAATAGTCCTGAAGACCACAGCTGCTCGTCAAGTAGAAGTAGGAGTTCCTCAGCAACGAGTGAACAACTACTCAATACCTCAACATCTACTTCTGGGGAGAGCGAATCCAGCGGTGCAGAACGAGTGGTAGACAAAAATGGTAAGCAGCGGAGAAAACAGCGTGGCTCCACCAGGACCTTTGGACCGCCTGTAGTCCATCCTAGAGGTCGTGCACGTCGCAACTCTTCGCCGATTGGGAAACATAAAGCGACAACACGTGAAACAAATGGTGCTGGTGGAAGCTATACGACGACTACCTTTAAGGGTTCGGCTGATTCCACATTTATACTTGATTAATTTCGAGTTTGGAAGCAACATCATCTTGTTAGACTTGGTGAGAAAACAGGCGTGGAATTTCATGAGGCATGTCAAACTCTGAATTTCAGCAGGGAATTCCAACCAAGAGCAATATTGGCAAGATAGTGGAGCCGCTACTTTATGACCAATTAACCACGTTATCTGTATTGAAGGGATCACCATTTCGCGATGGCTGAAGTAACTTAGATCGCTTAAATGCATGCCTTTTCTAACCCATACTCGCAGAAATTCGATCCGTCGATCGGACACTCCGGAGGCTACCGAACAGTGACGACTACGAAAAAACAGTATACGTTGGTGTGAAGTGAAGTTGTCGGTCTGAATGGAATTCCCTCCGATCCCTCCAAAAATTGATGCCGACCATATTTTTAGTGCCAGATAACATGTCATGAAGAGGATAGGCAATATAATCAAATGTACAGCCAAGAAGTGTAGTTATTTCTTTTACCGTTTTCAAATTTGAATTGATGATTAATTTCCTCCTATTGTGCATGTATTTATTTTATTAAGAACAATTACTTATACTGAGTCCTGAAAGAATATCATCTAGCAATATCAATACCACAGCTAGGCGGCTACTGCCACTGAATCCTTATCCTATATATCAATATCAATATCTGTCGTCACAACACCGTTACCAATGATACACTGTCTAGTGCTACGTGAATCCTTATCCTTATCGTCGTGAATACCAATTCCAATACGATCATTTTTTGTGAATACCAATTCCTTCTCAGCTTCCAGATTTTGATATTTTTGATTGTTTGTTGAACCATTAAAGAAATGGCTGAACCTGAAGCTTGCTGAGACATCCGGCAATGCAAGCAAGCTCGACATAGATATCACTGCAACTAGAACTACTTACTTGGGTAGTGCCGTGTATAATCATCGACCTTGAGTTGTTATGTGTAGCTAAACGAAATTACTCTGCCAAAATACTCTTTGTGAAAGAAAAAACTGTAAAAACTGCTTGTGCTCTCATTCAGAACTAGACGAAAGAAAACTTAAGAAGAAAAAGAAGATGAAGTCTGTGTCCGACGTCCTCTGATGTGCACGTCAAGAGGGAGAACGTCTGCTTCGTCTTCTTGACTAAGATGAGCATCGAGCAGATGAATGCTTGTTCATCCATTTTGCTCGCATGATCATGAAGAGTCACTAGAAATTGTGACGAATATGAGGATCCAGATGAAGATCTTACTTAGATGATTCTGAAGATCCAACCCTGATCCAACTCTGATGATCCAACATAGTAGAAGAAAATAATTAGGTTCACGTAGAATAAATAGAAGTAGGCTGCCTACGATCCTGTATAGACTTTCAAGTTTTTCTTAAGCTGGCCACGATCCTCTATAGTCTTAGTTGATAGTCTTAGTCGTTTCTAGCACATAGCCGTCGCCGTGGGTCCAACACTTGTTTGCTCCGCGTTCATGAACTTGAGCAAGAAGATCAATTACTTACTTTTACCTCTAGGTGTACTAGTCTTCACTCATAATGAAGGCACTGTTCTCTCCGCTTCAAAGCTTATGCTTATTAAATGGAGTTTATAGATCAAGACGTAAGACCACAAGATCCTGAAGCCAGATCTACCAAAATGAAGGCACTATCGATTCCCTACCGATTGTGCATCTGGGGATCCACTGTTGCGAAGGGGTCAGTGTCTGTATCCGCTCGTGTGTGGATTTCTGGTCCTTGTGGGCCTGTAAAGAAGTTATGCACAGTTCTTGGATGGAGCTAGAGAGGAAACGGATCCACTGTAGGACGAAAGAAGGCGCTAGTGGATTCTACTTCACTCTCGTTTTTGTCATTTTGTTGTTTTCGAAAGAATCTGAATGATTTTTGTTGTTGTTTTGGCATGAAGAAAAAGGTGGGTGGGTCGAGAAAAAAGTAGTACCTCATCTGGAGAAAAAGATAGTACCTCAACTAGATGATGATGTCTCACGAGGGCATCTTCTTTCAACACGTCTACAAGCAGGCCAAAAGCGAGCTGAAGTTGCTGCCGGGCACCGCGTACTTGTTCCTTCTCTGAGAAGACGCAGATCTAGAGGAGAAGAACTAGAATCACATAGATCACAACTATAGCGGCAATTACTCACATGGGACGCGACTTTCGATCCTTACAACTAGGTCTCACTCGCACGTGGAAAAAAAAGAGATCGTACATTTGGACAACGATCTATCACTTCGGTCTTCCTACCACTTTTGAGAAGATCATCGTCGAAAAAGATCTTCCTACCACCTGTGAAAAGATCATTCCGAGCAACACCATGATTTTTTATCGCCTTTACTGGTGTCATAAGCACACAGGAACACGGGAAGCAAAGCAGGACAAATATGGATAAGAAGAATATTTATCATAATCATGCAAAAAGAATTCTATCCATATCTATAGCACTGATATCGCATTGCCTATGCACAAATTATATGACAACCTCCTGCCAACATTAACATTAAGAACTTAGTCCTAAACCTCCTAAGCCTAATCCTATTGAACTTGTCCTGAAAAAATGCCTGCTCCAATGAGCGCTTCTACGGTTCTCGCTGTTCGGAGCGTGGAGGCTTCGGCCTCCAGTGTGGAGGGCATGTCGATCTGTCCTGATGGCAGCAAAATCGCAGTTGGACGTGCCAATGGCGTCGTAGAAATCCTAGACCGTTTTGGTCACACTCGAAATCTCATCTACGTGCCTAGTGGACTCACTGTGAAGCATGCTACGCGGTGCTTGGCATGGATGGCGAAGGATGCATCTGGATCTGTCAATCGTACAGCAGCAGCGTCTGCTGCAGCCAGCGACTCGGACTCATCGTCTGATGATGATAGTGACGATGACGAGAAGAAGAAAGGGGAACAACAACAACAACAAGCGGATGCTAACGAAAGCGATAAGAACAAGAAGGAAATTGATGCAAAGAACGACTCATCTTCTAAGTCCTCCACAACCACCGCGTTTACACCTGCAATCCCCACTTCACCAAGAACCACGGAGGAAAGGAATGACTACCTACTGATCGTAGCAGGTATGGGCGAAACGTTCTACTGCATGGACGTGGATACAGGAAAAGAGGTGTTTTCGTCCTCATCGTATGGCGGAGGCGTGTGGTCTCTTTCATGCGTTGGAAACACGATTCTCCTGACGACGGACGATGGATGCTTGAAGGTGCTTAGACATTTAGATTTAAGTAGGTTTTATTTTTGCTTTCGACGACGGACGACGGATGGATGCTTCTTGAAGGTGATCAATTTTATGTTCTTTTCCACCTTGTCTCTAGACCTTACGCTAAATAAGTTAGAGGGGTTTATTTATTCAAAAAGAAAAAACTTCCAGGTCTTCGAACGCGATGAAATGATGGGTGATTTGGTCCTCAAGCAGTCTCTCAATGGACAGCAAGCACTGGGATCCACGTCAGCGGAGCAACGCATCAGAGCCTTGTCTCACTGCGTTTTCTCTTCCAGCACAGCTTCTCCCAAGTCTGGATCTGTCGATCCATGTGCAACGGTATGTGTTGGAGACGCAGTGGGAAAGATCACAAAGTGGACGCGGAGTAATGCGAATGCGAAATACGTAAGTGCCGGATTGATGCGGATTTGCACTGGAGAAGACGCCACAACTGGAGGATTGACCAAGAAAGCTAGAGAAGGTACCTAGTACGGGAGGATTAGTACTTGCAGTTGTGAGATACGGTTGTAGTGGGTATGAAGCCCTTTGTTGTTGTAGAATACTTGTATTTTTTTTGAATTATATTACAGCCTCCGACCTGCTCGTCCAACTCTTCAGGTGACAGCAAGAAGAAATCCCATTCCTCAAACGAGAACGCCCATGCTGCAATGTTTTCGCAAGCTATGATTTGGCAACTCGCTACTATCGACGGATTCCGGATTGCTGCTGGCGACAGCCTTGGCCACGTTAGAATTTTCGATGCCAGACAGTGCGTGCAGATGCAAGTCTTCCACAATCGACACAAATCTGAAGTACAGACGTTGATGTTTTCTAGGAAAACACTGGTGTCTGGCGGATTCGATGGGAAAGTGCAAATGTATCACCTGAATCACGACGACCAATTCGTCATCGGAAACGCTCATCATCCTCACGATTGCTATTCCATTGCAGCGATGGTGGAACTCGGAGATAGAAGAGAGCTGTTGAGGAATTACTACTTGGAGACCTCATCTTCAACTTCTGCAAAGACCACTAGTAACAGTACAACTGATAGTTGTACCACAGCAGCTGAAGTTTGCCTTCTCTACGGTGGACTTGATGGAGGTTTGTATCTTAGTCACGGAACAACCACTCGTCGCATTGCGGGTCCGTTCGCCCACTACAAGCGAAAGAACGTCGCAGTTTCTGGACACAACAGCGAACTGAATTCGTC
This sequence comes from Amoebophrya sp. A25, assembly GCA_905178165.1. Classification (NCBI taxonomy): domain Eukaryota; class Dinophyceae; order Syndiniales; family Amoebophryaceae; genus Amoebophrya; species Amoebophrya sp. A25. The sequence goes on along the minus strand of CAJINU010000007.1, from coordinate 1,818,615 downwards.
TCTAGTCCTTCACGCAGACGCAAAAACCGCAAAAGCGGATCTCTGGCACTTGGATTACTCAGATCTGTCCCAGTCCCTGTCAGAAGAAATGGTGGAAGTAGATTGCTCTAGAAGTATTGACTATCGTCCATCCGCTTCCGCTTTGAGCCTCAAGAGACAGAGAAAGCAGCCGAATCGGGATAGCGCTAAGCCTACGAAAATTTACCAGCTCGCGTTGGAGGTATTGCTATTTTTCCTTGTTCACTTGTCTGGCTATGGTTTCCTGCTGCGATCTACTAAGACCAATCGGATGTAGCTTGTTGTTATCAATCTTTCATGTCGCAAACGCGATTGGCTGTTCTGAGACTATTATAGACCTAAGACATCCTATTCCTATAATGATTCTATGAAAAACTACTACACCAACAACCTAAGGCTAAGACATCGTATTCCTATAATTCTATGAAAAACTACTACTGCACCAACAACAATAGGATTCGTCCCGCCAGCTGACCGCTTGTGCCACCTCAACCCGCTTCGTGGCTTTAGCTAACACGAAGAGCACACGCGTGTTCGACCTCGATTTAGCGGATATTGAAGTCAGCATGCATTTGCAGGCGAAGAAGCTGCTGTCGCAGAAGTCATCTGGAGGAGGGGCATCCACGCTGAAATTCCTCACGGAATCGTTGCTTGCTGTGGGTGCAGGTAATCGTGTGCAATTGGTGCAACTCGGATCAAGTGCTAGTGCTCATGCATCCTCAAAGGATGTTGATGGAGAAGATGAGGACATGGAGGAAAACGACCACGACGAAGCAAGAGCAGAGCAACTAGCCGAATGGACTCTCACTCGTCCAGTCCATTTTTTCTCCGGTGCACGGGAATGGCTAGCAGTTGGAGAAATCGGGTGCGCCAGTCTCAGAATCTTCAACCTAGACACACTGCGGGAACACTGCAGAGTGCCAGCAGTGGGTGGCACTGTCATGGCGTGCTGTTTTCATCCGTCGAAGAACGTCGTTTTCGCGGTTGGATCGAGTGGAGAATACGTAGGCTACGACTTAGATGCCTTGACTTTGGTCCGTAGTGGAACTCTGCCGCCATTGTCAGTTTTAGACATTAGTGGTGCGATCTTTTCCTCGAGTAAAGCAGCTGCACCGATGAAGGAAAAATCAGCATCTTCCATGACAGCAGATAATTCTACATCAACATCCTCTACCTCTTGTTCCTCGAGCATTACCAAAGAAGCACCACGAGAGCCAGACCAAGAGGCATCTAGAGCCGCTTCTTCCTCTATGACCGTGTTGGTGTGGGGAGGTAGCGGTAGCCTTTTCAAAATCGATCTTGCAACAGGTGAGTCAGATCCAGTAGATCAACAGGATGAAGACCACGAAATCGAGGACAACGGGTCCGCGCCAGCAGGCATGAACAACGACGGCTCACCAGCATCCACTAGAACGCCGAGCGAACCTAGCAACTCACCTGTGAAAAGCGACGGCGGAGATTCATCTTCCAGCAGTGCCAACAACAAGCGACGACGAATTAGTGAGGGAAAGGCGGACAAGGAGAACGAGAAGGAAACCTCGACCACAGGAGTAATAGAGAGCAGCACTAGCACTGGCAAAAAAACCAACAGTGCCGCAAAAGCAACCTCTAGCCCTCCTACCGCGACTGTATTACATACGAATTTTCGCCATTTGTTAGCATTTGAGCCTGTAGGGGATGTCGTACTTGCACTAGATATACCAGAAGCTGTAACACGAAAGGACCTACCACCTAAGGTGCACGCTAGAGCACGGTACGGACGAAGATAAGCTTGTCTTTCTGTTGAGTTGAAGTTCAAGACTGGATCAGAAGTTGACATATTTGATTTAGATTTCCTGCTTACACAAACATTTTACCAAATAAGACCTGATCAACATTGCATTTATATGGGGAACTTGATGTTGGTACTAGATGAGAGCCTTGCGCCCCAAGTCTCTATCTATTTAGCGAATGATTGTCACAAAACGGGAAAAACAATCAACTTTTCTCAAAAATGAACACCATATTTTTCATGTCCGCCTGGGCTACTTCATCTTGCTCCAAATCTTGAAGCATGGTGCTTTGTAAATAAAAAAGTGTTCAACTACTTCTACCTCCGCTGTTGAAGGGCGACTGGACATTCATCACCGTGGAAAAGACAAGGACAACAGCATGAAGTCGTAAAATGAGGCAAAAGTAGGAGCGGTTGGAGCACATTTAGAGTCCAATGTTTGAATACCTTTTCCTGTGATCACATGAACATCTTCGTCACTGACCCAAAATCAACATGACGGCGAACGCAAAAATATTCTGAGGGGCGTCGCCATCAGCGCAGCAATTACGAGTACGACTGCCCAACATGTCCTCCGGTAACCCAGCAGAAAGCAGCACCTTTTTTCCGGTGTTGACGCATGATAGCGATGAGATTCTCGAAACTTTTTCCAGGGTAGACGGTCTACTTCGTCGAGCCTTCCGGAATCGGTTTTCCAACCCATTTGGGCTTGCACGTGGCTCTTCGCAGGGTGGTAGTGCAAGTGCAGGAGCGTCAAAGAGTGGAGGAGGTGGCTGTGGTTTTAGTTACGGGTAGTAAGAGCAGTAAGAGATTGATGAGAGATCTTCTGTGATACAGATTCAAATCGTTGCTCGTACCTAGCCTCATTATGCGCTTCGAACGATAAAGTCCTTACGACCTTCTCAATTCTTATTGAAATAATGACCCTCCTCTATTTCTAACATAGCCAATACTTTTATCCGCTTGCAGCTTTCGGTGTGAGTGCGGGATTCGTGTTGAATTTGTATATCTTCCAGCCTAGAGCATCATCTACTTCGTCATCATCTTCGTCTAGTTCGGCTACTACTTCTAGACAGCAAGACCGCAACAATCCTGCAGTGGTAAAACGCCGAGTCATATCAGGCGCAGTGAGCTCGGTCTTGTCACTCGCGACGCTCTATGCTGTGGCAACAAGAACTTTTGGAGGTAGTAATGTTTCTTCACACTCAGAACAACATGCCTCACGCACACAACTGCAACTTCTCAAGAAAACTCCGCTGTCTCTCTTTGGCTTGCAGCCAGATCCGGGACCAGCTTTGGGATGTTTGCTCACTGTGGCGTTGTTGTTTCTGGGGCCACTAGTGGAAGAAGCTGTAGCATTGTCAGAGGAGAGCAATGGCAGCCTACTTGCTACAACAACTATACAGCCGTACATGAGCTACTCTCACCACACGAGCCAAATGATCCAGAAGGTGCTTGTTCCATATTTCGTGTTAGCAAGAAGCACGACCACATCATTCAAAGACAACTATATGAACATTAGCAAGTTTCTGCCTCGTCTCTTTGATGGAGTCAAGAATCTCGTCTCTGCCTTATCAAAAACGATCTCGGATTTCATCTCGTCAACACGAATGAGAGATCTCGTTTTTGCCCCACTGTTTGAGGAAATAGTTTACAGAGTATGCGCAACACGACTCTTGCTCTTGGGAAATTTTAACACGAGCAAGAACAGCATTCATCGAATACTACTTTTTTCGCCTCTGCTGTTCGCCTTTGCGCACGTGCATCACGGGTATAACGCATACTGCGATAGGGTGGACAGGGTGGCGTATACACGACTTCTCGAGCATCTTCAAGAGGATGATAATGTAGTCCTTGTCCGACAAGACCAAGACGTACTAGTTGAAGATGAAGACTCAGGCGACACTAGCTCCAGTAGGAGCGCTACAGAACAAACAGGTAAAAATACAACTACTAGAGCAAGAATAAAGGGCACTACATCTACATCAAAATCAGCTGAGAACAAGAGCCCACCTTCCTCCTTGCCTTCACCAAAATCAGCATCACCCTCTCCAAGAACGCCACCTCCTTCTGCAGACCTAGTCCCGCGTGAAACGAAGTTCCGAATTTTCCGTCTAGTCTTGCTACAGACTATTTTCCAGCTAGGCTACACATCAATCTTTGGAATCTTGAGCAATTACCTTCTGCATCTGACAAATTCGTTGCCGGGTGTGGTACTTGCGCACAGCTTTTGTAATTACATGGGCTTCCCAGAATTCAAGTTTATTTTGTCGAGCAGTTCTAGCACAGCTTCAACAACTACAACTTCAAGTTCGTCGTGGTGGCCTAGTCCTAGCACGATCGCTTTTTTCAAGAGAAGACTCATACCTGCATGTGCATATGTAGCAGGTCCATTTTGTGCCTATTTTTTCGCGACTCGCTGTTTAGGAAACACACCTGCATCCAAGCGGGCATGACCGCTGTATTACTATCAATGAATCCTGTTAATCTTGTTCATCCTTTTCGCCCTTCTAGCTTTCATTTTCCAACTTGTGACATAGACATTCTCACTCACAGTTGTGTGTGTGTGTGTACTTCTGCGGATAGAAACACATCTTGCTCGTCCTGTGGATGAGAAGAAAGAAACACTACAATGATGCTTTCTATCTCGTGCCCAAGCAATTGACTTTCCCTATTCGCACGCGCACCTCGAAGATTGATGTCGTCTTTGAGTTGGTATTTTTGTCGCAGACTATAATCCTGCGCGGACGGCGCGTGCCTTGACTAGAATTGAGACAGTCGATGAAGGCGTCCTAATGTAGGTAACCAAGAAAGGTGTATTTGGGCGAGTGAGAGGACGATTGTAGAGTGACGAAAGAGATGAGGGATGGACAGAGAGACAAAGAAAGATAGAGGTTTCGACGTCGATGTCCACGCGCGCTGTTCGTTTTGTTGAGAAAGATGCTAAACCGAAAGGGCTACATCAGATGAATCCACCATCAAATGAAAGAGCTACATCAACAGTTAAACTTGAAATTCATGATCATACCAAACCGATGAGAAACAACGAATAGAGGCAACTGAGAGGTACCAAATAGCAGAAGTTTAAGAATGATACAAGGCCCGGAGAGTCTGGGCGCTCCTGCCCAGGATGCGATGCAGGCAGAAGTAGTAGGTACTAACGCTAAGTTTAAGGAACATTTTCTATGAACATGGAGGTGGACAAGGTAGTTTGAAAAACTTTAACTTTTGCTTTTCGGAAAGAGAGTCGTGACGCAGATGAGGATGACATTCACACGCTACACTCTGAACATTGTCACCTTAAACATCAGAAGCCGTGGAAGAGGTCGATCTCGAAAGTGGGCTGCCAACGAAGGCGGCTGAAGGAACCATTGACACAGAAGAGTTTGTGCAAGTGTCATGTGGCAACATCGGATTGACACTTTCAGAAACTTCATACAATTATGGCTCTGCGTAGGTCCTGTGAGTGACGTGTTCATCTTCTTTGTTTTTTCTTGCTAGGTTTTTACTACAAAGATATGCTCCTGAGGCGAACTTCGTCCTTGCCGTAAGATGGCTCGACCACCTCGAAGAAATGGAAACAAATGAATCAGAAATAAGAACTTTCACAGCTGCATCATCAAGATCATCAACACCACAACCTCTCGTTTCTAATACCTAGTCCAGATCCTGAAAGAAGGAGAGCATTTCGAGGAAGAGAAGAAGGGAAAGCCGAAGTGGTGCTTGTTTTTCGCGTTTTTGTTCGGAACGATAGGCCTCGCAGTCACAGCACTCAGTTGCGCAGTCTACATCGCACTTCTCCCGATTCAGTGCTGCTGCCCGGGTGGTACTTGTCACTAGCCTCGATGGATTCAGTTGTACATGATTGGTTGAAGGACAAGCAGAAGGTTATGATCAGAAATACGTTTGTACTTGTAGCCTTCTACTTCTTTGTACCTATTATGTATCTACTTCACCAGTTCTCTTTGATGTCACTACGTCACCATTCTACTTTTGTGTGATCTCTCTTGCTCTTTTACATAGAACGACGATGAAAACAAACACACGGAACTACAACATCCCATCTACATTAGGATCAATCCCCACAACCCATCTACATTATCATCAATCCCCACAACCCATCTACATTAGGATCAATCCCCAGAACCTCAGGTGAGCACACGAAGTACATCGATAAGGGACTCGGCTGGTTGGCTTTTATCCCGTGGACAATCGCCAAATGCTTCTGGAAGTAGAAGCTGACAAACGCTTGCCTACAGAATTAAGTTTATTTTTACATTACAATGCTTGTTACAGGATGTATGTCTGTAGAATTACAAGTTGTAGAAGTTCCCGTTGTTCAGGATCTAGGTCTGATCGATCCTTTCCTGCTGAAGTTAGTATAATCCCGTTCCCGTCGCTGTCTGAATCGATTTTGATCTCTCAATTTGTGTACCACAAGTACAACAACAAGAGTTTAGATTCTCTCAACTACGAAGATTCTTGATTATTTGCTCTGACCTCCAAGACCAAGGATAGATTCTCATAAAAGATTTTCGAATTCACTTTCTTTCACCGTAGTATCTCTTAGAGTTTTTATGCACCCGGATCAACTTGTTCAAACGGATGATCTTATTAAACGAATAAAGGGGAGTAGCGTTAGCGTACCCGTAAAGCAATGTAAAGGTTTGCAGATGATTTTGTTTAGCATTTGTTGAAATGAGATGAAGGAGGACACATCATGTTCACATTCTGGCCAGTCACCATGAACACAGGACACTCAAGAACCCAAAAATCCACTACTCAATTTAGCCACGTCGAACAGATAGTCATTGATGACACTTCTTCTGAACAAAGTGAAATCACGTCTAGTTGCTGAAGAATAACACAGTACCACGGTGGTTTGAAAGCACAACCTCATTCACCTCTCCTCTTTTCGTGGTGTGGATCTACTGCTAGTGAGGCGCGGAGGACGTCCTTGGGAAATAGGAAGTGGAGAAAGTAGGAAAGATGTAGTAACGGTGGACGAGTCGAAGACCCCATCAACGAAAGTGCAAAGGTCTGAAATAACAAGGAGAAAGCGGAAGGTCTCTTTGTCATTCATTTGAGAAAAGATAGATGAACTTGAAGCTCTGATCATGACGCATCGAAGAAGATTAAGATCGTGAATCGCTCCTGGACAACACACCCCACACGTAGAGTTGAACCTATCTTCAGATAGATCTACAAAATGGCGTAAAATCTACTTATTGAAAAATAGGGAAATTGAAAGAAAAACGTGAAAACGCTCTCAAACCTGTATGGGCGGGGTCGAGGTGACGGAGACAGTAACTCATCCATAGCTGTCTGCTTATTTTTAACCTTGAATGACAAAAAGTGGCAAGATATAAGATGTCTTCTCTTTATTGTAGACCTCGTCCCTCTCCATAGACTACTAGCTCTACGAAGAGGATGTCCTCTTTTGTAGGATTGATCGAGGCGTTCCTCGACGGAGTCGAGCGTTGTGAAGAACTGCAGAAGCGCGTGGCCGTTACGTCCTTCTCCGCTAAACGCCATGCTGATACATCGTATGCTGAGTTAGCGGTGCAGATTCAGGACGTGAAGGAACATCTTTCTGAAGCGCTGGCGAAACACCAAGAAATATTCGCGTCGCTTGAAGATGTTGACGATGCATCTACACTGGCGGCATCATCGTTGCCTACGCCGTCGACCTCATCGGATAGTCATCAGGTCGCCAATGGTCCGTCGTCAACGCTGGCGGACAAGAAGAAAACCGATTTCGACACCAGCACCTTATTCCGTAATCTCAGAAACTCCTACATTCCGCTTCCCGGCATCTCCCGAACTGAGATCCGTGAAAAATTCAAGCAATCAGTTATCTGCGTGGTCCTGAAAAAGCGTTACGATCTCTTCCCCGCCTTGCACTTCGGGATTTTAGGTGTCGGTGCTGTCTTGGTCGTGCTCTCGTGTGCGGAACCCGACGAGCGACTTCGTCTAGCGTTGGAAGACTGCGAACCCGACTTGGTATTCGTTGATGATGAAGGGGAGAGGAAGCGAGTGGATGGATTGTTGGCAAGTTGCTGTAGGTCTGGTGGGGAAGGAAGTGGAAATGTTGGAGCAAATGAATCATGTACTAAAGGTACCATGATGTCTGTGACTGCGACTCGGCCTCGAGTTGTCAATGTTGCGACCGAAGATATATTTTTATTGGATCCAAGAAGACAAAGAGGACGGAAACCGGAAGCCCGAACATCAGAAAGAGCACGGCCCGCATCAATAGTCGGAGAGAATCAAGAGCCTGGTCCCTGTTACCTGGCTCCATCTTCTACAACTTCGCAACAACATGAGAAAATTTCCCACATCTTTTTCACCTCTGGCAGTACTGGACGACCGAAGGGATGTGTCTGCACAGATGGGAATCTTTTTACCTATTGCGAAGCCAAGAACCACGCTCACAACATCACTGCAGATTCGACTGTCCTCGTTGCCTCACCACCATCCTTCGATCCCCATTTGGGTGACATTGTGGCGACAGTGCTTTTTGCTCGTGGAAGGGTATGTTTACCAGAAGATGCGAATACGAACGTGGGGAACGCGTTTGACAATGTGGGGAACGGTTCCACCAAGACAACTACCAATACGGCTCTAGGTTCCAAAGTAACCCATATCCTGACCACGCCAACGATTTTTGGAGAGTTGTTGCTAAGCTGGAACAATGGAGTAGATGGGCCTCTTGGTCAAGAGTTTCCGAAGTCTCTTGAACTCGTAGCTCTAGGAGGCGAGCCAATGCGGCCAGAACAAGTACGTGCTGTGGCGGAACAAAGGAGAAAGTCACAGAGCGGAACAAAGAAGAAAGTCAAGGGGGTGGATCCTGGAGATAGAGCAGTAGAAGGAGATGAAGCGCATAGGAAAATAAGGGGAGATAGAGCAGTCGAAGGAGATGAAGCGCATAGGAAAATAAGGGGAGATAGAGCAGTAGAAGGAGATGAAGCGCATAGGAAAATAAGGTTAGCCAACACCTACGGCGTGACGGAATGTTGCGTTTACCAAATGTTTCACGAGATTGATGTGGAAGTTCCTGGTGACCATCTTTCTCTGGGAAGGGCGTTGACTCAAACTCCTGCAAGTGGACAACTAGTTCTAGTAGGGGATGTTTTTTCAGTATCCTCGTACCACGAGGACAAGCGCCAGGGCGAAGATACAACTTTGAGCAGGAAAGGTCAAGCCTCCGAAGATCAAGCCTCCGAAGGTCAAGATCATCTTAGACATCAAGAGTATGAGCTGGGTCTCTGCGGGCCATTAGTCGGTCTAGGCTATCTGAACCGACCGGAACTGAGTCGCGAGCGATTTTTTTGCTGCCCTGAGACCGGAAAGCGATATTTTCTGACTGGGGATTTAGTGAAGATAGAAAAGGAGAACCTCCAACATAACATTAAGGATATATTTAAGCGAGGCGACGACAAAGGCAAACATGAGGACAATCTGGATATCTTCGCAAGCAGAAGCACGTCTCAACACGACCAGAGACAAGAACCTCCAGTTTTACGTCTCCTTGGTCGCAAAGACGATCAAGTGAAGATTCGAGGTCAAAGAATCGAACTGGGTGAAATCGAAAGTTGCCTTGCTGCTGCGTCGGAATTGGTAACAGAAGTAGCTGTTTTGGCATTATCCGAACCCGCCGGTTCTTCCTGCAGAGGGGAAGACTCCTCAACACAGGCTTCCTCGACAAAAGATACTTTTTCTCAAGATCACACTACAGCAGGAACGAATCAAAAGCTTCGATTGGTTGCGTTTGTGGTTCCGAAGAAAAGCATTCGACTTTCATCTTCCACTAGAGGTTCAACATCTACCTCAGAAGTCCCCGGTCTTTTGGAAGACATCCTATCCAAAACGTTGCGAGACGTAGTCTGCAGACCGCAGTTAGTAGGAAACATGGTTCCGTCTAAGTTCTGCTTTCTCAGTCTCAAGGATGTCGATGGAGAAGGACAAGAGCCTGAGGAGCTGCCTAAAACGGCGACGGGAAAAGTAGATAGGAATGCCTTGAAAGGGAGGTATTGGAACGGAGAATTTGATAGAAGAGTTTCTCATGATCGAGGTCATGGCCATTCATCGGCATCAGCAAGCTCGTCCACGACTTCAGAGGACTCAGATTCAGAAGATGTTATAGAAGATGTTCACAGAACATCAAGCGGAAGCACAGGCTACGTGGTCGATCGTCGTGACAAAATTGCTTATGCTGTATTGGAGGTATGGGAAGCTGAGATTGGTTTTGGTGGATTCCTTGGAGGCGAAGGCAATTCATCAGATTTTAGAGATTCAAAGTCATGGAACAAGTCCTTGGATTTTTACGATTTGGGTGGCGATTCTTTAGCAGCTGTGAGAGTATGCACGAAGCTTGCTGAGACGCTTAGCTCTGAAGGTAGTGACATGAAGAATGGCGGAAGCTGGTCTAAAGTAGAAGACAAACACGAAAGAGCAAGTCCTCTTGTAGGAGTTCAAGAAGGCAGACACTTGCAAGACACTGTCTTTGCTGTTGCGAACCTGCTAAGTCGTCCGCGATTGAAGGATTATGCTGCGTTTCTAGCGGCACATGTGGGGGATTTTGAGTCGAGATTGAATATTTTTAACGGCGCCGCAACGTCAGGTAAGCCTAAAGCTGAGTCTACTGCCGGTTCCGGCAGCACTTTTAAAAAGCCTGAGACCCGGAAGGCAAGTGATGCCAGTATCCAAAAGCCATTTACCTCACCCGGAGCAGACGATGCGGGACCACGACCCGCGTCACTTCGCCTTGCTGAGAGACTAATAAAAAAGGTTCGGATGGGACCGCATGACCTTGCACAAAACCTTCTACGATATCTGCTCAGAAAAACGGCTTTACAAGACGACACAACGTCGAGTGACATCAAGAAAGATCGTGAAGAATATAATCAGTACAGAAAAATCCTCTTACGGCTAGCTATTGGGCGTGGACAAATAGCCTTTGCGAGAACGATACACGAGGCATCATCTGTACTAGATGATCGCTCCACGTCCATAAGAACATCTCCTCAAAAGCCTCTCGTTGATACTTCCGATTTTCTCCGTCGATTGTTGATTCTCACTCTGCAGAGGAACCCTGGTTCTTTGGAGATGCTAAGGTTTATATGCGAGGATCTTGCTGGTGGTGGCGGAGAAGGAGGAGAACGACACCCACCACCAGGGCCGAAACAAACCAAGGGCTCCAACGCCGCAAAGAACAAACACTTGCACAACAAGAAGGCTCAGATTTGTTCCGTGGAGAGAATCTTGACAGCATTTGCATCGTCCTCTCCACCAACAGCGACAAGAACACAACATTATGCCTCAACTACAACTTTCCTCCATATTGCTGCTCGTGCAGGATGTGGAAACAAGGTCCTAGATTACCTGACAAGACGTGCTGGTTGTAAAGGTGCGGGGGCTGGCTTCAATCCAAATGCTCTCGATGATTTTGGCCGCACCCCACTCCACTGGGCTGTAGTGAATGGACATCGGGATGTTGTTGAATTCCTTCTAAAACATGACTTTGGCAGCTCGTCGTCTTCTTCAAGATCAAGTAATTCTAGCACAGTAGACCCATCTATCCGCGATAAGAACAATGAGACCGCTCTGGAGTTGGCTGAAAGAAGGGCTCTGTGCGCTAATGCAGCTGACCGCGGGGGCGGCGGGTTACCTGCGAGTTTGTTTGGGGGTATTGCGAAGCTGTTAGGCGGAAGTGGCTCGACCAAAAACCTACAGGAGAAGAAGGTGGCTCCTTAGGGTTTAGGGCTAGCATAGGCTAGCATGATCTAAGGAAATAAGGGAGGTAACGTTGACATCAAGGCTACTCTTCCTTCTCATCAGTATCTTGGTTATTCTGATCAGTTACTTGCTTATTTCAGTTTATTGAATACATGGCCAACTACTTCAACCTATAAAAATTAGTACAACTAGTACTTGATGTTTTGTTTTTCCCTATTGATTCGGTTTTCCCTTTTCGGTTTTCACTACCACTACCACTACACCACGTTCATCAAGCATGAGATCATCTGAGGTTTTATTTTATCGCAATTTTACTCGTGCAAAGGAGTTGACCAGCAAACCGTGATTTCGAGGAAGTCGAAATGATCCCCAACTGTCTATAATGATCATGTGTCTGGCATGTGGATTAAGTTTTTTATAGTACTTGAAAGTTCGTACTTCTGCGATAGGGATAGGATGTCCAAAAAGATGTGGATGTGCTGCTGGCAAGAAGTCGTGTGCAGTGGTCCTCTAGATAAAAAATGTGTTCACGACCCTGATGTCTGGTTGATAATATTATCCGCACAACTCCACGAACTCAACGTCAAGAAGGAATCTCCTTCTTGCACATGCGCACTGCTCAAATAAGACCGTGTCAAAGAAAGATCTTCTCGTGCATTGCAGATCTGCGAGAAGAATTGTGCTTGTGTACGGGTAACTGGACAAGGGACCCTTCATGCAGCTTGCACTAGCTGCTGTAAGTACCATTGGTTGAAGAAATAATTCAAACTCTTAAAAGAAGCAAGGAAATCGAAATTTATTTAGCCTACTAGTACTTTTAGTTACTTTGATACAACTTCCCGGTTAATATTTTAGTCTTTCGAAGAAATATTTTTATTTATTAAGTTGTATTTAATTTGAAAACATCAAGATAAATTGTTTCAATTTCGCGAGGATGGTGAACACCCCCAGTCACTCTCACCGTCTTCCTTCGGTGGCACCCTGCCGACGCGCACCAAGAGAGAGGAGCCAAAGGAGGCGTGAATCTCAGGCTCCCGTGAGGCATCAATCGACTGCCCCTGCCCGTCTGGGCGCTTCTCTGATGCAGCCAAACCAACCCGTGAGGCATCAATCGGCTGCCCCTGCCGCTGCCCATCATCTGCAGCGCATTCTGGACGCTTTTCTGAGGCGAGTTGAAGTGGTTCTAGCAAAAAAGCCCACCGCGGAGACGCTTCTCGAAGTATTGCAAATCGCTACACCTGAGCTTTCAGCCGATGCGTGCAATTAAGGCCGTTCTTCTTCTTCAATGCGATGATTATAGATACACAACTTCACGACCTGATTCTTTCTAGTACAAACAATCCTCCATTCCACCGTTCGTTTTCACGACCGTTTTTTCCACCCTTGGATTGGATTTTGTTTATTCTGAAGAAATGCATGAATGCAAGAGCAAGAATGAGTGGCTCCGGTATGTGGTAACCTGAATTTGATCACGAGGGTTCTCTTCTTGTTTTCCCTTATGATCAATAAATTCAGGCTACCACCAAAACCAGAAAACCAGACCAGAAAGAACAAGTGCATCGCTTTGGGCTCTAATGCAAGGACGAGAAGAAGATGAAGAAAGCTCTCAGGACGCTGCAGCTACATCTTCACCCGGATAAATATCAAGGGGTTTTCGATGAGGTTGCGGAGCAGGTAAAAAAACTTTTTCAACGTCTCCAAGACTTCTGGGAAAAAGCACAAGAAGCGCAACCACAACAACAAAAGAAGTCTCAACAAGAAAAGGATCAGCATCAGAAGGCTCAAGGTCCGCGAAGAAGAGAGGACGAGCAACAAAAGCATCAGAAGTCTAACGTTACCCGAAGAAGAGAGGACGGAACTAGTAGCGCCTATCCGGCTTCGTTCAACATCTTCGAGAAGTATCCGTATTTGACAAAAGGAATAACGTCGAATATGCAAACCAAGGATGTAAGGCTGCACCTGATGAACTAGGTCGTACTAAACCAAACCCTTGCAAGTATGCTAAGCGTGTCAAGAAACACCGCTGCGGCCTGGTACGTATTCGGAAGCTCCTCCTGTGTATGTCTAATATTTATAGAAGTGTCTACTTAGTTATGTACGTGACAAAATACTTGTACTTGAAGACAGCATACTGTCTAATTCACCAGTCACCGCCCCTCGTGACGCAGTGCGCCCGGCTGCGAGGACACATGATGCTGGGGCGACGTGCTCCGGATGAGTGCGAGAAGGAGCCAAATTGGAAGACACTGACAGAGGAAATCAGCGATCTTTCTGCGGAACAGGTCAAAAAGATGCTAGTGGAAGATGGCCCAGCTATCAGCACGTCTTTCATCTTGAAAGAGGGCTTCAGTTATGTTGGGTCGTGTAGGAAAAGCATACTTAACCTTCTCTATAAACAACTTGAGTCTTCTCTCTCTAAGCCAAGCGACAGCACCCGCCGTTTTCCTTCCCTGGCAACAAGAACAGCGACGTGGCACATCAAGAGAAGTGCGACGTTCTGGTTGTCGGGTGGACTGCGTCCAAAAGCGGAGAGAATTGGCTCATCTTACCGCACTTCACGCATACGTATTTGATGCGCAGTAGTGACAGCGTGAAGCTAATAGAAGTCGCTTTTTATGGAGCTGCCAAAATCTGTTAGCTTCAACATTATCAAGCTTCTTAGCAAGAAGTAAGTAGAGATCAAGCGTGACCAAGATCTTCATGCTTTCCTTTTTTAAACGTATAAACTTGATAAGAGATGCCAACAGATAGTTTTGGCGTCATACTTTTTGCCAGTTTGATATTGAGGGCTGCTTAAAATATGTACCCAGAAGCGCGCTGAGAGATGTGCCGTGGTTTCTAAAGTGGAACCATTGCTATCTCCCGTTAAGGCTCATCGTCCCAATCCTTTCAGTTTCTCCGAAAAATTCCGATTTTCGGGAATTCCGATTTATACTTTTTCCCATTCCTTGTTTAACACGAAGGCGATAGCAGGGCCTGTTATCTCGTTCTCCTTCATCTCAGGATCATTGGGATAATAAATACAGGGAAGAGCTGTTCTCTACTTCTTCTTAGGATTTAATATATAAAAATGTTCTCTCCTTGTTCTTAGGATAATTTGGATGATAATGTTCTCTCCTTCTTAGGGAACAAAAAGCGAATTATACCAATTACAGGGAACGAAAAGCGAATGGCTTTGACCTCTAATACCCTGTCCAGATCTCAGTCCACAGCAAGAGGGTCAAAAGACGTTGAAGCTCTTTCACGACGACCTCGCTTTTGTTATGGTCCTGGACTTCAAAGCATATCGTTATCGATATAGAAGATGCTCTGCTTTCCTATTGATAAAATACAAGCGCAGTTTTGGACTCTCACTCCATGGTTTAGCAGTTTGGTTTTCTTTCCAAAGGAAAGAATGAAGGTCCTTGCAAGTATAGTACGGGATGAAGTAAGTTGGACGAACTCGAGGCGCCTAGATGAATAAACGGATCCTAACATAAACGTGGCCACTATAGTTCTTTTTAAACAGTTGGACTTCTTCCTTTTTATGTATTTTTGTTTCCTAGTTAGACGTGCTGGTGCTCCACCGGTGGTATACTGCATAGAAGTCCTCTAATTGTCTGCAGAAACTCCTGGAAAGAGTCGCAGATCACAATGTATGACGCCACTCATTAAGAGCGAAGATATGGGAACGTCGTTCCTAAGTAAAAAGACAAAGGAAGAACGGCATTCCCCTATCGCCCTTCTGTTCTCAATGAGTGGAAGCATTCACGCAACGGGTCCGCAGCTGCTAGTAGCGGAATCGCCGAGGCTATGGGGTCCAATGGTACGGTGTTCCAGCTCCACCCTCCAGGAAGGCGATCCGAGAGCGTTTGCGCCAGATTTTCAGACTTGCGATGGGACAAGACCGCCAAAAAGTGGCTTGTCATATTCAACAGCGTCAACAATGACAGCTGCGGTTTCTGAGTAATTATTTTTTTATTTTGAGAGTACAATTACAATTACAATTAATCTCGCACAAAGTTCAGTGCAGACTGCCTTAAGGGCGTCGTAATTATTTTTTTATTTGGAGAGTGAGATTTTGTTGTTCTACTCTGGTGTTGAGAAAGAGAATATAGGAGTATTACATCTTCGACTTCGAGTACGAGTGCTGTCATATGATCACTCCTGCTCCCCAGTTTACGTCTAGTAGGACCAACAATTACGATAGCAATGCTTATTTTCATGCCACAAACATACCTGACTCTTCCGTCTTTGCCAGGTACAAAGCCACGGCCTTTTGCTTGAAAGGACTGGGATCTGGAGTCGGTCACGTGGCTCCGAAAGTATCAGCCTCCGCCGGGAGAGATTGAGACTTCTTTCAACTTTTGCGGGTGAGTAGGTATTTCCTCTCGATATTTTTACGATGGCAACTTTACTTTTCATGATCATTCCGCTTGCGGATGTGCTTCCTTAGGAGAAGCTAATCTAAATCTATCGCGCCTCTTTCTTTCCTGTTTGATGTCACTCAACTCATTCCCCGAAGTAAGTAGAAAATGATTGTAATTGAGATTGATCTCCCTACTCTTCATAAAAAAACCTTAAAGTATCACAACCTGAAATTCTCACGGACGATTCTCCTAACATACAGACCCTTCTCATGCAGCGAGAGAACCAGGAAGCACCTACAGGCGACGCGTTAGGCGAGCGTTTTGATCAACAACATTTGGTGAAGCGGGAAGGGGGATCGTGGTGAAGATCTTGAAGATTTTGAACTGGAGGTGGCACAACTACCAACTACGTTGTGTAGAACAAAAATCACAAAGGGTCTACGTCGGACGAGGTGACACATCACAACAACAAAGCTTGCTACGATTTCTAGAGGACCGCTCAAAAACAGGAGGAGCAGGAGCATGATGCAATTGTGATATTACTTACTAGGCCAGACCACCACTATTGCAGCTACAAATACGGCAGGAGGAATGATTATTATAGACTGATATACCATGACGAGGAGAAGATGGATTAACTTCATCAGCTTCTGCTTCAGGCAACTCTTAAAAGAAAACAACAGCCACTCGATCCATGAGCATGATTCCGGAAACGAGACTAGTCCCCATAAAAGATCTCACTTCATCATCCCACTCCCATAAAATTGATCCCATATTAAACCTCACATCCAACAACCCTTTTTCAGCAAGTAGAGGCTCCTTTCCAATCTCCAAGATCTTGGATTCAACAAGGCCAAGAACAACAAGATCCGCGTGATGTCGATGCTCTTGTTTTGAATAACGTCAAAATCTTTCTTTCCTCTGCTCTCCTTTGCGATTACGCTCCAGAACTACATCAACATCGTTGACATCTATTTACTGCAGATCTATTTGAGCCATATTGTTGACATTAATACGTTGAACTCGCTGACGCCTACGCCTTCGCGCAGCTCGTAGAAGCTAGACATAGTTGCATCCCAATCATAGATTGTTGATATCCTCATTGTTGTTCTCAGGGGCCTTCACCGAGATATAATCTTGCAGTAAGACGGTATGCAAACGCGACCATCTTATTTGACATCCTAGATTTTTTTCACGCCTTCGCGGAACTGCATACATTTTGAGAGCATAGGTTTGCTTTTGGACAACAAGTTGGTCAGACTTTCGTCGACCCGAACGGCATATAGATTGGCTATGCCTTTGCCAACCGTTTTGCGGCACGTTGTGAGTAGGTCAGACCTTCGTCGACCTGGGAGATTCTGGTAAGTAGACTTACACTCTTGCAAGTGGAATTTATTTCGTGTTCGTCGATGGCGACCGCTGCGGATTATCATTTGAAAAAGTAGCGCCTGGAAAGATCTTGCTGGTTGATTGTAGTTCCTCAACAAGATCCAGATCGTTTTGTACAACCTGTTTAGGATCGATGATCAACAGGGAAAATGATATAGATCTTTAAGTTGTAGAACCCTGACGTTGGCCTTGACGTTGAACCGTATCTATACATTATAGCGTCTGCCTTGCTCGTTCGAAATTCTTGAAACTCAAACTTTTTATATCGTCTTCGTCAGGAACTACCCAGCGACTGTGAATGAAGATTACAAATTCAAATCAGGTTGTGACTACTTTGCATAGTTTTTCAGTCGACTGAGTACAGGGACCCGAACCAAAGGTCCCCACAACTTTCGGTAGAGTTTGTTGAAGAGAACGAAGAAATTGGAATTCCATCAAACTCCAAGAACAGTGACTTCCTAAAAAAAAAACTACAAGTTTCATCCCTCACAATCAAAAGAATGCCGACTCAACAAGGACCTTCCTGTTCCTCTCTCCGCAACGCTGACGCGTTGAAAGACAAGGATCTTGCACGTATCGCTTTCCAAGGCGAAGGGTTTGCTACCAAGAGCGGTTCCGGAGACAAAGTGGAGGCTTTACTAGAGTCTTTGCCAGAATCGTTAGAGGAACTGTCACCAGACGATATCGAGATTGTGCACGCGCCACATTTCGACGACAACGCTATCAAAGAAGTCGTGGCGGGTGCGGTGAATGACGCGATTGAAGATGCGACATCAACGAAAAGCCAAAGGGATGAAGCGGCTTTGTTTATGATGATGATGATGATGATGTCTCACAAGCACGTAGTTGCAGACGAAAGTAGTAGCGTAGTGGTCTTTTTTACCCCTGGAGTGGGTTCATTCATTCACTCATCTTCATGATGAGTAGTTATTGTTGTACTTTGAAATTGTAGTGAAGACCTTCGTCCTCCTGAAGATTTTTAGAATATCCTAGTGCTAAGTCATATTACTTGTTTAGAGGAATTGCAGAAAAACTCTTGCTAATATCTTAGATTCTAATTCCTTGCAAGATCTGTGCGAACGGTTAGAAGAGGAATGTCCGGATAAAGGCGGTAACACTCACACCTGGGCAGCGAGTGCAGGATTCGTGCTACAGACTTCGAAGCGCTGTGACATCAAATGCCGGTTGCCTACGGGATATACCTTTTTCTTCTGGAAAGATGTGGAGGAGTAGAAAATTTGATGCCTTCTACGGGATATACCACCTCCTTCTGGAAAGAGGAATAGAGAATTTGATGTGCTAGCTGGTACATTGACAACCTGAGAAATGTCGAACCCAATTATCCCAGATATTTCCTGATTATATGCATTTTTCGAATTTATTTTCTTTGCAACATTATCATTAACACTAAAGTTGATTTGTAAAAGCTATCATGGTATCATGAGCGAGTCTGGCTCTCTTGTTGTTCGTGGTCGTGAAGACAAGGCTGTCTCGCCAAATGCTTCTAGCATGTTTCAGAATGATCAAGTTGGGGACGCCAGAGGATCCATCTATTCGACAAAAGCAAGGACTCGAATAAGAATCTGTAGAATTGGAATGCGACGAGTCTGTGCTGTAGACACTTCTATGACAGTGGTCAGAGCAGTTTATAGCACGCATGGTGCATGGAGTGCATGGCGCGCAGATTCATAGGGGACGCCAGAAGCGCTCCCTTTAGCTCCGTGCGATCCATGCACTTCATGCCATGCGAGCTGCCAAATCTTACGAATTGTGCGGCTATGAGGATCAGAGCAGTCATCAATGTCAATCTGTTTCTTGACAATTTGAATTATCAACGGGGATCGCGATCACATCCTACTGTCAAAAATCTCCTCTGTGTCAATCATAAATCCATATTTTTGGTCAGGAGCAGACGAGAGAGTTGATTCTTACAATACTAGAAGCGAGGATAAAACTAAAAATTCACTCAGATTGACTTGAAGATAATTTTTCCGCGAAACGGACACGTAGAAAAACATGTTGGAAGCGAAGAACTTCGTCGCTTTGGCACCCGACAATGAAACGAAGATCCTGTTTCATTTTCTGTGCCTCAAGGACAGCTTTTTCATCTACATCAGCACGGTGAGTGAAGTCGGAGGACTCGAAGATCTGCATGTAGGGATGCCACCGATGAATGCTAGGCAACAACGCCCAGCCGTAATACCACCAGTAGAACAAGAAACATCAAGCGAAGACCAGGTGGATGTCGACAATCTTTTAAGCAAAACAACCGCGTCTAAGTTGAGGCTAACAACAGTGGACGAAGACGAGAAAGAATCTAGATCTACATCTACTGGTGGACCAGGAGTATCTGTATCAGACGACACTCGTCCAAATAAGACACGAAGCACTTCTGCATTGATGAACGAAGACGTCCTCCCACAACCCGCGTCTTGTCTTCTAGGTTGTGTCGACAGTCTGGGAAGCAGTTTGGCGAGTCAGTTAGCGCAATTTTTCGGTATGCCTATGCACGTCAGTTGTAACATTGAAGATCCTCAGCTTTCATCTTCACAAGGTGACGAATATGGACAGTTCTATCTGTTTTTGCTGTCTCAATGTCGTGACTTTATCAAAAAAAGGGTCGCGGATGCTAAAGACCAGGACGTGGAAGCTAAAGACCAGAAGGCTTCTGACGAGAAGTTGAATGCTGAAGCTGCTGGTGCGTGATGTTGCTTTGGCGTGCTCAGATGACTCCTCTCATGAGCTGTCAAAAACCTAAACCTTGTCCTCGCATGATAGTACTTGTTTGACCTGAAAAGAAAGAACATGAGCTTCCCACCCGCATCTTAAATGTACTCAAACTCCAACCACCGACCCCTTATTCATCTGTATCCTAATTCTAAAGCTAATGAACCTAGGCTGGGAAAAATTTGAATCTCAAACAAGCGAAGATGCGACTCAAGTATGATGTCATGCTTGCCGGACGACAGACAGCGTTGATGAAGAGAAGCAAGAGCGATCGAGAGATGATGAAAGAGAGTTGTAGCCCTAAAGGCGAAGTTTTTTGAAAACTGCTGACACAAAGCGCAACGCGAGAAAGAGAAACTAACGACAACACTGCGTTCCTGTTCCGTAAGCCCTTACCTAGAAGGATGGTGATTGACTACGTATTTCCGTCATGAGACCAGACTGGTTGAAATAAGTACTCGGAGTCGCGTATAATGTCATGTTGCATAGGGATAGAGGGTGAGCGTGAGGGATTTATTGATATAATATCTTCGTCAATTTCACCACCTTTAATATGGCGCACTCATAGTCACTGTCACGACTAACGATAAAAAATGAATTTCCTTTCCGGTTTGTTTTCCTCCAACGATTCGGCTTATCCTCCTGGCCCCAGAGCAGAACCCGATGTGCAGATACCTGAGGGTGATGCGGTACGAGGAGCCCGTCTTTTCAAGCTGAAGTGTGGTCAGTGTCATACCCTACACGAGGAAGGGATCAACAAGCAAGGTCCTTGTCTCTTCGGAGTGTTTGGGCGGAGAGCGGGACAAGTGCCCGATTTCGAATACACAGATGCAAACAGGAGTAGCGAGATAACGTGGTCAGAAAAGCACTTGTTTCAATAGTATGGCTGAAGCTGAAGGGTTATAAACAAGATGAAGAAGAACAAGAATAGAATCAATATTTACAACTTCTTGGACCGTTCCATCTTCTAATCTCCCGTCTACAATCCACGGCGTTACATTCCTGGCACGCGCATGGCTTTCCTCGGCATCAAGGACCAGCAAGAACGCGGTGATTTGATAGCCTTTATACGTGAAAATGGTGGACATGCTGGAAATGGGGATAAAGCAGGTGCAAGCACTGTTGGAGCTGCAAGCACTTCTCCCGGAGGAAATTCGTCAGCTTTGGCCTCAACTGCTCCAGTTTCGGTTGCAGATGCGACAGCAGGACGAAATTCATCAGCCATATCAAATCCGTCAAATCCTAGCACTAGTTACTACAACGCTCCAAGAAGTAGTAGCCCTGCTCCAGTTCCGCCTAATGCCGTAGCTACGCATAAACCTCCTTCCAGTATGGCTCATACAGCTAGCACTTCTAAGCCTAAAGTCGGAGCCATTCCAGATACTAATCCCGCTGCAGATTGTGCAGGCGGCGGCGGTAGTGGAAATCCAACGACCATTGACTTTTAGGTTATCATGG
Source organism: Amoebophrya sp. A25 (assembly GCA_905178165.1). Classification (NCBI taxonomy): domain Eukaryota; class Dinophyceae; order Syndiniales; family Amoebophryaceae; genus Amoebophrya; species Amoebophrya sp. A25. The sequence goes on along the minus strand of CAJINU010000007.1, from coordinate 1,797,165 downwards.
TTTGTAACTGTAAGTAGACTCAGAATTAATAATATGGTCGTTTTGATTTTCATAATGAATTCTGTCATGATCATTTTTTTTTCTGAGCAGGAGCAAGTGAGAATCTTTGACGGAAATCCGAACGCATCAGGCGACTGTCTTGCAGCTTCTTTCATTTTCTTGAAGCTTTGCCACTGTTGTTTGTGGGCGTCAATGCATTTTTCTCACGCCATAATCGATCCTAATCCACAGGCTGAGGCTTGAGCTTGTGTCTTGGTGGAGTGGAAATAAACCTGTTGTGTTCGCGGAACCCACTACCTTCTAAGAAGTCGAAGGTGTCTTGCTTGTCCTGGAAGGTCTCAGAGAGGAGAGTGCGCATCTATCGGATGTCTTTGTTTTTTTACACGACACGACAAGAACCTGGATTGGGTGGCATTTCGAGAGAAGAATTTTGGTTGATGCCACATTGATATGGAGAGAGAATAACAATAAATCCGAACACGAACTGTGCTGACAAGCAGGAGGAAAGCAGAAGCTTCTTGTGTTTAACAATGACTCATGAACACGCATTATGACATATTTTTTGACACGATCAATCCAAGTGCAATTACTGAAGCCAATCATCTCCTAATCAATTTCAACATCATTTTGTTTTTGCAACAAAGACTTCACGACCTTTTTTATCTTCTCTGCTTTCTCACCTTAGGGGAACAATAACAATATTAACGTTAACCTAGACCTAATTTTTGAGAGCAATCGCAGACAAAACGCTTCAGCGTTACGCAACACTCCCACAAGAACTACCCTTCAAGAAGCAACACTTTTTGGTGACTCTTTGTCTCCGAAAAAACAAAATGACCGTCGTCGCCTGCGATCCGACCAGCAGCTTTTTTGGCTTCATGGGAGTCACATCAGCAATTGTCTTTGCAAGTAATGAGCTCTCCACTATGCTGCATGTATCATTTTAGAAGTAGAACTTCATCGAATTCTCAAGAAACCAACTAGCCAATCTTAAACAAGCAACTAAACGTCCTCCTCCCGCCCACCACCACCACCACCACCCACATCAACCCAGATCTCGATGCAGCCATCCTAAGCATTCAACACTAACACCACCCACATCAACCCAGATCTCGGTGCTGCCTATGGTACGGCTAAGAGTGGTGTTGGAATCATGAGCATGGGTGTCCTCAGACCTGAACTGATGATGAAATCGATTATTCCAGTAGTCATGGCTGGTGTCTTGGGAATCTACGGCTTGATCACGTCAGTCATCATCAACGAAAAACTCAACGAGCCAGCAAAATATTCCGCTTACCAGGGGTATTCAAATTCATATTCATGTCCCAGAACTACAAGACTCATTTACATGCAGGATGCGCTGAGCGTCCTGTTCTCATGTACATCATAGCATCATTCCGATATCGATGATGAGATGACCTCCACCTCAAAAGCATTTTCATCATTACGACAGGTTCGCCCACCTCGGTGCTGGCCTCACGGTCGGAATGAGTTCCCTAGCAGCTGGTTTGGCTATTGGTATTGTCGGTGATGCAGGTGTACGCGCCAACGCACAGCAGACACGACTCTTTGTCGGTATGATCCTGATTCTTATTTTCGCTGAGGCTCTTGGTTTGTACGGATTAATCATCGGATTGGTGGTCGCGTCCGGTGCAGGGAACGCAACAGGTTTGTGCACGCCGTACAGCGGATAAGAGATTCTCTTTGGGTTGTACTTAGAGGAGATTTCTCGATCATTTTTTCGACAAACAATTGTGTACAACATAGAACAGCAAATCCATTTTTTTAATACCACAAGCAGCACGAATCAGCCTCGTGTTTCTTCAAGACAACTCCAATATCAAAAGTCACGGACTTACAGTTACACCTACTCCATTTCTTTCACTTACGTACTTTTTCGTAGTTTTCACATTCACACAGCTTTTCGAAGCCCCTGAATAATATAAAGATTCTATGATCTCGATTGATGTTCTTCTTCAAGACCCTGCTGAGATTTTCGTGACCCCAACAATAGATAGAACAACTCACGCTCTATCGAGTTGTTGGTGCTGACAGGACGAAACAATAAATAAGATATACGGCGTCCTCTGCTTCAGCTTCCCCTGAGGAATTGGATTCTTTAGCCGTCGAGGAGACGTCTGGAAGGGCGTCCACGAAGAAGGGAATGGAGCCTCTCTGTTCTGTGATCTTCGTTTTGCTTTCTTCAGCACGCGAAGTAGTAAAACTGAACTGAGCGAAAGAGAGAAAAAAAAATAACCGGGTTTCAAATTTTGCTGGGACGGGTGTACTACATCTGCATATACTACAACAGTTGCCAAAAGGTTTAAGAGATGAACAGAGCTTTTCCTATGTACAACGGCAGCTGTGTTGCGCGCAGATGAGAGAACTTTTGTGAGGGTACTTAATCATATTTCCAAAAATTAGTGCTCCTTTACTAGTGTACACTTAAACTTGTAGTTGAAATAAATTGGTAAATGAACAAAAACTTAGTTCTTGAAGAATCAATACTCCCCACGACCCACACTCCAATCCCAACTTCTGACTAATCATGCTGCAATATATCAATGCAACGCATCATCATGGTTGATGACATTTTAAACATCGATCAACATCAAGCTACTACTTACGCTTTCCTTTTAGGAAAATAGATATAGTTCCTCAGCAGCAGCCTAGAAACTGGTGTTTATTACCGTAAGGTAAAACGACAGATAATCTCTGCAAAGATGCCGCAGCCAACGACCACCGGAAGCGTGTCAAACACGTTCGGACCAGTCTGCGCGATGGGCGCTGCCTCGGCAGGATTGTAATACTACTCTTCTAGTAGAAGGAGTGGCCCTTTTTTTTTCAAATATCACAACAATCCCAACATCATAATAACCTACGACCATCGAAATCTTCCAACTACATCCTCAAACTACAAGAACAGCTTCAGGAGCTTCTGCAACAGCTTCAGGAGCTTCCACACCCAATAAAATCTAAACCTCCTACAGCTTCTACATGTACGCTGTTAACCACAGCCGAAGTGAGTGGGTTGACGTGCTGCTGGACTACTGCCATCACAAGCGAACCCAATACTCCCCGATGCGAACGGATGCGGTACTTGTTTTTTGAAATTCGATCCACTTACAACTTGATATGATGTTGAGGAATGCGAATGGCAGTGTTATACATAGTTTCATTTTCACATCAGGAAGACTAAGAGGACCAAGTTCTGTTTACTATTAGTACCACAGGATATCATCAAGAACATACACTCTTTACCAGATGGTGCGCAACGCTTTGAAGGTGCTGAAAGTTGTGCCGAAGTAAGAGGTTTTTTTCAAAGCCAAGAAGCGACGGCGCCAGGATGAGGCGTTTCAATCATTTTCCAGCGGTATCATCGACGACATTGTTCTCAAGATTTGTAGTCAAAGGTTTTCCTCACGACCCTTCCTCACGGTCACTAAATGAGCAAATAGATCGAGATGCGCATTTTTTGAATGAGCATGACTCGTGAAATGATGCTCAGACTTGGCAGAGGAGGACGCTCTTAATACAGCAAGTGCATGTGAACAGGAGGATGCACTTACATAGCACGAGTCAAAAGACGGGTCTATGTCTATCATTGATTTCCTGTTGGTGAAACGCAGACCCAGGGGAAGCAGTTCTGTTCGAGTTTTCTACCTCTCTTTCGCAACAGGAATGTTGCTGGAAGCAAACCGCAAGTAAAACGATCTTGGCTTCTACGAAAGAGGTGTTTGATGCAGTAAATCCAAATATGCGCTTAATATTTAAATCGGCTGTCACATACACATTTTTTTAGTCTAGTAGACTGAGGATTCGTTCTTGCGGATATATGGAATGGGTACTAGTAGCTTTAGACAACCGAGGAAGCCGTGATCTGCACCTTCTTCTAGGCGTGGTCTTCTCCTACTCTCATTTTGCTGCAGGCCTCCACCTCCTCGTTGTTGCATAATTTCCTCGTTTTCGCCCTGCAGACCACGTTGAGACATCTTCTAATTTGACTGAGTATCTGTAAAGACTCGCTAAGTTGACTAATGAGATCTTCACTGCTTCGGATTTTTTGTCGTCGTCCCCCGCTTACTTTTGTAGAAAGAAAAAGATTGAAATATCATGATGCCGGTATAGTTTCACCGACTTGCTATGCAAGTAAAAAAGTCGATAAGCTAGATTTATCGAGCAAGAATAACGATAAATCCGTTGTAGAAAATAACGCTAACCGCGAACCAGTACAACCAGAAGAACGGTTTCCTTCATTTGTAAGAAACCTGTTTGACAAGCTAAAATCATTCCTCAAAATGGTCACCGCAGACCCAGGCTCGAGCCTCAAGCGGCCTTTAGAAGCCGTAGCTAATTCTCAAGGGGCACCAGGAGAGAAGGAGGACGCCGATGCCAAGCGACAGAAGAAACCAGTACAACTAGAAGATCTTGGAGGCACTACAGGAGCAAATGGTGCTTCATCATGTGGGAGTCCAGATAGCGCTCAGAAAGTAAAACCTGGTGGTTCTTCATCTTCAATTTCAAACCTATTAGCAGATGCGAAGAGTGCAGTACAATCGCTGCGAGATGGACTTGTTCCTGCGACTAGTGCTGTTGCTCAACAAGCAGGAACAAGTAGTTCGTCCTCGTCCTCCACCAAGCTGACTGCCTTGGACATGATGAATCTGGGGAAGGCAGTTAAAGCAACAAATACAGGTACAGGAGGAGCAGGAGGAACAGATGGTGTTGGAGCTACAGGTTCGGCGAACGCTGGCACAGGACCTTTGTCCTACTGGGAGGATTTCCGCAGGGCAGAAAGAGCTTTCAAAACAATAGCCCAAAGTACATCTTCTGCGACATCCTCGTCGAAGTCAAAGGAAATCATCGTCAAAGATCATCTAGCTTCGACGTCCTTTCACCCAAAAGTTTTCACCAACTTCGATCCCGACAAACCCCTTCCCTTTCAACTAATCGCTGACGGCCTCACCTTGATCGAGGAGAAGATTGGCAGCGGTAAAGGGTCCAACAAAATGAAAATCGTCGTTTTGACTAACGTTTTCCGCACGATCCTCTACAAACGGAAATCCGACTTGCTCTTCGCGGTGTACTTCCTGCTATCGAAAGTAGGTGCTGACTACGAAGGGTTAGAGGTTGGAGTTGGCGACTCGCTAGTTTTCAAGGCGGTTTCGACGTCGTTTAGTTCGAGTCAGTCAGCAATTCAGGACTTGATCACGCGATCGGAAGCGCAAGACATAGGAGAAGCGGCTTTGATTATGGCAATGGTGATAGTGAATCCGTCGTTTTTCAAGATGAAAATCGAAATAATAGTATCATCACCAAAACAAGCTGGACCTTCTAGAACAAGAAGTGATAATATCATGATATACCACTGGTTTTGTTAGTACATGAAGATCATCATCACTGCTGCTGCTCATCCTCATTCGCATTCCTCTTGTGAATACTTAGGCCTCTACTCCCAGTATTCGCCTCTAATCCCCTCCTGAAGATGAAGACACGGCAGATTATGACGCCAGCTAGGTTGACGATTGCGAAGGTCTTCACTGAAATTCGCGATAAGATCGCGAAGGCAGAGGGCAAGAATTCTCAGAAGCAGAAAACCGAAACTATGCAAAAGCTGATTGCCGCTACTCAGCGCGACGAGGTAAAATACCTAGTTCGTTCATTCCAAGCTAAGTTGCGTGTAGGCATCAACAATGCCACAATCTTAGTCGCCTTAGCGCATGCAATTGTGTTTGCGGATTGCAGTGACAGTCGGACAGGGGGACCGGAATTTGGAAGTGATTTGGAGCTGGAAGCGAGGCTGCAAGCGATGGAGACGGCAGTCAAGCGGGCATACTGTGAATGCCCCAACTATGAACGAATCATCAATGCATTGACAAGTCCTCCGCAGCCTGCACCAGATGCCACTAGTGGCGAAGCAGGAGGTGCACCTGGTGCTGCATTAGGAGTTCCTACAACTTCATCGTTCACCCACAACTACATCACTCCTGAGCGTCTGAACAAGATGTGCAAGATCACACCAGGCATTCCTCTGAAACCCATGCTCGCCAAGCCTAGTAAGGGGATTCACGAAGTTCTTGAACGCCTAGCGAACACGAAGTTCACTGCTGAGTACAAATATGATGGTGAACGAGCGCAGGTGCATGTTTACAAGACGAAAAGCGGGAAGATCGAGTACAGGGTTTACAGTCGAAACAGCGAAAACATGACACCCAAGTATCCAGACGTCATCGAGATCGTGAAGAAAAACCTCGGAGACGGAGTAACGTCGCTGATTTTATGACCAAGCAAGCGGGACACTCCTGGTTCTTTGAAATAATTGAATGATTCTTTGAAAGATGACAAAAAGACAAAGACTTAAATTCTTGATTGTTGTACTTTCTGTGTCCGCATCAAACTGTACTCTCGTCTCTGCTCCTTCCTCAATCTGTTTTGTAGCAGCTTCTTGGTCTCATCTTCCTCTTCCTCGCAACATAAGTACTTTTTCTAATCTGCGTCGACGCTGAGGTTGTCGCTTACGAACCAGCTACTAAAACGATCCAACCCTTCCAGAAGCTCTCCACTCGTAGCAAGAAGAACGTGAAAATTGAGGATATCAAGGTCCAAGTTTGTCTGTTCGTGTTCGACTTGATCTTCTTAAACGGTAAGCCTTGGACCGGGAAAACGCTACTTAAGGGTTTCCACAATTTTGCTTCCTCCTGCACTACCATGACCATTCTTGACTTGTTTCCCTCCAAGAGGAAATACGAAGTCAAGGATGGTCTGAAGAGAGCAAAAATGGCGCAACCACTAATCTACGCGAACGTCGTGACAAGTTGCAGTCGGCGTTGAAGCACAGCGAGGGGACGTTGCATTTTGCAGAGGGCAAGGACATGGAGTTGGTGGAGGAAGATATTCAGAATTATCTGAACGAGGCAGTGGGTGGAAGTTGTGAAGGTTTGATGCTGAAAACGCTGGACGACAACGCGACGTATGAACCGAGTAAAAGGTCACTGAATTGGCTCAAGTTGAAGAAAGATTACATGCAGGGGATGGGAGACAGCGTAGATGTCGTGCCGATCGGTACAGACTGTTTGTTTGTTGAAGATGATCACATGTACTTTCACTTCTACTTCTAGGCTACTTCTGGTTCTGTCTTTCTTTTTAGCACCATCTTGATATTCAAGAGCATTGTTCAATCACAATGTGTATAACTTGAACGCAGAATTTTTTCAATAATTCTGATGAAATCATTTTTATCATTCGAAAAAATGAAAACCATGAACAAGGTGCTTGGTTCGGAACAGGAAAGAGGACGGGAACATTTGGCTCTTATTTGTTGGCATGCTATAACCCGGACACTGACGAATTCCAGACTTTGTGCAAAGCAGGCACTGGCTACTCTGATGAAGCGTTGAAGCAGCATCACGATTTCTTTAAGTTACGGCTACAAGGATTCTATCTACTATAGAAATGACATCAAGATGATCTTCAACACTTTTTACTCTTACTGTAACTTCCTTTTCCTTCTAGTACTAGTATCATCGATCCTTACAACGAACTATTTGCTCCAGCACTTAACTACTCCATCCTCTAATCCTCGACAAAACCCGAACCAGTCCAGAGAGCAACATCGTGTGGACCGAGTCGCCGCATATCAAACCCGATGTTTGGCTCGAAATCTGCCAAGTATGGGAGGTCAAAGCAGCAGATTTGTCGATCTCTCCAGTTCACTGTGCCGCAATAGGCCTCGCTCACCCAGAAAAAGGCATAGCTTTGCGATTCCCGCGATTCATCCGAGTGAGGGATGATAAGAACGTGGATGACGCGACAACGGCTGAGCAGATCAGGCAAATGTACGATTCGCAGTCAGTTATTGCGAGCGGAGGCACTGCTGGGGCAGATGATGGGGGAGATGATTTTCTCTAGTTCTACTCGTTGGAGATGGACATCAACTTCAACATCTAGATCAACCCAGAATGGATTTTTGATGCAGCAGATGTGAATGTCTATGTCATGATTTGCTTTCGATCTTCAACTTTGTCATGAATGAAGCAGCGACTTGATTGTAATAATTAGGCATATCCTGCTTTGGCGAATGAACTCGTCTTTTTTTAGCTGCAGTTGAAAGCCTCAGTAACTACCCTCTCCCTGTGCGACACCAAGAAAAACATACTGCATCTAGAAGGTCGTAAATCTAGATCTACAAGGTGGTCGTAAAGCTTTTTACAATATGTTCTTGTTCGGCTGCCTCCATTGTGTTTGTGAAAAGACTCATCTGGAGCAATGGCATTGCATGCTCTTGCCATCTTTTGAGATCGACATTATACACATTGTCATTACTCCATCGATCTACATCTAGTATCGGTCCCTCGTCGGTTGCATAGTTCTTCGGTAATTGACGAAAACTCGATGCACTACAGCCTGTCAGAACTGGCTCTGCAAGTTGTAGAAGACTCGATGCACTACAGCCTGTCAGAACTGAATCCCTTCCCTACTTGTGCATTTCCTTAATGAGAGTTGAAAAATCTCACACCTAACTTGTTTGAGTTGCTGAAAACTACTACTACAACACATCATCTCTACATGACAATAAAGGATGTTGAGTACTAGTCGTGATGTCCAACGTTTTGCTCACTTTCATTCTCAGTATCAGTACTTCTACTTCTACTTCTAGCCTGGTCCTCCCAAAGTTACAGCTCGACAAGCTAGCCATGTCCATACTTCACTGCGTCCTCGACGCTTGCTCTTGGTCCACCTGGCCATCTGCCATGATGGTACGACCAGTAGCAGTCAAGCTCAGGTCCCTCGGAACCAGCTTCTTCGAAAATGGTGCTTTCCAGCACTACGCTTTTGGCGCAGCAGCAACAGCCGGCGTTCCTGACAGGCTTAAGAAGCAGGAACAAGAAGAACTTCTGGCCGACCATCCTGCATCCCAAAAAGTGGATGAGGTGGAAGGAAATTTCATGGACCCTTTCGCGCCAGACTCCCCAATGAATCCGATGAAAGGAGCAGCAGTCAAGGCTATTGATGCTGCTAATGCGATGCTGGACAAGGGGCCAGAACAGGTGTTGATGGAGCTCAAGTTAAGGCTCAAAGCCATTCATCTCCAGCTCCAGAGAGTCTTTGTTGATGCAGGATCCATGCGTATCCCTCTACTTGGATTCTCAGAGTATGAGTATCCCAGTAGGAATACATTTACTTATTATGAATTGTAAACACTTCAATCGTTTGAGGTCTAACTCTAATCATAGCCAAGGTGGACGATCTAGAGTCTGCATCGCCATTGATGGACAAACTTAGCAAGCGCGTGAAAGAGAAAGAGGGCGTGCAGGACCTGAAGACGAAGCTAGAGACGGAGTACGCACTTATCATGCAGAAAGTAAGGAGTTCCTATGATGGATTCAGGGCTTCGTTGGATGAATTCAGCAAAGCAGCTGATTCTGGTAATTCTGATGCAGTGGCGGCTATTGTTATGAGGAAGTTTGCAACTAATTAGAGATGCTATACCTCGCGAGTGGGTACGTCAATCAGTCAATCCTTGTCCTTGAAGATGTTTGGATCATCGTTTTATGTAATGCTATTGTAGACGCAGGAAGGCGGTGGTATCTAGAAGAAGATGCAAATGGAAACTAGAGTAGGATCGGATGATGATGTCTTCATACGTAGGAAGATTACTTGAATAGTGAAAACACACCAGTAGTAAGAATCTCAGATCTTCTACATCTACGTCCAGTGGCCCCTTTCATACCTCTCGAGCGCGAAGCTGCCATCAAGCTGTGGCGATCCAAGATGCTGCTTGAAAACACTGTTCTTCAGGCCCAACACAAGATCGTACAGGCGAGGAAAATGCTGTTCCAGGGTGTTCAGGATGCAGTCGGCCATATGAAGAAGGTTGGTGGTCTTGCGACTGGTGCGATGGTTGGCCAGAAGAATAATGCGGGAAGTTATGTCTTTGGTCATGTCTAGAACTGTTCCTGATGCATGATTCTGTCTAAAAGTCTGGCGCTCCGCTAAAAGCATCATGTGACCCTTCCACGTCTTCATCTTCATGATCACCAAACCCTCAACCTCATCCTCACCTTCTCATTGTTCTAAACCATCCTCCTGACCAACACTTTCGCCACACCCGATAGCCGTTTCGTAGGCAAAGACCCAAACGAGATGACGGAGGATGAACTAGCTGCTTTTAGGGCAGCACAGAAGAACTGCAAGTTGGACTTGACAAAGAAGTACGATTTGGATGCCATGACTGACGAAGAGTTGGACAACCACATCAAGCTGCTTTCGAAGTGCAAATCGCATAAGCTATTTGGGGAGGATTTGAATATTTATGGATGCGTTGGACATAGAGCTGAACAAGAAGCAAGAGTATCTGTTCTTATGCTGCTCTAGTTTTAGAAGGAGCACATGATTGAAGATTCTAGTCGTGCCAGTGGTAAGTTGTACTTAGGTTAGCTTAACTCATCCATTTAAACCCAGAAGATACAACATCCACTCTTCATCTCCCGCAGAAGCTCCGAGACCGTTACATGCATTTTCCCAAGAACTTTAGTTTCAACGACTTGATGGCCGGTTCGATCTATCTCTCTATGATGGTGTCCGAGAGTCGGAGCCTCCGAAGGAAAATGGTGAAATACGCTAGGGACAATCAGATGCGGAACGAGATGGAAGACGCCATTTTGCGGAAACGGAGGTCTGGCGAGTACAATCCAGACGAAAAGAAGGAGAAAAAGCTGAGACAAAAGTACGGTTTCCGCTTACCAGACGAAAAAGGGTACAATGAGTATTGGCAGCACCGCTTGCTTGGTACGACGCCATTGTATTTGCAGAAAAACCTAGTGGATTACACGAACGTCGGGGATGCGAAGTTTCAAGCTGCGTACTTCACAGATTGCGGCAAACCAGTTTCGAAGCGTCATCATCCGTACATTGTCTTCAAGAAGCCAGTCCAGCAAGTGCATTTGCGTGTTCGAGACCACTACCATCCAGAAAGAATACTCTACGATGCAGATTTCTTGTTTCAGGAACCCTCGAAATATCTGGACGAAACGATGCCTGCGATTCGAGGATGGAAGGGGAGTGGGGGCTCTTTGGGGATTGATTTATGGTGGTGCAATTGTAGCAATGGTGGTCGTCACTACAACTACTTAGGTCATTTACTTATCATTGATAATATTCTTTTTCAAGCTCGCTCCACACCCGCAGCAGGCGGGTTTTCTCAAATACAAATGATTTCAAACATTTATACGAATGTTCTCCTATAGTTGGTGATGCATCTTTTGTATCCTCTCTTCATATCCCAACCTTCTGGCAGACAGCGGTGCACCAGCTTTCGCAACCGAGAAATCAGCAAAGGCGGCAAAGGCAGTCAAACTGAGTACCAAAGACACGTCCAATACCGATGTCTATGGAAAACTGCGGTTTCCACGTCTTTGTGCCTATGCCGATGAAGAAGAGTGGGAGAGGTTAGGAAAAATGAATCCAAAGGTGGCTGGAAATTACAAAGAAGAACAGGGTAAGAACTCTTGGATGACTGAGATCTTCAAGACTAGTGTTGGTACTCATGCTACTCATGCTCATGGACCTCACGGAGGTGCTGGAAAAAGTAGTAGCAGCAGTGGGAGCGCCAGGAGCACCAGTAAAAGTCGTCCTAGTCCTAGTCCACCAACTCATCTTCATACCGAGTTAGTGAACAAGAGCAACCGACCAAATCGCCTTTTTGAAGAGAATAATGCGGTCAAGCGAAACGAGATGTGGAGTAACACTGCAGCTTTTGCAGGCGACACTGAAAACAACGACCACAAGCCGAACAAGACTTCGTCTTTCAGAAGTCTTTTTAGTGGAAGGAACTCTCAACCTCCGCCTACACCGACAGAGATGGGTCACGGTCTATGCCCTGATCCTTATCGCCCATGTCAGATCTACGAAATGCTGGTCAGCACGAATCACAGTATGCCTAACACAGGCGAAGGCGAAAGTATGGCGTTGCAGGAAGGACCGCAATTGCCGAGTGTGAATCTGGAGGACAGCCACAGCGAGGATAATATGGATTTTGATTCTGGAATGCTAAGTCTCAACAATGATGTCTCAGGGGAAACCGATAAGATATTATTCGGAGTCCAAGGCGGCATGAAGCACAAACACACTTACACACCATCGATGCTAAGCGGGAACCGTGCCCAACCGAGACCTCAGAACCGAGACATCGTAGATGCTGTTTTGGCCGGGAAGAAGCCGACTACAGTAGATACTAGCAAGAACCACGGCAACAACTACATCGCCTTGTCCTCGTCAACTCTGAACAAGAAAAACGTGGAAAACATCTTTGGTAAATACCAGATGAAACCTGGAAATCCGATGAATGAAATGGTGCAGCCCAAGGTCAAAGCGGTTTTGGAGAAGGGAGACTTGAATACCGCGATGCTAAACAACTACTACGCGAAGAAGATGCAGCATAGAAATACGTATGAGAGATGAAGATTTTTTGGCTTTGGTTTTTTCCAAGAAGCACTATTGAAGTCAAAAGGTCGTCGACGATGTCAACAATTATGGTAGCACCTCTCTGCTGTGCGTGTGTTTCGTGAACAATCTCGTCTTATCGTCAGCAACATCTTCACGTCGCTCTCGTCGTACAATCTCGTTGCCGTTGTCGGATTCGAAAGACAGGGTGATCGTCTTGCCGGAAAGAACCAAGGAACTTGTCGTGCTTTCGCGAGTCGTGCTCGCGGAACCTGGTGTGGCTTTTGCGTTCTTCCAAAACGATGCCGTGATATTCAAAATTAGTAGAGCGCCTAACGTAACACTTCTTATGATAGAACACTGAAAAACTACGCCAATTTCCAAGAAAGATAAGCAGAGCAGTTCTCCAAGAGAATGGTGGTCGCGACATTGGCAGTAACACAGCCGAGCATTCTCGGACCTCCGAGCCTAGACTGGACGTGGCTCGAAAGATGGCGATCCTCTGGCAGTCTGCGAGGATCGCAAGCGTTATTGATGGGCGAGCAATCATCGTCAGCATCCTCAACATCTGTCCCGGCAGTGCTTCCACCAGGATTCCACCGTCCGAGAGGTAATATTAGAGGCGGCACGACAACAGGCACTGGAACTGTGGCACATACAACTGGAAGCACGATGTTCCTAGATCCTGAGTCAGGAGCAGCCCCTACGCCCTCCGTGTCCTCAGTAGGTGTTTCAGCAGCAGGCTTTTCAAAAACCAAGACGAAAATGATACCATCGTCCTTCCTTACAACCACATCGGAGCCTCTGGAGGAGCGCACCCTATTTCAACTTCCTCCTCGGCCATCGAGGGGCAGGATAAGACTGCTACGGACCTCTACTAAACTTGCTAATGTAAGAACTACAAGAACGTTTACTACATCAGAAATATCGACTTCTTCATCTTCGACTACAAGAATCCCATTCCCAACAAGCTTCGCTGCCTACAATGCGGATAAGTTTATCCCACTGACGCGCTTTCGGCAACAGCATCGCAGAACGGAAGATGGGAGACTGTGCGCAGCCGCGTTTATCCAGGACCAACAACCGTTTACGAATTGCACTGACATCGCCGCTCCAACCGCAAACGCAGAGAACGTTGTAGGCAGAGAGTGGTGCTACGTGGAAGCTCAAGTGATGAATGAACCTGTGAATGGTACTCTTCTTGATGCACTCACGATTTACCGATGCAATTGATCATTATGAAGCTTCAGTTTACGTTCTGATGTAGTTGGTTTTTTCTTTTCATTAGACCTATTTTGCATGTAGGCTACAGATATCACGTTGAATATTTGATCACAGACCTACAACATATCCATTTGGGAATAGTACTACACAAATCTAAAAACTGAACCCAAGGTAAAATGTTACCTAGTTGGGGATACTGTCAACCAGTGCCGGACTATGATGACATGCGACACGATCTTGATACTGAGAATTTGGCGGCTGCGGATTTGCCAGAAGGCGTCGAATTGTCCGATGCAGAAATGGATGCAGCGGGAGAGAAAGCGGCACAGGCGGCGGCGATGTAGGAAGTATAAGTAGTTCGTTGTTGTCTGAAAAAAATAAGGTTGTCTTGGTCTTAAAGAACTATAGCTACCGGGAGTCCTCATTGGTAACTGAAAGAAATTTCAGAACGGTAAATTGAATGAAGCACTTCATTCCGAAGGTGACACTACGAAAATGATGATGCAATGAATTCTTACAACTCGATGTTGTGAAAACTCAGCGAAGATGATTTCCTGCTGTCGTGTTCATCTAGGCATGATCCATCTGCATCTGTATATCCTTCCATTGAAGAAATATCTTCATCATGGAGGGTGTATGACAATGACAACAAAGTCTATCATCTCTGTAAGAGTAATAAGTCTACTCTGTTCGTCTCAGCGAGAACGAGAACGAGGAAACAAATACGAAACTGGAGAGATTTGAGAAAATAGGAGCGTGGTGGTCCTTGTTTTCTGTCCTGCTCTCGCTTGCTGTTCTCTGTATTAGTGTGACTCCCCGTCCAGGTCCCCCGTTATGTTCATCTTTGACCAGCGTCAAATTAGTACAAGTTGTACAGCTCTATTTCTAAGCTCCAGCGATTACATCAATGAGTGCGATGTTGATAAAGATTTCACGCAAGACATCAATAAAGATAACAACTACGACATAGACAGAAGGTGGTCAACATGATTTTTCTGTTTTGGAACCATCTTGCTGCCTCATCTGATACGCGAGATCCTTCCTCTGGCAAGAATTGGTACTAGAGCATGATGGGGGACCACGCTGGTTCTCCTCCTCGGCCTGACCCGGGCCTGTGGCTGCGCGTGCGCGATCTCGTGCGGTCCTATGGTTCCATGATACCCAGAGAAAAGGAACAATTCTGCGGGACCAGCACCAAGAGCAGCCGCAAATGCTGCTTCTACCCCCAAAAGAAGACGGTTGTCTACTAGTTGTACGACTGATTTTTCTCGAGAAGAAGAAGATGGCCGTGGAGGTATAAATGGATGTTTTATAACTTTTGTATTCGTGGTGATCTATTATGAAGATTGTGAAATGATTTGACCCTTCTGGTTTTATTCCAGATCGAAGATGGCAGGAACATTTCTTCACAATTATTAACATTGCTGCACAAAAGTGAAGAGATTCAATAAATCTTCAGGTGGAGTAGAAGGAGAAGAACTTCTTGACGAGGACTTGAGTCACTCGGTTGTACTGGAAACCGATCCTTCCCGCATCAAAGATATCACGTTGGACTTGATCACGCGGATGTGTGACTGGGAACTATTTCGTTTCTTGTACAGCAAGACGATAATTGGAACGAACCCCTGGAAGGAAGACTTCTGGTTGCAAGTGCTGAACTGGAAAAACACGAACTCGCAGGGCGCGTTTATCCTGCACTTCATTTAAGGGTAGAGGATCACTATCCTGTGTGGACTATGCTGAGTGGACTCGGAGTCCTCCTTGATTCACAGGGGAAAGAACTAGGGGGAAGGAAGGGCACTCCACTCGACTCGGGATAGTGAAAAACTACCACTAATTTAGGCTCAATGCGGATCGCGATTTCGCGCGTGAGGTGCTCTTCTCGGAAACCGCGCGGGACGGAAGCAGCGGATTTCCTTTGAAAAATTTGATATCCGCGGAAACGCGAAAGGCGAAAATTTATAACGGACCAACCTATTCGCCGGGTCCTTGCTCAGGCTGTGCTTACTGCGATAGAAGAGTGCAAATGTTGAAAAGGAAACATAAGGAAAAGTATCTGACATTCAAGATGTTGGAGGACGCTCTACTACGTAGTGTGGACGAAGGGAACGATCACGCTAATCTTCTCATATCCGCAGATTATCACGACAAAGGAAGTATAGGCGGGAAACGAAATTCAAATTCTAGTAAGCAAAAAATGCCACAACTGACCTTCAAGCCGTTTCGGTACTACAAGTGCGAGCTGGTCAGATCGAGTAATGGGACACTGGGGTATCCTCTTCGGTGAAGGAGATGAGTGGCGACTTATCATCGAATCCGAGGCGATGCGCGTCCCTGTAGGTGTCGAGTCTGCAACCTTGTCCGGTGTCGCTGTCCCCCTAAGAATCGAGGCAGCCTCGTCGACTTTTGTATTGAAAGTCGAACTTTTCCCTGTTTCAACAATCAAAAAGCCGCATGCGTTTTGGCTGCAGAAAGCTTGGAAATGGTAGCGCTCTGGGCTCGCCTGCTCAGTGTTTTCCACGACTAGGAACCGGGGCGCTCTTATAAGTATCCGGCTCGGTGCAGGAGATGAGTGGCTACTTATCATCGAATCCGAGGCTATGCGCGTCCCCCGTTGGAAGTGCTAGGTGCTGACATCCCGAGCGGAAAAAGCTCTTTAATATAGTACTCGTGAATAACCGGGATTCATATTTCAGGAATGTAAATTGAATGAGCATGAAGCACGTACACTTTATCGCGAAAATAACAAGAGAATGTTGATGATCATGATCCAATGAATCCTCCTGTTCCTTCTGTGTTCATCTAGGCACGCGGGATCTTTCTGAAAAATCGGTTGATGCGTTCCTGAAGAACAGTCTCAATTTTTGGTGGTCTCAATCCGAGGTATGATCTGATCGACTGTCAAAGGTACGAAGTTATGTGATCCTTCATCTACATGTTTCCGCGGAAGAATGGCATTTTGACAGACCACTCAATTTTTTGTGAAAGACTGATCGTGATGACTTGAGTGTAATCTTGTCGTACAGTGACAACTAGTACTAGAAGATCGTTCTCGTAGGTAAACAAAACTAGCATTGATGTACTTGACAAGACGAGCTGCACAGGACGGCCACGAGCTAGGTATGATTGCGAAAAATTCGATGACTACAACTCCTGCGCACAGGATAGTACAACCCTTGTGGATACCCTTACTTCCTGGTATGCTATAAAAATTAGCTAATCATCAAAATGACGGACCAACAACCTTCTATGATGGGTGGCCCAGGTGGCTTCGCATATGGTGGCGCAACCTCCTCCACCCCAGTACCACAGCGTTTTTCCTCTGGTGCCCTCCCATCACCGACCCCATCTGCGTGTGCACCACAGATTCCAGCTGCTTTGCATGCCTTGCAGTACTTCATAGACGAAAGTATCGAGGACATGGATCAGGCTGCTGCAGCCCAGCAAGGGGCTGGAGGCTTTTTAGACGGAGGACAGAAACGAGGGTCGCTTTTTCCTGGAAGTTATGAAAAATAATTTATATAATATGTTGGTTGTAGGCGTACTACACTTACTCTCGTCACTCTGCGGTTGAAATTTGAAAAGATATTCTAGTAGAATGAATCTCCGCCACTGGAGGCAGAGGCATCTTCCAGTCTCAGTGAAAAGAGGTCTTTCAAGGTGAAGAACAAGTAGTGACTGTCTCTATCATCTCAAATCAAAATTGATCTCTAATATCCGCCAGCGACCTCATCCGCTTCTTGCCTGTTGCCTATGACTAGTCCCGAGACCCAGGTTTACGCAAGTTGGCACCTTCTGTGGTTCGCCGAACACACTGACGTAGAAGCCAACAGAGTTTTAGCCGAGGTCGACGCCGAAGCGCATCTCTACTCCTCTGAAGCTGACTATCTCAAACTGGCGTTTGCGAAGTCGCGATCGTACAGGAATTTCGTAGCGATTTTGAGATGGCTAAGGTGGCTGTACAAGTTTCAGACGGAGAACGAAGAGCAGGCTTTGCGCGATGCCGCGAGTGATGGAGATATTGAGATGCGGACGAGCAAAATGGAGCCAGGAATGGACGCAAGCTGGCCTGTGACGCTGCAAGCGATGCGGAAAAAGTACTACCTTTGCTGCTTCTATTGATAGAATAATTCATAGAACTTTGCTGCTTCTATTAATAGAATCATTCATAGAACTTTGCTGCTTCTATTAATAGAATCATTCATAGAACTTTGCTGCTTCTATTAATAGAATAATTTCTAGAACGGATGTAGAAGGATGGACTTGGATGTACTGGATGGACCCCTCTGCTGGGTCTTCCGATCCTCCTTGAAATGGTGGGAAGTGCATCCGGTCCATCCGGTCCATCCCATCCCGGACCTGCCACCCCTATAGATTATTCTACTTTAGAGATTACTACTTCTCTTGATCACGTCGCTCGCCTCCATCCAGTCTATAATAGATCCTCTGACTCTTCTTCACAGGGCCAAGCTTCCCCAGCCAGCAGCCTTTGCTTCAGGCATGTCGTCCCGGCTTGCCTTTCACCCTGACGGCCCTCAACAGTCGCCTGAGATCTTCCAGGATGACGAAGCGGAAAGAAAATTGACCCGAGACCTCTGGCGACACCTACGTACAGGCGACCTGTCTGGCGCTTTCGCCCTATGCGCGGACCGCGGCCAGTCCTGGCGTGCTGCGTCTTTACAAGGCATGCTGCCTGAGCAGAGAGCTGGAAGCTCCTCTAGCACAAAATTATCTACTGCTACATATACGACAAGAAGACCCAGACTCCACGAATCGCTGCCCAAGTCCCTAGCTAGAGCAGGCAACGGCGACGAATTACGGGCCAAACACGGAGATTGGTCTGAATGCTTTGACATTTTTATGCAAGGAAAAAGTGCACTCACACTCAAGAATGAAAGTACTAGCTACATAACATCAACATTTCGCCCACTTGAAGGATTCCAATTCATCTATTCGATTTCTTGAGTCGTCGTGTCGTGAGTGCACTTTTTCCTTTCATAATTTTAGATGGCGTAGAAGGAAACAAGATGCGGGTACTTTGGAAATTGAGCCAATTCGAAATCTCCAGAAGATTAGTCGCAGGAGGTGCTGGCGCAGAAGCTTCGGTGGAAACTACTTCTGCTGTTGGTGCCGGTCTTGGTGGATCTGGAGGTAGAGGAACTAGTTCCTTAGTAGGAGGACCTTCTGGTGCTTTCGAAGCAGCCATAGCAGGATACTGTGGTGGCGTAGCACCATGCCTGCACAGACTCAGCTTCACGTGGTGGGATCACATATGGTACCTCTAGTTCTTCGACGATTTAGATTTTTTAGTATATGTTAATCAGAAATCGAAAAGGAAGTTCTGATAATTCTACAACCACAATGGAATTTATTCTAGTGAAGATGTCTACAACTTGGAGTTGTACTTATTCTTATTCCTTATACTAATACTTCTCACGAATTTGAACCACCTCCCCTCCACTTCCACACAGGTCGGAGCTCCACTGTATCAAGGAGCATTTCGTCGAGCGTTGGCTAGCCCTCCAAGTCGACCCTTTTGACCCTGTGCGTAAACGCCTTTCTGGTCCCTTCGCTGCCGTAGCCGAAGAAGACTTAGATGATGCGGTGTACACTGAAGTTGCCAACATGCTTCTGCAGTTTGAGAATCATGAGATATTTGAGATTCGTACCTTAGCCCGCGAACCTTTCGCGAGAGTGCAGGCACACTTGATCTTGACCGCTTGGAGTGCCAGAATGATTGCGCCGACGTTGGATGTGCTGGCAGACTGGGGAAATAGAGGCTTTCGAGCAACAAGCCTGGAAATGGGCAACATTCAGCAAGATGACGTGCCTTTTGTAGCTAAGAAATTCGCTTCAAATTTGGCGTGTTTCTTCAAGGAACACGTAGTCCTGGCATCATCTGGAGGCTCGGGAGGAGCTAGAAGCGCAGGCCTGTTGTCGCCACCAGATGAAGAAATGTTGGCGATTGAAGGAGGGTATTCACTTTGCATTTTATGTTCCTTTATCTTCACATTATTTTTTGGATGTCGCTGTCTGATTTATTTGACTACAGTTATACTATAGTAACTAGATCATGTAGTTGTTGTCAAATGGAAATTCGAGGAAACGTACTAGAACTAGTACAAGTTGTATACTATGAATATTACCCCAACTCCTCAGTTCCGCTCCGACCGCCACTTCTCCGGTCACCCGGGCAGACGCTGGCGATCGCAAACTCGCCGAACAGCTTCTTGCCGAGGAGGATGAGCAACCCCAGTTCTACTCCGAGTATGCTGCAGACCTCCTGGTGACGGATTACATCACAGAACTAGCGAAGCAGGACATCAGCCACAACTTGGACGAAATCGTGGAACGATTGGCCATGCTATCGGCGCCAGCTTTAGACGAGAAGAGTGTTTGGCTGCTGGACTATTGTAAGCCGCCGGTGATAGAGACTGGCGAAGACATGGAGGAGAAGATGAAACAATTTCCTTTGGTAGCGCATAGGTTGGTGAAAGCTCTGTTAGATCGGTTTACTGGCCGAGCACTGTTGGTGTTGACCAGAGCAGTGCAAGAATGCTTGAGGAAGGCATGGTAAGAATTTATGAGGACAACTTCTTCTACTTTTTGTTTATTTCTCTATTATTCTTCTACTTCCCGAATCGTGTTCTGCTGCTTTTCTCACACCAGCTGCACACTAAAAGATTTTTTTCGGCGCCTAACAAAATTCTGCACAATTACATCTAAAACTAAACAAACAGGTCCTCCACAAGCCACGACCTTAACCCTACCAAGCTTTTCGCACTCTGGGACGGCGCGCCCGCTGACGACACCCAATACGAAGAGACGCATGACTGCGAGTTTCTCCTTTCAGTCCTCACTATCGTTTGGGGTATGCTTGGTGTCGACGATTCTCTAGTACTTCCACCTCCTGATGCAGGAGCCTCCTCCGAAGTAGATGCTCAGGCTCTTGAGGAAGCACGCGCGATCGAGATAGAAGATCGTTTGCGATTCATGCAGGAGCTGCTAGAAGGTTTGTGTCATGTCGTAGGACCTGAAGCCTTAGAAGCGTTTTCGCCGGTGAAACATCAACATGGTCATGCTGATGGTCAAGACACTGGAGATCATGAGCGGGAACGAGATAGTACACAAATGCCAATGGGGGCTATGGCAGAGGAGCAAGTAGACGACGTAGAGGCAGTTCCACATGCTTTCATTGGTACGCCAGTTGTGAAAGAGAAACTCCCACCAGCACATCCATTATCTCCGACTCGGCCTAGTTGGAGTCTGGCGAAGGCGCAGGATCAAGCCGCGAGAGCTGGAGTGGGCGCTCTGAACCAGAAGGAATCTTCGAAAGGAACAACGAGGACGAAACGTTTTTCAGCATCTAACAATGTCTACAAAGTTGTAGCCTCCAGCAAGAGCAAGATTGCAGGAGGCAGTGCGCCTGCTAGTGGACAAAAACCAGGCGCTTCGCCTTCCGCTGCAGACCAAGACGCTCCACCTCTCTCCTTGACCGAGTGCTTTCTAGGATTGCGCTCATTTCTTCTGAACGAAGCTGTGCTTCCACTTGTGGTAGACCTCTTAGCGACGTACGCCTTGAAGAACCCCTTTAGGGCAGCAGCGTTTGTGGCTGTTGTGGAACAAGATCCATTTTGGGAGATGCTGCTGAGAGAGGACGAAAACTACCGAGATGAACACGTAGAAGCCCCTGCAGCTTCAAGCACTAGTACCACGACCGCCAAACGAACCAGTCTCAAGAGAGTCCTTTCCTTCCTCAACTTCTACAGAGACTACGACGACACCGTTAGAAACAAGGAACTTTTAAGAGAGTGCATTCGCGAATCCAGTAGGGGTGGCGAAGCAGCAACAGCATTGGCAGAACAAAAAGAAAGTTTGACGAATGCGGCAGCTGAGTTTTTGATGCTAGGAGATGCTTCTTGTTCTACTGCAGCAACATCCGGAAAACCAGGTCTGCCGCTACAACCGAAACATGCTCGACCGCAAATGATCGCACCCCTTCGCGATTTCTTACTGGGTGATGTTACTATCGGGAAGTTCCTTCATCAACAGAGTCAGACGCGACAGAACAATTATGAACCGGATGCAGGTGCAGCAACGACGAATCAGTCACAGTCGCTTTCCACCGTACTTCCAACAGAAAGCTGGAGCATCTTTTATCAAGTCAGTGGCATCCGATGTGTCTCAGGCTTGCTGTCCTTCTACCGCCAAATAAACGCAGAAACACGCGCACCGGTTGAAAACCTTGTTTCGCGAAGTCCTTGGTTCCTACCTGTATTGGGCGAGGAACATGCGAGAAGATTTTTGACGGAGTATAGGAAGTAAGCAACTGCTAGCGCCAAGAGTTCAGTTTGATGTTGATGCAGACACACACATCCAGAGATTGATTGAAAGCCCTCTGTTAATAGTTTCACCCCAAATATCATGATTGAGACCTTCTTCGCGTCGCGCCTACGCAAGAAAACGCATTTTTATCAGAATCCAGTCGGAGTAGGAGTACGAGAAGCAGCTCCTCTCACTGTGCAACACAGAAGTAATGCAACCAACCTGCAAAAAAAGGCTTCGGTGTTCTCCCCTAAACATACCTATTTTTATCCAGTATTTGTATTCTGTTTCTGCTCCTGATGCTGAAAGAAAATGAAGATTTTTATTGGGTTTTGACATAATTAATATGACCCTCTCCCTCACTGTTCTTGTGGTTGTTCTTGTGGTTGTTACTACGTATAGATACTAATATTGATCTGTGCTGCTCTGCTGATCATGAACATGATCAAGACCACGCGTGTCTTCTAAGAAGAGATGTCAAACCTTGTTGTGCCGACTGCGAATGAGAAACTGTAATGCGTCAGTATAAGTGATAGGCTAAGAATGAGATACTTGAGAAAGATCTCTTGGTCGTTGATTTAGTTGCAGCTGCTACATCAGCTACTCTTTTCTCCTGTCCTCTTCTTGAAGCCCTCACCTAGTAATCCTAATCCTTCATTGATTCAATACACAGTCGGGATGAAAAAAATGGATCGTCGTTTTTCATTTGTCCTTTCAAGAAGCAGTGCTCTGGTCCTGACGTTGACCATTGTTGGCCTCACCAGATGTGGATGTCTCGCAGCGAGTCTTAATAGTGCGCGAGGCAGCACCCCACGTGCTGCGCCACCAGGAGCTAGTCTAGCTCTCAGTCCAGTAGGAGCACCAGCATCGTCACCGTCGATTTCATTTTCGTCTTCCGATATTGGCAAACCATTACCGTTGAGTCCGCCAACGACCACAGAGTCTTCGATAACAACAGCAGCAGGCTCATCTCCGTCTGCTGCATCTTCTCACCTCACCCGGGTCCTCGCAGCCGCAGCTGCTCTAGGCACAAGTGGTGGCTACCTGGCACGTGGTAGGACGGGTAGTGGAGATAGTGGACGTGGAAGTTATCGAAAACACCAAGCAAGCGGGGATACCAACACCTCCGCTACAAGACTCCTCACCTTGCCTGCCTCAACCTCTACTACTTTGTCCTCTACTTCCAAGAATGCTTTACGTTTGCCTATATCAGCTGCGAGAAAAACGACAGGCAAAGTGACTATGAGACAGCAAGGTCCTCGCGACAGCGATAGCTTGTGGCCGCGAAGCATGAAAAAAGTAGAAGGGACTTTTCAGGGATCATCTTCAAGGAGTCAGATTACAAAAGCGCCAACACCATCTACCTCTGATTCAACAGACACCTCCTGTCCAGCCGACCTCTTATACGGCGCTCCTATGCGTTTTTTGATCCTACTCGAAATCGGACCGACCCAGCATAAAGTAGCCCTTGCAGCTGTCAGTGAAAAACGTGTTGAACAAGTATTTTACACTCGCGAAGTCCCTATGGATTGGGGTAGCGTCTTATATCAAGAATTCAACATCAACGGCGGAGCGGGTGGAGATGGAAAGAACAACAAGGGCGTAAGTAGTAGTTCTCAAACGTCGACATCGTCAGGTGGAAGTTCAACATCAACAACAGCATCTGCGCCAACAAGATCACCCTCATCATTTTCGGCCATGTCCGTTGAGGAAATCGAAGAGATGATCGCCGACTACGAACGTCGAAACGAGGACGAAGAACTCTCGAAGGGTCTCCAAGGTCTGCTACGAAGCTTCGACCGTCTCGAGTTAGACATCAAGAACGAACTTGTGGATCACGAGGGACAACAACCTGGTGGGACAAAGCCGACAAAACACATGGAACAACTGGCGGAAGTTATGGATGGTCTTGGTGGTGGGGATCATGCTAAAGCTACTGTACTACCTAATCATCCAAGAATGGAACAATATTTGAAGTATTTTTTGCATTTGCCAATTTAAATCACAGTCAGTGAGTGTGAAAACGAAAAAAGACCACAATAGACGTGACGTCCATCAAGACCAACTATCCGCAGATGCATTTTCCTTTCAATTTTCTGTCTCTGCACCTCTATATCTTCTAACAACATCGGCAGGAACCCTGACGGCGATGCCCAGAAGTTGGGAGCAGCGAACGCAAAGAGGCTCATCGAGGCCTTCGAGGCAAGCGTTGAGATCGTGCAAGAATTGGTTGAGGGAGCAAAGGATGCCCTCGAGATCTACTGTGGAGGCAGTGTGAAACAGGTATTGAGCCCTAGTTTGAGGAATTCTACTTACTCAAAAATTTCCAGTCTGAAGACATAAGATTGGAAGTGTCATTTTTTCCGACGCGTCACCTTCACGATTACTCAGGTCTCCATCCGCGCCCGCGGAACAGGCAGATTCTGGTCTTTCGGAGGTACGAGCAAATCAGGAGTCGAAAACCTTGATGCGATGAGGCGAACGAGGAGCAGCGTCATGCGCGACGCCTATTGGACCTTTTTGTATAGTGAAACAGGCATTGACGACTTCGAAGTGGTCACTCCGGAACAAGAGCTTTCCCTCAAATTTAGGGCCTAAAAATATGCTAGTTCTTTTGATGAACGAAGTCGGACTAAGTAAGAGGCATGTTAGTTGGAGGTGCTTCCTGTCAAAAGGAAAACTAACACTACGAAGATAAAAACTTTGGAAGACGACTACTTTGGAAGATGAAAACTTTGCGAAAGTAACAAGTTCTAAGAAATATAGGGCAGCGGCTGTGCGAAGACAATTGTGGTTTGGACAAGAAGGAACTAAAATGAATGGTGCAGGCGGAAATGCAGTGGAGGTGTACGAGGATGGGTCCAGTGGCATGCTGGCAAATGTTATGAGCTTGAGATGTTGCTGTTGGGTTTCATCCGTTTTATAGCATCCCTTTTTTCATCAGGTTTGGTCTTTGTTTAGACATAGACTTTGACCTCAATGATGTCTAGAACAAGAACATCAAATTCAACTTGAACCCTGTAGTTGTTCCGACATCGTTGTTGTACTCTAACCTAGGCGATAACTACCTGAACCGTTCTCCGTCTGCCGCTTCGCAACTTTCTGCCCCTCTGTTCGACATCACCGACGATAGCATTCAACTCGCTAGTATGTGCGGACCGAAGAAGAGAGGCCTCCATCGTGCAGGCCCTCTGCCTGACCGGTTACACATCGCCATGGGTGGAACTGGGGATGTCGCGGCGCTCTATCGACGCTTGCTCAAAGAAACTATCAATCCGGCGAGTTTAGGCTTCGTGGACATGTTCATCCACTACTTGCAAGGGTGGCTTCTGCCTAACGCACCACAGGCGGAAAAGAACGATGACTTCTTCATCTCCTGCCAAGTTGAGGATGTTGACCAAGAAGATGAGAGTCCTTCTACAACTTCTCGTCCTCCGACCACTAGAACGTCTCCTTCAAGAACCACTGCTTCATCCACCACACATCAATTTCAATCTCAAGAGGAATCATGCAAAGTTGATGATCTAGAAGATCATCATTCGGGACAGAAGTCTCCAAAAACATCACTGCCATTGGGGACTTCGAAATCTTCAAAGCCTCATGTCAACAAGTTTCCACCTCTAGTTCTGGCGATTGGGCCAAGGGGAGGCTCAGTCTTTGAGCTAGCCAGTGCGCTGATGGGTCCACGTTTCACGCCGAAGCTGGTCTACGCCTTACTGTCGACTCAAGTAGCGGAAAAGAGGACAGAGTACTAAATAAACTGCAATATCATGTTTTCCACCATACTCACTCTACTTCACGACTTTTGCAACCACACATAGCTCTCCACTCTCCACCACATGCACATCCAGGTTCCTCCGCGACATAGCTTTTCGGTCCAGCAAGAAGCTCTTGAGTGATGCCCAAATAGAGGAAGCAGTGCCGCAGTTGTGCTTGCTTTATGCGGTGATGTTGAGCTGGGGAATCGACGAAATCTTCTGGGAACCTTTGCCGTCTTTCAACATCGGCTTAGCGGACGAACTGCGAGAAGAACTGTTCTTGCCTTACGGCACCACCAGGAGGTTTTTTATTGGCACTTAGTAGCTATGAACTAGTAGATCCAGCACTACACATCGTTGTAATTGTTTCTTGATCATCCTCTCGCTCACGCTCTCGTCCTTGTCTTTTCCGTTGACGTTGTCGTGTCCCAGAACGTTATACCTCCTGCTGATAGGTTTTTTTTTGCACAACCCTTTCGCTGATGTTTGCAACATGATCATCGTCGGATTTCTTCTGACTCTTCCGCTTCTGCTTCAACTCTATTTCTAACAATAAGACGAAGAAAAGAACTCCATCACGTCACTGGGGCTGCCGCGATTACCTGACTTCGTCGGACAAGATGATAAAATCTTTGACGAGCTTGCAGCTGGGTATCATTCGGATGGATCTTCTGTAGGAGGTTCTTCGGAATAAGAATTTTAGACGTAGACGTTTGGTGGATAATGAGATGGTGAAAGCATGGAGAATATGTTTCTGAAGTGTCCAACGTAATGGGTGATTATGTCTGTGAGTATAGCCAATTGAAGTTGTGTTAACACACGAACAACAACATCAACATGATCATACACATACTCTTCAACATTCTATCTAGATCATAACATGCGACATTTTGACATGGTTATTCCTTTCGTCCATGTTGTAGTTTTTCATAGAATCAAATGTTTATCACAGGCATAAACATGTTGGATATTTTCATCTACGCATATTTGATATTTGCGAATTTGAGATTAGAGTGTCTACTAACGTTTTTTTTCAATCGATTTATTATTCAACACCAATTTGCAACCTATTGACTTTTTGGTACGCTTCCTCCGTATTTGTCTTCCCCGTTTCTCCCTCTCCATATCGTCCCATTGCCGCATGCAGATGCATATCACAATCACTTTAAGGTTCACGGTCTTGTTGAAATTGTAACTAGGACTTCAGGTGGCGAAGCCTAAGGATTGAGCTAGTATCGGCACCACCGTCTTTTTTTAGTCTGCAAAAACTAAAATCAGTCTCGAATCGCGGATCCATAGCCATATCACATTTCGATGAGAACTATACTTTTTCGTAGGATTTTCTCCCAGTCATCTTAAACTTAAAAGCTGCTTCACGGTATTCATCTTCGCACTGTAAATGACTTTTACCAGCAGGTCTTGGTCTTCCCAATCATCTTTTTCTTGGGAAATATACGCAGATGGGTGAAAGAGAAAGAACAAAGAGTATCACAATCACGACTTTTCTTGATGATCTGAGTCACATTTTGATGGCAAGCAATTCTGCTTCGGACCACTCTAAAAAATTCGCAGTGCCGTTTCTCGGAAAACTACTTACGGGTCACATGATCCACATGACGGTCTGTCGTTCGATCACCATCTGGAAGTTCTGGATTGAGATCACAGCTACGTATTTTTAGAAGATGAAAGAAGGACTCTACTTACATTCGATCTGTGATGAGCGAAGCAGCAAGGTTCGAGATCGAGAGCGTGTGAACACTCTGTCAAGTTAGAGAGAAGAGCAGAACAAAAAAGTTTTCATCTGTGATGAGGAGCCAGATGCAGATGATTCTGTGAGGACATTGAGACAACAAGCATGGTGTAGAGCGATGTTCTTGAATAACGTTACGTAAAATGATTGACAATCATTCAAGAACCGGGCTCCAACTACATGTTCATCTTGACACGATCTTCCCTAAATGCTAATCAGGATAGGATAGACAAGTAGAACGCGTGTCTGTCAATGACACTTGGAAAACTTTTCTAAGAAAAGCGCCTGAAGATGAATTTCTGTGACGAGGAACCAGATGATTCTGTGAAATTGTGTATGATCCTCTGACGAACGGCTTTTAGAAGTGTCCTCGCTTGTCATTGTTCAGAGACGCTTTTTATTCATCACCCTGGCGTTATTTATTCTTATTGCTTTCAGTTGTATTCAACTTGAGCCTAGCTTTGATGTTTTTGTGATGCCATTGTTTGTATCACTCGCAGAAAAGTAAGAGAGTAGATACTAATTCGAATCCATCGCGAAATATCTATCGAATTCAACTTCAAGAACCTCGCGTTCATTCTCCTTGAGGACGTTATCTTCGGCAGACAAAATGGGCGCCTGTATCTGCGTCGATTCCTACTACGATTCGTACTACGAGGACGATTACTACTATGAAATGGAAGATAGGAGAATCGTTTACTCACCAGGTCCAGCCGCGCCAGTTATCTACACACATTCTCCGCCTGCCACTGTTGTCGTACCAGCACCGCAGACGGTGGTCCTGTCGCCACCAGCGCAACAGGTGGTTTATATCTAGGGTCTAGCCTATGCCTAGTACTAGCACAACTAGGGAGTCAATGCGGACGAGGGTCGTGACTTGGACGTAAAGGTCAGCCAGATAGGAAGCCTAGGTTCTTGGTCCTATTCCTCGTAAGGAGTCGGCAGGGAGAGGGATTCTGTGGCATGGGGTTTATATCTAGGACCTTGGTAGAGCTAGACGATGTAGCCGTCATCATGTAAACCTGCGGGGCGGGGGGGGGGCAAGGGGGCGAAGAAGAGTGCACGGAAGCGACGAAGGTCAGTTTGAACCTCGATGTGGACTGGCACAGGAGGTGATAGAAAATTCTATTCCGAAGATCGTGTAAAAATAAACAATGCCAGAAATAACTAGTCGCTTTTTTTTATCGCATCATGTTCTTTTGATCTTTTGTTTTATGACGAACCAGAAAGTTTAGAAAGCACGTCGTTAGCGCTATGATCGCAAGGAAGATGATAGAGCGTCTCAAGCTAGTACCTGTTGTGATCATCGCCACAGAAGTGTCGATGACATTATAGATACGTCATCTGGTTAAAAGATCCTGTACGAAGTCGACGAGGAATGTGAAGTTATAGAATGGTGCAGATTGGCATTGACAGAGCTACATCTTGTTCTACAACAACCAATTTTGTGTGATTGAACTGCTTCTGTCACTCTCGTCTCACCCAACAACTACACTGGAAGTTAAATTTGCAAAAAGACCGGTCGGTCATCGAGGATTATGAAGATGATCTCAACATGCTTGATGAAATCTGAGAATCTGTAGCACCTTCTCTGAGGGCAAGCCCTTCTGATTCTTCTATGGACAACACACTCCTACTACTCAAATCTGGAGCCAAAAAGAAAAAATACCCTTTTAGTACTTAATTCCTTGTTTTTCCCACTTACAAATACAACAGGAGCCGAAGGGCTCTTTGAACGAGCATGAAGTAAAACATCGTAACTAGACTTAATGTTGTCCAAAAAAATACATATTTTTGTTCAGGTTAGTTTTTAGTTACGGAACAGGTCACACTAGCAGTGAACAACAAACTAAGAGTAGTACTAGACGAATCACTTCTACCTTGGAAGGAGCGGCTTTGCTCTTAAGTCTGTTTTCTGTTCGTGCACTAGCGCTAGAGGAAGACGTAGTGGTAAACCCATTCGCTCGTCCTCAACACGTGTACTTCTTGCGTTTCATGCGCCCAATTTCAAGAATTTGCATTTGAAATATTTCTCTCACCTCTAAGTAGTCATAATAAATCTTTCCCATTCTGTGATTGATTCTGCATCTACTGGTCTATTTGGAATAAAATTATGATAAGAAAATAAAATGCTATTGGTATAGGTATAATTTTAATTGCTATAATTTCTGTAACTAAACTATTTTGAAACAAAGAACGACTCAATATTAACTACATCAACGTCAAGCAGTTGTGTAGAAGATCAACACCATGATGGCAAATGATAGTACGAGGATCAGGGTGGCTCCTCCGACCGGGACCACCACCACGACGAGCACTCGCAAGAGGACGTTCCGCAACGGAAAGAATGTGTCCGTAAAGATATGCTGGCGTCTCCTTTTCAGTCTTCTCGCAAGTCAAGGAAGACCTGCTGATGCTGTTATTTTCGTTGCTGGTGCTGCTGCTGCTGCTCCAACCGCAGCTGAAAGGCCATCATCTGCCTTTGGTTTAACTGCGCCTGCGCCTGGAGGCACTGCTGGCCCAACTGTAGCTGAAAGACCGAGTCGTGGCCCAACTGTAGCTGGAAGACCAAGTGGCCCAACTACGACTGCAGGGGGAATAGCTGCGGACTCAACTGCATCTGTAGCTGAAACAAGACCAACTGCCCCAACTGTAACGGAAACGCAAACTGATACAAGTGCAGCTGAAGAAGGATTGCCTCCAGCTTTAGCTGCTCGCTATCTGCATCAGAGGGAAACGATCGATACCATTGCGTTCGCAAAAGGACTACCTGTAAACGAGGTTCCTGAAACCGCTTGGAAAACCGCTATTGATGTGGATCGTGTAAAAGAAGTACAACAAGTAGTAGCTAAAAAACCTGCTGATATGAAAATGAAGATGCAGAAGATGAGGGACCACGACGATGCAGTTCTTGCAGAGAACTCAAAATGGGACATGGACATGCCTATGCAGCAAGCATCTTCGGATGTTGAACAAGATTCTCGAGACGATGTTGAATCGTCTACTCAAGAAGAGGACCTTCCAGACCCTGAAAAAAAGCCGAAGATGATGCGTCGTCAAGAAGAGCCGGCACGTTTCTACCTTTTTCGCGCTGTGGATCCAAGTGAAAGCAAATTGTGGAGTCCGACACCTCAGCAGATCCACAACCACTTCGTCTTTCCTCTTTGCTCTCGTGATTATGGAAAAAGAAAATCAACAGGAGAGTATTTTTATCATATCTAGCCTAGCATTAAATTACGAGCGAAACGGAATGGCAGCTAAGTTTTTAGTAGAGTCTTCTCGTGTGAATATTTCCCGTCCCTGTGTGTGAAAAAGATTCCTCACACCGGGACAGGGCCTCTGAAAAGAGAAAGATCTAACTAAAAAAGCGGCTGCGTCCCTTGTGGGATTTCCTGCGCTATGAGCATGAGAGTATTTATTTCGTCCATAGCCTTTGCCACACTGCTTTTAGCGGCCGCCAACTCTAACATAACCGATCCAATGTACAGTACATGATCCAGGGTGAAGAAGAAGATGACGACAGGAAGCGCACCGCGTCGACCACAAAAAGTATTAAGATTTTCCAAATTACATCATCCACGCACATCCTTGAACTTTGTTTTAGATTGAATGTAGTAATAGCAATAGGTCAACGTCAAGGATGTTCACCTGAAGAATGTAAATGCAATGCTGTTGTACCCTTTAAAAGTAGGGCGTATTACAAGATAACCCTTGGCGCCGGCGGAATGTCGAGAATACATCGCCGCACACCTGGTCCTGGGACCAGGACATATGTTGTTGCTTAAGGCCTCAAAAGATTTACATTTAGATTCTCACTCATCTGCGTTAATCATTTTTTTTGTCTACTAATTCATTCTAATCCTAAGCAAAACCATGTATCGGGTTCGTTATTCCATCACGTCGATGACAATATAATTTTGTATAAATTCTATTTCATCTATATCTGTTGGGGTTAGCGTTCTTGGGTAAGTAGAGGGGTAATTCAACATCAAGCAGCGGCATGGCTGCCAGAGGTATTTTTTGCATGAACAAGAGAAGGAGAAGAGGGTGGGCAGAGCGGTCACCATTGGTGACGGTGAGGTCGAGGCATCCTCATCCTATCTCTCGTCCTATTTCAAGAAGAGCAAAAGTGGCGTATTCTAAGATGTTTTGCGCGAAACAAGTTGGTGGGACCCAGAACGGCGACGGCAGAATAGAACGATACTCGGAGGTAGTCGTTATGACTCTGAATCCATGCGAAAGCTCAATCGAAGAGTGCGTGCGCTCTGTCGCGACGTACACGCTTTTCTCACGGAAAACGAGTACTTAGTTAGGGCTGCGAAGGAGATGCTCGATGCTGAAGATGAGTCATTGAGACTAAGCGCACAAGCGGCCTGGAATGAAGCGAATCTGGCCAAAGCTTTTGAGCAAGCGCGTGAGCTTTTGTCACCACTGATGAAGTATCATCTGAAAGCTTTGGGGTATGATATGTCGTTTGAGCTCGATGATCACGCAGCTCAAAGAACACAAGAATCTATGGTGGCACTGATTGAAAAGATGGACGAGGGAATATCGTCCCTAAGAAAGATGAAGCATATCAGAGGACGACATTCCCTCGTTGACATTCTCGATCAGCGGCCTCATTCAAACAGTGGCTCGCTTTCGAAAAAATGCTTGTCATGCAGCTTTTTCTCATACGCATTGGGAAGAAGTTGGCGCCAAATGCAGGGTCTCACTCTCATCTTCTAGAGGAATCTGCAAGAAAAGGAGACCCAGACGGGGAAGTGGACGACGAGGAAGCAATAGTTCTTAGCAAAGATGGTAGAAGAGACAAGGAGGTGTTTCTTGCACATGATTTACGACTGACTTATACACTGATGTCACGCAAAGACACAGCTGTGGTCGTTTTGATGCCAAAAAATGTGATAGTAGATGGAGGAGGTAAAACCGCTACCGAGGAGGAGGACGACGACGAGGTGGAAGCAGTAGAAGGAAGAGACCCATGGTTATGATACTCAACTTTTAATTCTTCATCTCGCAGCATCCCGCTACAAGAGCATTTTCCTTTTCGTCTCCAATATCAATGGTGTACTTACTTTGTATACGGGTACTAGAAGTACCGGTACGCTGTCGTTGATGTTGTTGTTGGAGGGACCGAGATATTAAATTATAGGAAAGCGCTCGCCTCTAACATGGATCCGGATCTTAGAGCGACAGCTTGTTCCTGGTTGCATTCCTGATCCAGAGAGGATAGAAGATTTGGCACCAGAAGAGCGCTTATGTGGCCTATCACCTTCTCCGTGGCAGAGTTTGCATAGAGATCTTGCTCGTTTTGTCGTTCCTGTTTTGGACCCCGAACGGTCCACTTTTTCTCTGTATCACTTTAAATTAAGAGCCGGCTGCTAGTAATTCTCATCAGATTTTAAGTCCTTGGCGAAGTAGAAGTAGAACTCCTAATGATAATCGCATGGTACTCCCACTTTTTACTTGTCAAGACTCATCGTTATTTGCTCCTTGCAGGAGACGTGTCGAGAGTAATGTCTATAAGGCACATGATCTCTGTTCCCGTTTAAAGCGGAAAATCGACCATGTTGTCGAATGACAAGCAGTTTTTTTTAAGTACTTGTTCTATGTGTTGTTCAACTTCAAGTTGATGTTCATTCAAGGAAACATTCCACAGGTGGGTCAATCTTGCCATCATCTGAATGTTCGACTCTAATTCAAGAAAAGGAAACAGGAGATCGACTAGGGTATGCAATCGCACCCCCAGGAGGCAGCTTTCGTGGATATCGACCACGGGAAACGGTCTCCCGAACAACAGCAACTGCAGCAGACAATACGCGTCGGCTTTACCGAGAATTAACTGACTTTGCGCCATTTTTTCTGTCTGAAGAGATCAAGTCATTTTCGGCTTGGAGACCGCTGGAAATAGATGAGCGAACTTTCGCAATACATCCAGAGGCTCTAGTGAATTATCATGCTGGCCGAGTTGGTGGTGGCTCTAGTACCCATGTTCAGGCCGGTGGAGGTGCAGCGAGTGTTGTCGTGGGTTGGACAGCAGAACTGTTCCAGGGCTACCATTCGCGTGCATTGGGGCTCGTTCTCCATGAAAACTTGGTTCAGATTGGCATGCTGCAGCTGTGGGATGCTACTCTCGAAAACTACCGTCAGAACCATGCTTCTCGACGCTACCAGATGGAGCAGCGGCTACAAGACGAAGATCCTTTTGAGCGAACGGAACAAAACGGCGCGCGCAATAAACGTCGCAAGGTACTACATGACCAACTATTTTCGAGAAAAAGCAGGCCTGCTGTGAGGGTGAGGACGAAAGAGGGGAAGCTCAAGCTGCGTCAGAAAATTGTTAGGTCGAAAGTAGCGGCTATACTGAGAGATAAAAAGCACTGGACGATACAGGAGTTTAGAAGTGAGCTGGAAAGTGAGGGGCTATCGAAGCCAGAACTTTGGGAGCAAGTGCAACTGTGGCACGACGAACACGAATTAAGAGCATTTCGTCCAAATCACTATCTTCATATAAATATTTATATCCATAAGTGTCTAAGTCTATTATATACTGATACTTATATCAGTCTATTATATCAATCGAATAGTTTTATTGGAAAAAATATCGAACCTAGTCCAGTAGAAGACTGTAGTTCTTACCTTCACCGTCGTTGTCGTACAGAAAAGCGCTAAACGAAAGGAGAAAAATAATATCCGCCTTTTCTCGCTTTACGAATTTGGTTAGCAAACTTTTTGTTCTGCCTCCATGCCTTGCAAAGAAAGTTCGAGTTGGGCTCGAGGAAGTCCACCGCGACAGCATTGCAGGGGAAGATGTTGACACGACAACACCTCAACAGCGAGATGATCATGAACCAGTGCGCGCTCCCGCTCCCGCTCGCGATAGTGCAAGAACACAAGCAAGGAGGACGTTGAATCATGGCGATCCTTATTTCTTGAAGGAGCACGAATTTCACACTCTTCGAGATTCTCAAGAAGATTTGGCGGAAATAGGGGCCAAAACCGAAAAGGGATGGAGAGCAGAGGAGGAGAATTTGCAGTCCGTTTATCATCCGAAGAGTAATGAGATGCATCAGAATTATTTGAAGCTAAAACAAGAACATACTTTTCCTTCACCTAGTCCAACATCAACATCTGCCGCGTCGGCATCCACCGCGACGTCACGACGAGTTGCCTCGATGGACGTGGACGATGATCAACTTGAGGAAGCGGGAGACGACGTGGACGAAGACACGAAAGACCATCCTCTCAATGGGGGCATCGTCCTAGGTAAGGCTACCGCTGAAGCATCATCAGACAGCATGCTCCTTGACCTCTTATTTTCCATGGAGAAAAAGGAGCCCAGGATCGATACTGTCAGGGATGCGACCGCGCTAGCGCTAACCGAGGCGACAGCTCTGAACCCCTACTATGGGGTAAACACAACCCCTGTGCGCGTCTTTTTGTAAAGGCCTACGCCCCTTCCGTCTTGAACATATCACCAGACTGGACCGCGTCTCTGTCGTCATCTCTGATTCTATCGTCTGGAGAAATACTCCAAGCCGCTCCTCAGGTTCTATGGATGTAGTTTTTCCTCCTGACACTTAACAGACCACCATGATCTCCATCGAGGCTACTCCTTATGTTCTTCCCTTAAACTTAATCAGACTAAGGGTTACATCATAACCAATAACTTAAACGAGGAGTAGTTGCTTTGGCGCCTCTTCACAGGGGGTCTTTTACTTAGAAATAAATGGGAGAAAAAACGACTTCCTCTTCCATATTTTTCCCCCACTGCAAGCCAAGAAGCTGAGGTCGAGCGGTTGAAAAGCACAGAAAATTGTATTTGGCGACAACTGCGGGTGAACGTGGTGTCTCTCTACGAACGATATTTCGACGTGGATATTGTTCCTTCGACTTCATGGAAAGCCAATAAACAGTCGTTCCGGAGTATGGCATCAAGATCGAGCATAAGTACTTGATTAGAATTTCTGACTATAGGTTTAGATGAATTGTCGTGTAGTTTGCAATTCATTGTACTCTATACGTGTATGAAGTAAAGGTAAATGTTGAGAATATTGTCAAGTAGTTGTTGTAGTAAATCTAGTAGATCTAGTCTATGAATTCAGTTTCTAGAGTAGATCTAGTTTTTCGCCTTCAGTTTCTAATCGCTAGGATTTAAAGTATTTTTGGCGCTACCCCGAGACATGTTGAGTGGAGTATCTTGCCCCCTTTTTTACTTATCTCCTGGAGTCGACTTTTGTTTATTTGGGGAAGCCTCCTATCCCTGAGCAGCCTGAGCTAGGTTGATGAAAAGTTCTTATTTCTTCTAACGTTTACAAGAAGCGGGGGAGCAGAACAAACGCGAGGAAGTTGAAGTGGCTCTTGATGTTGTATCAACGACGTTACTACGAGGAAAGCTTGGCCATGTCACGGAAAATGAGAAGTCGGCAGGAGCGGCGAGGCGGAACAGGAGCCGGCGAAAGATGGAATCTAGCTCCTCCCTCTATTGCGACAATTTGGAATCTGGAATTGAAGAAGGCAATTTGGGAAGGCTGTGTCGTAGCTCAAGATTATTGTTTATGATGTTGAGAACCACTGACTCTGTTTGAGAACGCCCTGAGTAGTCGACACTGTTAGAAGTGCGATGAGTGAGAATGTCAACAGGAATTACCGCTCTACTCATCAAAGGCCCGGTTGTTGAGGTAAAGCCTCATCTGGTACTATTTAGAAGTGCAAGGATATCGACTATTATTTAGACGTTTTTGTACAAGGGCCCTCCGCGTTCTCGTCGATATTAATCTACATCACGCTACTTCGACACTTATTGGAAGATCTCAAACGGAGGTGAAAAAGAAAAAGTTCATACTGCTTTCGAGAAGATGTCAAGTTTTTGAATCGAGTCCTATTGCAAGTTGCGCCAAGAGACGCACCTCCTCGTCTTGACGACCTCGATTTGCAGCGCACACCTTTAGATCCCTCCGTAGTTGGTGAGAATGCTAGAGTTGACCACCAAAACAATCCTGAGGACGAACCGATTGACCAGAATCCTAGGGTTGACGCGACCAGTGTTGGAACTACTACGCCGACGTTCTTGCGGGTTCCTCCTGACTGGAATTCAGCGCTGCATAACCAGAGAACTACTCAGAGAACGAAGGAGGCCTCGGAGAAGCAGACACCCTATTTCTGGGAACAAGTAGGATCAGGAGTTCACCGTTCCTTGCTTTCACTCGCCATGTTTCACATGGATAGTGACTTCTCGCTGATGGCCGCGGCTGAAGCCAGAAACGTCGTCACTCGTAAGGCTTGCCAAAAGTCATCTGGTTCAGCCGCATCTACTTTCTTCTCCAGTCTCATCTTGATAGAGTTATATCCTCGTAAAGAGTGTCTGTGTCATAGTAACCAGTTATATACTATAGTAGATATAATATGTTCCAGGGTTCAGCTTCAGGGGAGCGGCCCGCCCCTAGCATAGGGGGGGGGGCGTGGGTCCCCGGACCCCTCTTGAAGGGATCTGCCGGGTGCGGAAGGCTTCCAAAGGGGTCCAGGGGGCCCCGTCCGCTCCCTTCCAGCTGTCTGCATGTACCCCACAGGCCTCCGACGTGCTTCGCCTCCGCAGCAGTGCGCCGGGTGTGGGAGGCCTCCGAAGGCGGCAAAAGGCGCAAGGCTGGATCCCCTGCGCCGTGTGGCCTGTACCCTCCGGGCCCTTGGTCGCCGGCTTGCTTGCTCTTGAGACCGTGGCCGCCTTCGGCGGCCTTCTACCCTGGAGACCCCCAGCCTGCGAGAGTCAGCAGAGGCCAGGAGGCCCCGAGGGAACAGGCAGAGGGAGGCGCAAGGGGACGCTCGCGCCAAGTTTTGACGTCTTCCACCCTGAGAGTCTGCGAAAAGCAGCGCGGAAAAGAGCGCGCAAGCGCCACCACAGGGCCAGCCACAGGGGGGGCGCCGTGTGTCCCTGTGTCATGCATAGATATCGCATAGGTTCAGCATAGTATTTGTTTTAGGGTTGCACGGTGCTCCCCCCTGTGGTCGGGTCTGTTTTGGCGCGCGCGCGCGCTTTTCCGCGCTGATTTTCGCGGTTTCTAGTGGTGGAAGGCGTCAAAATTTGGCGCAGGCGGTCCCTTGCGCCTCTCTGCATGTTCCTCAGGGACCTCGTGGCCTCTGCTGACCCTCGCAGGCGGGAGGCCTCCGGGGTAAGAGGCCGCTGAAGGCGGCCACGGTCGCAAGATCCAGCAAGCCGATGACCAAAAGGGCCCGGAGGGTACAGGCCGCACGGCTCAGGGGGTCTTGTCCAGCCTCTCCCCTTTTGCTGCCTGCGATCGGGGGCCTTCCATAACGGGCGCACTTCTGCGGCGGCGAAGCATATCGGAGGCACTTAGGGCACTCACAGGCAGGCACCTGGAAGGGGGCGCAGGCTGTCCCCTGGGCCCCTTCTGAAGCCTCTCACCCAAATCGGAGATCTGTAAGGAACAGCCAAGCACTCGGGAAGGAAGCAGAGGCGGCCCCTTGGGCACCTCTTGCGGCCTTCCACCTACGTCGGAGGCCTCTAGGGGGCAGCCAAGCACCTGGAAGGGGGCGGGGGAGGTCACTGGGCCCCCTTTTCTTTTGAGGCCTTCCACCCCCGGCAGGCGCCTCCAAAAGGAGCCCGGGGCTACCGGTGCCCCTCCCTCCGCTAGGGGGGGCGCCGTATCCCTAAGCCTTGGAACATATATCTTGATCGGCATGTAGACCAATGAATCCCCCGAGGCCATGACATGACATGATAAAGATGCAGCTGGAGATGGATGTGGGCAAAATAAAGGTCTTCTAACGATTGTTATGATCGCTCATGTTCTCGCGTTATATACCCTGAGGGTTCTTCTAGAGCAACTTCTGGTGAGCTGGCCCCCATCTGGCCTTTTGGTATGCCTTTTCAACTTTCCGCAGTAAACAGTATCATCGCTGCTCAAGCTATACGAGCTAGTGCAATGGGTGACGGCTACGAATTTTTTGTTTACGTCGAGGTGGGCCCCAATCGGCAGAAAGTAGTTCACCGACGATCTGGGCCCCAATCTATGTGGCACGGGATCGGAGCAAAAGGAGCGGAATGGCAGCTCTATCCCGCTACGGCACGCGCATATAGCGCACAGGCCTTGCAGTGGAAAGGCACGACAGGATATAGACTCAGCCCCCAGAATTATCCTGAAGCTGAACAGTCAAATCTGCGCTTTTGTCCTCGTCAAATATTTTATAGCATACCAGACCCCTCGATGATCGAGGAAGAGCTGTCTCTTCTTCGGGGTGGGATTACGATTAGAAAAGTGAATAAACAGGCTGGTGAGGGTCCTGAAAAGCGTTGCATATACGAATGGCCACGTGGACAAAAACTTCAGAGCGACGACTTGACGGGACGGCCCGAATGGTATCGCGTGGCCGGGAAGCACAGCGACTACTTGCAGAAGGTTAAGTTAGGCAGGCAGCTTATAGAAGTGTCATAGTGTCGTGAACGTGATAGTTGTTGTAAGAGTACCAGCTAGTTTCTACCCTGAGACTTTTCTAGAACTTCTATGTACTGCGATTTCTTGTTAGGTAGTTATTGTTAATGTGCTGCGAACACATGACATTATACTAGTCATTTTTGAAAGGATGAAGATCCAAACAAGAAGTGTTTTGTTCACCTAGCACGTGAGCCTGAGCTCTAATGAAAAGTAGAGGAATGGAGAGCAGAGATTGTGGTAAAGAGGGAAATTGTGGGGATCTCGTGTCTCATGATTGGGTGGAGGTGGAGGACGCCGTAGGTGCGCAGATGTATGCTCACAACTTGAACATTTATACCGAATACCAAAAACGTGCATGGGGTGAAATTCAGTCGGGCATAGAGCAGCGCAGAGCACTCGGTGTGCTTCCTTATGGCTCGCAGCTGAGGTCAATGCTAGATGAAGGGCTCTCTCTTGCCAATGGTCGCGACAATAGTGCACTAGATCTGCTACCACCACCAGCCTCTGTCAGAAGGTCAGGAGCTGGTTATTCTGAAGAAGAAGCAGCAGCAGCTCATGCCTATGAGGACGAGGCTTCGAGAACGAAAAAACTAGAGTTTGAAGCTACCCCAAAGGCGGAACTGATGCAAGCGCTCAAAGAATATGCAAGGGAGGCGCAAAAGAAACAAGCTGCTGACGGAGACGGGCCTTCATCTGCGTCTCGTATTGACTTCGAGATTCCAGGCGAGGCAACGTCGGAGCAAGGGATAAGAACAAGCATGGACGAAGCCGATGGGCCGCCATCTTTGAAGAAGAAGAATCAGCAGTTGGGAGAGAATGATGAGGAGGATGACCATGTTGACATCCTTCGTTGGAATCTTTATTCCCCTGAGGATGGATTAGCGAACGAGCCTGACTTTCTAATCGAGGCTGCCTCCGTAGAGGAGCTGTCGACCGATGTAGCAGGACAGGACAGCGCATTCCGCTTTTCGGTAGCGCTCCAAGACTTCCCGGTGTTCCCCGACCGCGAACGAATGGAACACCTCCAATATCGTGCCCTGACGGAGTTTCTTTTCAGCGCCGTGTGGAAATTTCCTAGTCGTTTGGATGCCACTGTGCGAGCATTCCAGTCGGAAATTCTTGGACGTGAAATCTTACCAGAGCAACCGGGATACGCTTCTGTCGACAAGGACGATATTAGATGTTCGACTGGGGGCGGCCGTGGACGAGGTGACTATGAACCATTTCTGGTCTGGTGTCTGCAATGTAGAAGAGATTTGTTACACAGCACGGGCATATGCACTGACGAAGTAGTCGGGAAAATTTGGAGCACCCTTTTAAGATGTTGACTTCTTGAAGCATTAGTTGTACTTCTTCATGATGAGTATCTATGTGTAAGTATAAGTATTTTAACGGCGCTTGCGCCTGCTTTGACACCAAATTGATTTGATAAAGAAGAAGCGTGGATGGTGATGGTCGTGTCTAAGTAGAACTAGAAGTCTTGGGATTGAGTTCAACTAGTAGAACTTAGAGTCTTCTTCTAATTTCATCAATTAGGGCTCTTCTACTATGAGAACTTCTAACTCTTGAAAACTACCGACGCCTTGGACCAGATCCTAATGATGAGAGCCAAGGTGGAGGGCGGTGGCGGCGCGACCGCTATGCGAACCGGTATTCGAAGTGGGTAAGTACTCCTGGATGCAGCTTGCATCCCGGAAATCCAGGAGAATTTGTACGCGCGCTGCGACTGCAACCGGCCACAATGGCGAAAGAGAGCGACTGTGCAACTGCTGAAGTACTTCGGCCGGACAATGATATCTCAGGCATGCATATCAGCTGGTCAAGTCAGGAAGATGCCGCATTTTTGGCAGCTTACAAAAAAGTTGTTCCGTCCGCGTTTTACAAAGGAACGGATGTTGCTGCAGCTGCTGAAGTGCGTGCATTTGGCACCACACAACATGGGGTAGGAGGGCAGCCGCACGAGGAGACACCGACCACGCCCAGAGGAGGATATGAAGCTGCAGAACAAGTACCAGCACCAGAGGCAGCAGATGAATTTGAATACACGACGGAAGAGCAAGAACGGCTCCGAAGGATCGACTATTTTCTTGATTATCAGGGAGAAGCAATGGGCTCCCTTGTACTTCGTGTGGTTAGGAACTTTGCTGCACCAGTAATGGAACCTGAGCAGGCACGTGCGAAACTGGGAGAAGCGGTATTTAGCGAGTTACTTATCGAGCAGGATGGGGAAGCCGAAGCCGATCACGATGTTGTCGATGACGATGTGGGTGAATGGCCTGAGGATGAGCTCGCGGCCTCTCTTGAACGCAAACTGAAAATTGACGAAGAGCAAGAACAACAACATGATCGTTTATTGTATGATCAGTTGCCTCGTCGTCGTCCCGCTGCACCTGGCGAACGTCATCGAGGAGGTGAAACAGCACCACGAAGAACAAGTTCTACAGTAGAGGAACAGGAAGCCGCGAAGCGCAAAGGTTTGCGAAAGCGCATGATTGGGAGTGTATCTCCTTCGTCTACGTCGTTTGCACAAAAAAATCGTGCGTGGGCGGAAGCGAAAGGCCAATTTGCGTTTTACTTTATAGATCCGCTGTCTGATTTTTACTCCAAAAGCCGTAGGGGAGACTCGCGTCTTAGGGGCCTCTTTACGAACAAGGAGAACGACTTAGAAGTAAGAAGTGATGTGGGGGCAGGCTCATCTGGTCAAGAACGAAAAAAAGGTGCTGAGAAAAAGCATGAACAGCCTCCACCAGTAGGGGCATACCAATTCGAGGAAGGACCACCTTCCGTAGAGACCATGGACGAGGACGTAGAAATGGAGTCGCCTCCTGCTAGTCAAGCCGCGGAAGAAACGGCAAAAAAAGTGGCATCGTCGCCAGAAGAAGAGGATGGACTTTTGCAAGATGTGGAAATGAGCAAAGAAGAAGATGAGACTGGACGCGGACCACGAGCAACCACTTCTAGAGTGAGGAAGAGTCCAAGCCCCACTCGAATTTCTTCAGATGCTGTTGATGACCACTCAGAAGTCTCAGGAGTGAAGGACGAGGACCAGAAAGAAGATGATATCGATATGGATCATGTAGTGATGTGGTCGCAAGAAGACGAGACTAAAGCTTCTATCCGCCTTTTCTGGAAAGACGTGCAGTGGTCCATTCTCCGTCACGACCAATATGTTGCGATCGACGCGATATTAGAGAAGCTCTGTACCTATCTTCTTTTTTTAAGGATCGTTACCACGACATTGCGTTCTTCACTACCATTCTTCGCCTTTTTTCAAGTGGGGAAATGTTTAAGGTGGAGGATGAAGATCTGAAGAATGCAATGGCGCAACCCCTAACTTTTCGGCGGAAAGTCTACAGCTTTGAAGAGGGGCCCCCTGCTCAAGCTGCTCCACACGTTCGAGAACGCTTTCGAGGTTTTGCTTCCTTCCCGAACTTGGCGGGGAAGCGAACTGGTCCTACAACCGAGTCGCCCAGCGTAAGCGCTCGTGTCTCCAACTCCAGGCCGCCCGGGACCTCCCAAGGGATATCTTCCGGGTTCCTCCTACCTAAGGGGACCTCCCAAGGGATATCTTCCGGGACCTCCCAACGGATATCTTCCGGGACCTCCCAAGGGATATCTTCCGGGGTTGGTCCAGCACCAACACTGACGCAGCACGGTGTGCATGATTTCCTTTTTCAGTGGCCAGAGATGAAGCTCTTCGGTCTTAGAGTAGATTCTGACGTAACGCTTTTGAATCGTCGCGACCCGCGTGGGACAGAATACGCCTTCATTCCGCCGAAAGAGCGAGATGACCATGCTGGATCTGCTGGCACTGAGAAGAACAGGATCACGGCGACAAACGTCCGTCAGCACTTGTCAACACGAAAAGGCAAGGAGCTCAAAGAAGGAATTTGGTTCGACGGAACAGACACTTCTGAAGGACGAATTGCTGATAATAGTTGGTTCGTCGAGAGGACCGTGACCGCCGCAGAGAAGCAGGAGCAGACTGCTGCAAAAAAACAACCTCCACATCAAGATGATAGAACTCGGATGAAGTGTGAGTGTGAAGCTGAAGAGTGTTGTTCCACTAGAAACGTCACTCCTCTTGTGGTCACTACTGCTGGGACCTTGTACTCTGCAATTTCGTCACACTACAACTTATTTTATCGTCACGCGATCGATTTCTTGATCGATAAAGTAAGAGACGCAGCACGCAAAGACAGGGAAGCCGACATTTCAGTTGCGAATGAGCAGGTCCTAAGTTTGGAGAAAGCATACGTCGATGATCAGTTGTTGGCTCAGACTTCTTGTGCAACGTCGTCGAAGATAAAGATTTTCGCGACCCCTCCACATCTACATCACGACTACAGCTGCACGACTTGTTCTTACACGACAGCAACACTTACACACGACGGACGCTCGTCAGACTCAGCTGCAGGAGTACTAGGCTCATCTGTTTCTTTACCAGGTCCGTGGCCAGAAAGAACGGAGGACGCAACTTGTTTCAGGACGACGCTCATGGAGGACTTAGAAGCACTGAAGGAAGAGCTTAATCGGCAACTGGTTTTAGAAGAGCACGCAAGAAGAAAATCCATCCGAGTTGCGTTGTACATCATTTCGCAGCAGACTGGCGTACCAAGAAAGAAATTGGAGCAATATTATCAGCTGCGAGAGAGTCTTTTTGGGGACGGCATCGAGAATGAATACCACAAAACAATTCTTCGAAGCGCTTATTTCCGAGACCACATGGCTTTACGTTCTGAGTACACAGAAGGATCTGATCCAGGGTCGGCCGAACGAGCTAAAATAAGGAACACTTCTAAAGCACCAGTTGGCGGAGCCGATCAACATGGGCTTTGGAATACACGGCCACAAATTTTTGATAATATGGGAGCTTTAGTCTTGCGTGGAAATCACCGGTCGAACCCAAATCATGAGCCTTTTTTCGATGACCTGCTTGCTGGGAGACCTGGAACTTCTTCACCAC
Organism: Amoebophrya sp. A25; assembly: GCA_905178165.1. Taxonomy (NCBI): domain Eukaryota; class Dinophyceae; order Syndiniales; family Amoebophryaceae; genus Amoebophrya; species Amoebophrya sp. A25. The sequence continues at coordinate 1,753,251 of CAJINU010000007.1, read as the reverse complement.
CTCCAGCGCCAGGCGGTGGAGGCGGGAGTGGTAGCGGCGGTCGTGGCGGAGGCGGAGGAACTAGGAGCGGCGGTAGTGGTCGCGGAAATAGCAGCGGGGGCGCACCAGGTGGCACTAGTCGAGGAAGTAGTGGCGCTGCACCACATGGCACTAGTCGAGGAAGTAGCGGCGCACCAGGTGCTAGTGGAGGGAGTAGCGGCGGACGAGGTGCTAGTGGAGGGAGTAGCGGCACACCAGGTGCTAGTGGAGGGAGTAGCAGCACACCAGGTGGTGGTCGTGCAGTACAACAACATGAGATGAGTAGGACCAGGAAGAATATCGAGGAGCTGACGCTGGTAAAATTGTTAGCTGAAGACGAGACTCGGGCTCGTGAAACCTTCGGGAATGGTGAGCTTAAACATGGTCCGCGCTTTCAAATTTTCTTGGGGGAGGAGGAAGAAGTGCAGCTGTGGGGCTCCAGGAACACGTTTGGTACATCAAAGGAAGACCTGAAGAATGAAGCTCTACTAGCAGCACTCTTCAAAATTCTGGAGGGTCTCAAAATGACACTTCGCAAGTGGCTAAGAAGACAGAGAAGATTACGACAGTTACACTTCACTCCTCCTCAGATGATGGTGGCTTCCCGGAGGCACCACAGTTACAAAGAACTCGACTCATTTCATACAGGCACAGTGCTGCGTGGTCTCGCGCAAATCCATGAATCGAACGCCTTCGAACTTTGGCTCAACGAAATGCATCAAGTAGAAGAAGTGCGCCAGACAGGAGCGCAGCAGGGTGCAACAGTAGATGAGCAGGGCTTCAGTATTCGCCCTCCTCGTACTACTGAAGTGGGCGACGCTAATGCAGTGCCAGGAGGAGCTTCTGATGCAGCGAGCAAGCGTAGCGGACTCTACCAACACTGGCTCGAATTCGTTGCTGGAGATAACGAGAGAATGAAGCTCGAGGCAGCCTGGCGTCGCCGAGAGGGGATGGTTATTACTTTCGTTCGCGGCTTTGAATTTTTGGTCGACAGGTACGAGCGCTTCGTACGCATTTCACAGAGGAGGAATGGTTTATCCGAAACGAAGGATGGGACACGAATCTTTGCCGTGCCTGGCTTAACTCCTGCACGTTATCTTAAGAAGCCATTGCACTTCCTACTCTTTCTCTTTCTCTTGAATCAAAAAACGTATTATAGCAAGGGCAGTTTATTGCACGCATGGCGCATGGAGTAGCATGGAGCGCATGGACTGGAGGGCAGACCTATAAGGTACGCAAGAAGCGACCCCTTTCCTAGCTCCATGCGATCCATGCACCCCATGCCGTGCGAGCTGCCGCGCCTTATATATTATTCTGCTTTACGTTTACTGAAAAGAAATGGCGCGAAAGCCAAAGAAAATCGTACTTACAAGGTCGTAGGTACTACCTTCACGACCAAGAGAAGTCCTTGGACTCTAACATCGTCATCGTTCAGCACCCGCATTATCGATACTATGTAGTGGGTAGTGGTAGTACACCTAAAAATAGATGCTATAGCTTTTTGAAGAAGTAGAAGATGAAAAAGAAAAACGAGCTCTAAGAAAACCTCTGGTTCTGAACCTGAAGGAGTGGAAGACGCTCCATATCCCATCTTTACGGATTCGGGTTGGAAACACTTGGTAAAGTTCGGCCGACCTAGAGCCAAAAGCATCTTGGAAGAGTGCGTGGATCTTATCGTTGCTGTGGACGAGGAACAGGAGACAGTAACGCCGGCAGTACTAGAGGAAGAGGACCACGCAGATATTGGTATAACAAGAACTGTTGGCCAGGAGGAGCAACCAGAAGGATCTTTAGATCCAACAAGAGCTTCTGTAGGGCGCCAGGAACAAGAACCATTGGGAACGAGGGGGACACCAATGGCAGTAGAAACAAGAGGTATTGTTCAAGAGGCGGCGAGCCCAGAGGTTGCTTCTGGAGGAGTTAGCAGTACAACAAGTCTTCCAGCACGGGAGGACGTAGTTGCAACTCGTATGAGTGTGGAGGTTGGCGCTAGCGGAAACATTGATTAAGGCTAGTTTATCACTATCCCGCGTGGAGTATGCTGAGTCTGAGTGGATTTTCCACTATTTACTAGGGAATTAGTTTCAAGAAGAAGATTTTTTTGTGGCAATAAAGAAAGGGGCGTCACTCAAGAACTACGGATATTAGTACTCGCGCTAAGCTGAGCCCTTACCTACCGAAGGTGCAGGTGGTGGCGCACCTCCTGGTGCGGCACAACAAGCCCAGGCCCCTTCACTATTAGGTAGTGGGAGCAGTCCAGGATCAGGAACAGCCAGAGCAGAAGGATCAAGTGGAGCTGGAAGGCCTCCAGTCAGGTCTGCGCCCACGTCTCCAGTCATGTCTCCTGTTTCGGGTGTGGAAAACGACCCTAGTCCTTCTCATTTTTATGGAAGAGTTTTGGATTTCATTTCACTTGTTGTCCCCCCGTCACTCACGACTCCCGTTCACGTTCATTCTCGTCTCATGATTAAGATTATTCGTGTGAAAAATAATCGAATAACGAAGTATTATTCCTTTTCGTTATTTTCATAGTGAACATCAATAACAATATGAACGGGAACTTTATTTTCTTTGATCGTAGCCATTTTGGCTCAAGGCTAGGAAGGGTTAGTGGGTACATGATTGTTTATTCTTGACTTGATCATCTAGCACAGAATGGAGTAGCGGCTGCGTCTGCAGTAAACAGCCCAATATTCTACTAATACAAGTTTTATTCATCATACTGTTATTTTCTTCAACTAGCACAGTACTAGGTACTAGCTAGTACTAGTAGAAGTAGTACTACGAGCTCTGCTCCAGGATGGAAGCTCCTGCTTTTTAGAAGGGTTTCCGTTTTATTTTGTGCTTTGAATATAAATAGTTGCGGATCGTTTTGCATTGTGCGTCTCCGAACTGTAAGAAACAAGAAAGTGCCCTCTTTCATTGCCAAGGGAAGCCGCGCGAAGGTGGTTCTGTTCAGGAGCGTGCTTTTGGGGCAACGATTGCAAGCAGGGGGGCTCTGATTGGAGGACCAACAGAAGCAGGTGGTAGAGCAGCTTACGCCGACCACTTACAGTAAGTATATGAATATATACCTTATCTCGATCTCCTCGATCATTTCGCCTACCGTCGTAGTTCTTGTAGAGTTGTAGTTTTTCCAGAGCCATTGTTGATGTCGATCATATCGCAAACGCGGTTCAGATAACCGTTTACAGTAGCCCATGTGCATGACTTTAGCCCAGAACACGTCTTCAAGATCTAGATGACGTGTTAGTTTTACTGTGTAAATCTAAATTCATATCATAGTGGTCGCTCACGGAGTCAGAAAGACAAAAAAGCTCATATAAGAAAAGTCACCTGACCTCTTCTACTTCTTCTTGTATGATATCAAAGTCCTCCAGAAAAGCTTCTCTAAGTAGGAAGAGCACAGACTTCGATGTTTCCTATCTTCGATGATTTCGCTCTAGAAGCGGTCGCCGAGGCACCTGCGGCGGCAAGACCAACTGAGACACCCCCGCCTGGAGTACAACGATTCGAAGAAGAAGAGCAACACCAACAGGCTCAACAGGATCGACGTCAACCAGAACAGTTACCAGAAGAAGAATCGCAGCATCTTCAGCATCATGATAGGCGTAAAAAAAAGGAGGAAAACAAACGACTGGACATTTTCGAAAGACTTATTGCCAATTTCCCTGACTTCCTGGCACAGGCGTTTGCCGCTTCCGCGAACTCGGTCGTGACAAATCGAGCGCACACTACGCCAGCCTATCCTCATCAACATTAAGGCTATAATTCATGACCCAAGATGAACCCGACCGTTCTCTCCGTTCCTCAACATTCATCGTCCATCTCCATCTTGCTTCTTTTTCAACTTTTTTGTTCTGGAAAAGAGGCCTCTTTCAAGGATCAACGTCGATCGTCTACACTGCTTCTTTTTCATAAGTGCTTCTTTTTCAACTTTTTTGAGATGAAGAAGATAAAGAAGCCTGAAGAGCTCTACTCTCACTCAAGGATACCGATACTAGGTATTACTAACTCTTCAAAGAGATTTAGGAGAGGAAGATGGGAACAATGCGGTAGCTCTAACAACAACGTCCGACTGAGGATTTGGTTCAAAGTAGGGAAAAAAAGCGGCTGGTTGATGCGCATTTGCGATCATCAGCTTTCCTTGCTGGAGATCCATTAACGGGTGCGCCTTTGTTTGAAAATTTTGCTTTCCTGCAGGAAGACCCGACAGGAGTGGTAGGAGTGGTGGAGGGTTTACTTAAGGCACAACTAGCTCTAGCACCACAAAAAATGCTGAGCTCAGTGGAGAGGCATTTGTAGTGTAGTCAGAAGTGCAGTTTCTTCTTTTAATTAAATATCTTCTTGACAACGACAACGAGGACCATTTAGTTTGTTGCATCCTTAGTTTTCAAGACTTAGTTGTTTGTGTGGTGTACATGTACTATCATCCTATCATACCAGGAGGATCATCTGAAGATAGAACTCCCGGACGGTCATCGGGAGATGCTCTTGGTGATCTGACATCTGGAGGTGCACCTTCAGCAATTACGATTTCAGAAGAGCTGCAAGAGGTAGAAGAGGAAGTAGAAGATGGCGATATGCGTGTTGAGTTACCAGATCCAGGTGCCGAGTCTCGAGCATTTCTTGAGAGACAACGCCCAGGACAAATACGAGAAACGGCGCATCAGCCAGGAACAGAAACTCGTCGTGGACAAGATCACGAGCCAGCCAGGGAAACTCAACAAGGGCATCAGCCAGGAAGAGATACTGCACATGATCAGCCAGTACGTAGAGGTACTCAACAACACCAACCAGGAAGAGGCACTACTGCTACAGTGTCACAAAGTTATCCTGCTCGTACTGGTTTGACGCAAGCCGAAAAGAAGGTCAAGAGAGCTCGACGGCATTTCTTAGCAGTGAGGGAAATCTTTGTCCGCGTTTTGGGGTATTACGCGCAAGTAGCTGGCGAGAAGTGGCAAATCATCTCGCATATGAAGGTGCCGACAAAAGACGACGTGATGGAGAGAAAGAGATCATTATGGCTGGTCGTGCAAGTTGTTAACTTAGTAGAGGACAATCCATGTAGTTTCCTAGTTGTAGGTTCATTTTGATGATGTTGAAATAGAGGTAGTTCTTGCATTTCATTTCGAGTAGCCACTCCCTGTTCTCGTTCCTGAGCAAAGACGCAGCAAGATCGTTCAAACGAACCAAAGTCAAGAATTATTCTTATTGGTAGCTGCTTTGCCTTTGCTATTGAATCCTAACGATGTAGAAAATCGAAACAAAAACAGAGGTAGTCATAGTCGTTAATATAGTAGTGATCTACTTACAACTCAGCAGCATCCTCTAACTTCTTTGGCAGGCAGCTTCCAGTTAGCGGATCTTGTCAAAAACACTGATGAACACCTTGGTGTTACAGCAGTACAAGTTGCTCAAGAAGCGAGCAATACACGACCTGTAGCGAGTGCACCTGGAGGAACTGGACCTAGTGAACCTGGAGGAACTGAACCTAGTGCACCTGGAGGAACTGAACCTGGTGAACCTGGAGAAAGTGAACCTGGTGCACCTGGACAAGAAAGTGAACCTTCCACACGAAAAACCCTTCAAGACATGCTAATTGTCAGACCGGAGTCGATTTTCAAGCATGACAAGATTACGCTTCTCCCTGACAATGAAGAGACCTTTTGGCAAGATGAAATCGGGTCAAAAACTAAGGAAGAGATTGACTTGATGTTTAACACACTGGTTTGAAGATAATGATGGTCAAAAACCAAAGAAGAGATTCACTTCTTGATGTTTAACACACTGGTTTGAAGATAATGTTGATACATCATGCTCATGGCTGCTTATAATGTTGCAACGGTTTGATCGTGATAAGGTGATAAACAAGAAGAAATTACTGACACTGGTTTGATATTGTTAAGGATACATTTGAAATTGTGTTGCATCAATGATAGTCTAGTAGTTTCAGCACGTCTCTGTGATGTGCGCCTGGCACTGCAGATCGTGCGTAGTTTGTAGATCGGATCTATTCATACAGTTGATAGCGCATTTTTCAAAAATGAACTTCAGGACAGGATTCATGGTGAGTTGCAAGGTTGTAGTCGTCGAGCTTCGTTCATGATCTGGCTGCTCCTTGCGTAGCTTTCCGATACGTGATTGGCACTCTGCCTCGACGTCGACCTCGACCTTAGTGACAATAGTTCTGCGTGACGCGAAAGGTAGCTCTTAGTGTTGCGCTGCACTTACATTGTATAACTTCGCCGTAGGTCGTCAGAGTTCTAGAGATCGGCTTTCAGTAGGTTAATCAAAATGGCGAGCAAATAATCCGGTCGGTCAGTTGAACATCAAAACGAGGACAGGAAACATAGATTGAGTGCATGTACGTTCATCAGAAAGCAGCTCTCGCGATTCCTATGATGATGATCTCAAATCGAAATCTTAATCTGAGAAGCTGCATCACATTCTTTGAGCAAGCCGTTCTTCTGTGAACAAAACTATAGAAGTACTCAGGTGTGGAGTCAAAAAATACCCTTTTCCCCACTTACAACAGGAGCAGGGGGCTTTTTGAACGAGCATAAAGTAAAACATCGTAACTACACGTACACTTAACAAAAACAAGTAGTATCGAAAAAACGACGAGTATTGGCAAGAACAAAGTAACAAAAACTTACTACAATGAATGTGCGAGGAAGTAGCACTAAAAGTAAAAAGTAAAAGACTTAGAGTAGGCGAGTCACGCCTACCTTGAAAGCAGCGTTCTTGCTTTTAAATTTGGTCTTGTGCACAAGAGCAGGACGTAGTGGTAGTGGTTAATCTTAATCCATTCGCTCAACAAGTGTAGTTGTTTTTCAATTTCATGCCATTTTCAACAATTTGAAAAATTTCTCTCAACGACGTGATTCCACTGATTCATCATGAATTTCGTTCCCACGTGATTCCACTGATAATCAAGATGGCAAAGTGTACGACCATGGTGGCTCCAACCAGGACCACCAGGACGAGCACTTGCAAGAGGACGCTCAGCAACGGAAAGAACGTTTCCATAAAAATACGCTGCCAGGCCATGGCAGGAAACTCGAAACAGCGCTACACGGTAGTTCTGAAGGGAGTCGGATTTGTATCTTGTCTTCTTCTCAATCTTCTCGTCTCTTTTCTGGGTTCTGTCATGGTCAGAGCTTCAGGCGCGCAAGAACCGCAGCCAGAGTCCTGTACTCAAGGAAGAAATGCTGATGCTGCTGCTGCTCCAATTGCAGCTGAAACACCGTCTGGCTTTGGTTTAACTGCACCTGCAACTGAGGGTCCTTCTGACCCAACTACGACTGCAGCTAAAAAACCAACTGGCCCAAATGTAGCTAAAAGACCAATGGAACTGCCTGTACCTTTGGCTGAACGCTATTTGCATCAGTGGCGAACGTTCGATACCATTGTGTTGACGAAAGGACTACCTGTAAACGAGTTTCCAGAAACCGCTTGGAAAACGACTATTGTTAAGGCTTCAGGTAATCCATCTCCCGAAGCATCCTCGGGCCTTTCTCTAAGGGAAAAGCAATGCCAGGATGATTTTCAAGATGGATTGCAGGAAGCTCTAATATCGGTGCTGATCGTGTAAAAAAAACAGCTAAGATGACGGCAGAGAAGTCCGAACAGGACAGGGAGGACACGCCTATGCAGCAGGCATCTTCGGATGTTGAACAAGGATATTCGGAATCGTGTGAAGATACTTCGGACACCGATTCTGATATTGAATGTGATGAAATTATGGAGCCGTTATTTGAAAGTAGTAGTTACAAGGAAGTGACATCCCATTCCCATGATTCCCAGACCCAGGCTTCTGGTCAAGGTCATGGTAGCCAGAAAAAGCCCACAACAGGAGCACCAAGTGGCAGTGACCATCTTTCTATTATGAGTGTAGGGAATTCATCATGATCTCCAACTGATTCATCTGAAGACAAGACAAGTGGGAGAAGGCACCGAGGTGATCCCGCTACAACTCTAGACGAATCCCTACCCCTCTAATTCGAGAAGTACCGACAAGCAAGTAGAACCTGGTGGCAACGCCAAAAAAGAATACGATGCACCACCTCGACCTGCGTCTCCCTCTGGGCGACGATTCTTTCTGTTTCGCGCAGTAAATCCTAATGAGAACGAGATGTGGCAGCCGACACCTGAGCATATGTTTATGGCTCAGACTTCATTGGCCATCACCGAACATATTACCAAAGTAGAACAAATTCAAGAACTGCATTCTCTGCTTCAAAGCTTAATACAGTAGACCAATAAAAGGTACAGGTGACTTATCTTCTCTATCTCTTAGTTTTCTCAGGCACTTATCTCTTCACGCTTACCACGATATTACCCAAAATAACAAGTGATTCGATAGATGATCACCTAGTATTTAAGACTCAGACGTCATACACATACATAAGTCTAAGTGCCGCTAACTTAGACAAAGTAGATGTAGATTTTTTGGGGTTATGCGGTCACCGACCGACATCGAAGAGGAGACCCCGTGAAAGAACAGCGAAAATAGAAAAGGGAAGAGGTGACGTTGAGAGGTTGAGGCGTGTAGATCAGAATGAATTAAATTGGTGGCCAATGAGTTCCGACCTTTAATATGTACAACAACTATGCCCTTGGAGAGTGGTCTCGTGATCCATCGTTTGATGGTCCTGTCGAAGACTATCTATTGTCTTCGCCTCCACGTCCGACCACGGGATCAAGCAGCCACTACAGAATCTTAAGACTCAAACTTCTTAATAAGTTGTATTTGCGTAGTTTGCGTGATGTCCAGATAATTGATCTTGGCTTAGAACCATCTACTTGATGACTTGCTTGCGTCCTTTCTCTACTAGAGTGATGGCGACGTGAATATTTATAGATTACATCACGGCGTGTCTTACAAATACATACAACAACAAGCTGCTATTTGAACACTATACATATTTACATGATCGAGGGCGCAGGGCGACCGGCTAGGGGCACCGGTAGCCCCAAGCCCCTTTTGAAGGCGTCTGCCGGGAGAGGGAGGCCTCAAGAGGGGGCCAAGGTAGGGGCCTCCTCCGCTCCCGTCCGGCTACCTGGCTGCTCCCTCGAGACCTCCGGTGTAGGTGGAAGGCTTCAAAAGGGGCCCAAGGGGCCGCCCGCCCTCCCTTCCAGGTGCCTGCCTGTGCCCTATATGCCTCCTATATGCTTCGCCGCCGCAGCAGTGCGCCGGTTTTGGAAGGCCTCCGAAGGCGGCAAAAGGCGAGGGGCTGGACCCCCTGAGTCGTGCGGCTTGTACCCGCCGGGCCCTTGGTCATCGGCTTGCTTGCTCTTGCGACCGTGGCTCTTAGGAACGAGGTCATATATGCATACTATTACTAATATACTTCATCAAGATAAGCACATAAATTGTAGGTGAGAGAGTGCTAAGAATCACAAATGGCGCAGGAGCATTCCCGGACGGAAGCCCCTTCGTTCTTACTTTCCGTAAAACACATTGGTGGACCCCAGATTGGCGGGAATTGAAAACTAGACGTAATTCAAAGTCTCGTTTAGCAGCAGAGCCGTACTTTCGCACGCTGCAGGCAAAATTGGAGAAACTTAATGAAAAGCAAAAGGGTAGGCTAACGCTAAAAAAGAACATATGTTTCGCTGAGACGGGATCTAAGTTCGTCGGCGAGCAATTACGAGCACGAGGGCACGATCCACTTTCACGTGGAGCAGATGAAGCGTTTGGGAGGGCTTTGCTGGCAACGTTTCAACAAGAATTGACACGGGAAATGCAGAAATTTCTTGCACCATTTCTCAAAGTTCTGTGGCTTCGCATGTCTATCAGCGATGCCCACAGAGGGCCAGCTGCATACCACACAAAGTTGTCGATGGATAAAGCGCGCGTGGTGCGCCGCTGGCTCATCTGGATATACCTAGTTACGAGAAAAAAACGTTTGAATTTGTCCGTCTAAACGTTTATTCGGTTGGACTCGAGAATTGGAACTACGTTGACTCACCGTTTTTATCCTCTCGCATCGTTCTGCCAAAATTGGGTGACTTTTTCAAGCACAACAATCTCCTTTAAAAAAATGATTATTTACGCCCCTTCCTGCTCTGTTCCCATATTACACCAATCGGAGGAGCCGTTTGATTTGACAGCCACACGCCCCCGAGTCAGACAACTTCAGATCTGTACTTCTAATGTTGGTAATGAGCTGGTGGAGCAGGGACAGTGCCAAGTGGAAGCCGGCCTCCCTGATCCGCAAGGACTTCTAGCATCCTCCGCTACGGAAGATGCTGCCACTGATGATGCTACTCAAGACGGTCCTCAAGATGGTCCTCGGAAAGAAGAAAAATGGCAATCGCCAAGCAAGGAAAATGATCAATCGCTGTCATTCGACGATGAAGTGGAGGCACTGACGCGCCTAATTAACGAAGATAAAGAGTTGCTTCTTGTGCATGATATGCGACTGACGCATACACTGATGAGAGATGAGGACACTGCTGTGTCAGTTTTGCTACCTTCAAAGGACACGTCGCTTACGGCTAGTGCATCACTATCCCATGTGGACTATGGTGAGTGGAGTCCTCCTTGAATTGAGGGGGATACTAAGGCAGAAACGCCGCGCAGGATGAGACTACCCAAGTCCCTCTTGATTGGAGGGGGAATAAACCCACTCAACCACGGATAGCGACTTGCCACCTTTAAGTCCCGTGAAGATACAAAAGAAGAGGGACACGAGGAAAAAGACCCATGGATTCGAATTTTAGAGGACACATCAGATAATGGGGACAGAGGGCGCTCTTTTGACAAGCAAGTCGCGCAGAGTAACTCGGGGATCCTTTGGTGGTTAATACAAAAGGCTTTTCTTAATATTGTCGGCCCAGCTTTCGAGGAGTGGTGGTTTTCACTGGATCGCGTGAAAGAAAAGGGGACGGGAAAACGCCTTGGCTTCGCTATTGCACCGCCCAAGCAAGCTGGACAGAATTATCCATGGAGCAAATTAGGCGAAAGTGACGTCACCCACTTCTTTCTCGGCGAAGAGCGTGACTACATCAACCGCGGCCCACACGGTGAGGTATGGCGACAAAGTCAGTCATCTCTGTCCAAGTGAGAGCAGTGCTCTGATTGCCTAACGAGACCGAGAAAAGACGAGAATAAGAGTAAGAAACTGGAGAGGTTTGAGAGGGTAGGACCGTGCCCCAATATGGCACGACTCCACTCATGGAACTCCGACAATCACTACACTAAGTGACTGCGTGGCCGTCTTTCTTGTGCAGGGCCGGCCTGTGGCTGTGAGTCAAGAGAGTAGTAACATCTACATCGAACAGGCCTCGGGCTTCCTTAAGGTTTACTCACTGTTCTTACCGTAGCAGAGATGACGGGACTCCTTCACATGAGCGAGGCTTCGCGATCTTTCCAGATGTGAGAGTATATGAGAGGTTTACTACAGCAGACAGCACAGCCGCAGTTCGTGGAGAAGGATCTTCTTGGCCTTTGGATAGGCCCGGCGTCTTTGTTGCTTGGAGCGCAAAATTGGAACAGGGGTGGCATTCGCGAGCATTTGGCGTGGTTGTTCATCCATACTTAGTACAAAAAGGAATGCTTGGACTGTGGAGCCTTACTCTTGACACCTATCGCGCGCGCCGCCGACAAAATACCGTCGAACGGCAGGAGCAGCTGCAAGACTTTCTTAAAAAGATGAAAGTGAAAAGCCCCCACAGGAATAGAATGCGCCGCAAACTTGATACGAGGGATGTGGATCATCATGGGGAAGCAGTGGGAGTGGAACAGGGACTAGTGGGCCACAAAGTTAAGGCAAATTTTTAGAGTGTGTCCCCCAGCAGCATTGCTTTTGCCTTCTTTTTAATGTACTTAGAAAAAGGGGGGAGGGATGCTAAGACCAGTGATGACAAGTGGGGACTAAACCAAGCAGTTACTGCGGCAGCGCTAAGAAAGAACGGCAACGACCACAGGGGCATGAGCAGTTGGAGACGCAGTCGAAAGTAGAGTCCATACTGAACCATGATTCAAGCAGGGACCTACAGTATCTCAGCCGTGAATTGGAAAAAGTATTTGGGCTAACGCATGAGAAACGCCGGAAACTAGTACGAGACTGGCGCGACGAACACGAGCGGAGGAAGGTGATTTTCGCTTTCGAGCGCTTTGTGAGTCTGTTGAGTCGAAGCATCGGAGATGATGCACCTGCATATTTTCGGGTTAAGGCTACCGCTTAGAGAGCACGAGCACCACTCCTCATGCATCTGCATACAACTCATACCTTTCTATCATAGAGAGAATACCGCCATCGCTTTACATTTTCTGATTGAAAAAAAAGTAGCCTCCAACCCCAAGGATGTCGATGTAGATTTCTTCTGAGGGAGGTGCGAACGCGCTAGAAGCTCTAATTGGGAGAGAGTTCGCAACGTCCTCGAAGAATTCTTCCGCGGCGAACACAAAACAACATCCGAGGCCGACCCCTATTTTGTGAGGGAACGTCAAGTTTTTCCGGTACCTGAAGAATCCCTGGAAGATCGACCGATACCTGGTGAACAGGAGATGAAAGCGGAACAACAAAAAGCGCTGAGGCGTGCCGAAAGTTGGGGTCTGAAATGTCACCTCTGCGTCACTTTTTACCTAGTAAGAGACTTACAGATGAATGTTACACTTCTAGTACTCGTCCTTGATGAAGTATATTCACTTTAGACAAAAAGTAGACAGCTCGAGCCCAGTAATTTCTACTAACCTCCTGTGGATGAATTCATGGGATCTTAAGATTTTTTTCAATTTGAATTTCATGATGATAAATCAATTTCATTTGAATTTCATCAAGATAATCACGGAACTGTTCCATATCTAAGAAGAGCAATGGAATTTGGAAGAAAAGGTGTTGCAGTCCATTTACCATACTAGTAAGTTAAGGCTCCCCCAAGTTCATCTCTATAGGGATCGATCCCTCAACCGTATGCGCCCAGATACAAGGGAAATAGTGACGCATACGCCTGAGGGATTTCCACAGGGATGAACTAGGGAGAAGTTTAAGGAAGGGAGACCAGGAGGCGTCCCACGATGCGCGAATGGAGGCGCCCTCCTCAAGGCCATCGGCTACCGATGGCGTGCTTCGTGATGAACAGGACGAGATGGAAGACCCTGGCCACGTGTTTAATGGAGGCGATTCTGTCTTTGACACTTCCGAGCCGTTGTTTTGGGGTAAGAATAATCCGTGCGCCAGGTTGTTTGTTGAGAGTTACGCACCGTTAATCCTGGACCTAGCGCCTCACTGGAACATGCCTCTTCTCGCGTATAGTCTGGAAAATAATCTCTTCGATTCAAGGGATAGCGATTTGCCTGGGGAGGTACGGTTTACCGCTCGTCAGGGGGCTGAGATGAGGCGCGCACGCAGCACAGAGGAGTGCCTAGCACGTGAAGTGCGCAGGCGGGTGGCCTCTCTCTACAGTCGTTATTTTGATCTGGACACAACTCTTTCTCAAGACCACCATGGAAAACCTGCAAGGTGGATGAAGAAAAGCAAGAAGGACCCAAGCAAGAGGAGGAGCAAAGGGGCGAGGAACTTGCGTTGGCTGCTGAGTTTGTATCAGCGAAGATACGAGAAAGAGGTGGCGTACGTCCGGGAGAGTTCAGGAGGAGCCACCAAAGCGAATATAGCCCCTCCAACCCTCGCAACGATTTGGAATTTGGAGGTGAAGAAAGCAGTCTGGGAAGGTTGTAGAGCAGCGCAGGAGGTGCGTTCTTGTTTTCGAGGCGACACCACTTTTTTGAACAGAGTTTTACTTCAGGTTGCCCCTAAAGACGCTCCTCCCCGGTTGGATGCAATTGATTTTTTACGTACGCCTTACCACTTCGTTGACGAGAAAACTGGGGAAGTAGTTGTAAGGAGGACTCGGGCAGATGAAGATCAGCAGAGAAAGGAGATGGAGGTAGACCAGCAGCAGGGAGAAGCGGAGCCGAAGATGGACTTTAATGCTTGATGCAATTCATTTCCAATGGTCGTCTTCTTCTGTTTCCTTGTTAGGATTCTGAGGAAGTGAAGGGGTGGACGTGAAGTGAACTGCTTTGAGCTCTAAGGACTCAGCCTCTGCTCGAAAAATAAAAACGAGACACGAGGAGCAAGAAGGGAGTGATGAATTTGAAGGCGACCTCCGAGACCGACCTGCGCAGGGCATGTGGGTGCGTGCGTCTGATGGTGCTACTGTTAGATCATACAGGACACAGCCTTATGATGAAGGGGAAAAGTGCACACACAAGCAAAACACTGGCTAGGATTTATGGTAGGAAGCTAGACACTTTTTTGACTATGAGTGCACCTGTTTCTTTCATACTGCCAAGTGTATGGGCGGGATTCCCTTAAGAGTTCCTCCTGACTGGAATTCCGCTTTACATGATCAGGCGTTGAACAAGCGTTGCAAGGACGAAAGCGCTGGAGGTGATGAGAAGAATAAGGGCGAGAGCGAGAAGCAGGTGACGACAACTGCTCCGACAACTGCTCCTCAGATGGGGCAGGCGCAGCAAAGAGAGGAGAAGCAAGATGTTCGAATGCTCCACTCACCCTATTTTTGGGACCAAGTCGGCTCAGGCATTCACCGTCCTCTGCTGCAACTCGCTATCTTTCATATTGATAGGCACTTCGCCATTTACCCTGCTCCAAGAGTTACAGACGTCGTTTTTCATGGGTTTGCGAACTCCTTGGAATCGAACGCACTTCAGGCTGCACGGGCTAGCGCGATGCATGACGGCCACGAGTTTTTTCTTTACTTAAGAAAACCGCCCTCACGTATTCTTATAGGTATACAAGTTGTTGTAATCAAAATCCATCTCATCTTACAGTTACATACACTTACTAGTCTTCTGTTGTAGGGAACGAAGCTGAAGTTCCCTGTCCCTCAACGAGCCGTACTATACTCACGAACTATACGCCTACGCACAGCCATACGTCGGAAGATGTTACAGCTTACGATGACTGTTGACTTTTGACGAGGTTGACGGATCTTCCGTTCCTCCGAGAAATGAGAATGACTTGGCCTAATAGGTTCAGTGCTCTAACTTACGTCGAGCTGTCCACTGGTCAAACCCTTGCCCATCGGAGGTGTGGGCCTCAGTCTCTGTGGCACGCAGACGGGACCGACGCAAAACTACACAAGTGGCAGCTATATCCGCCAAATGCACGAGCGTATAGCACCCATGCTCTGCAGTGGATCAGATCGGTTAAATATAGGCTCTCCGACGACTACTACATCAAGCTCAAAGCCGAGCATGTAGTTCCGACATCCTATAAGATGACTCCAGTACTTTAAGGCTGCTCAAGTCATTCAATTTCAACAGGTCATTTTTCTCCATTTTCTTTTTGAAATGCTTCGCCTAAGACTATGAGCCATGAACGTAAGAAATGAACTATTTTGAGCTCTAAGCACTAGAGTCGTACTCTGTGATCGATGAAGAGAAGGCCCTTTTAGTGGGTGGAATTCACACGTTTATTATGGCGAAGAATGAGACAGCCAAGCGGCCTGGGAATTACAAACCTCCAGAATTCACTCACGAAACCCAATACGAATGGCCGCCCGGTGAAGAAATTAATCGTGAGAGCCTCTGGGGGCGGCGCGAATGGTACGGTGAGGCAGGATTGCACAGCGACTACTTGAAAAAGTCAAGAGAGCGAGGACATGAAGTAGACCAAAAGAGGCCTCGTGGCGAAAATCCCGTGGTCTCTTATGATTGGGTTGAGGTAGACAAAAACGAGGGTGCTAAGATGAAAATGCACAATGAGAAGCTGCTTGCTCACTACCTAGAACGCCTGCAAGGCGGAATGCAGTCATCCTGGGGTGGCCATCAAGGTAAACCACAGTCTTTCGAGAAGCAGAAGATTCATCTGCCCTATAAGTCACAACTACACTCAATGTTTGACGAAGGATTGACTGTTGTTAACGATCGCAAAAGCAGGCTACCACGACAAGAACCACCAGGTGGCGATACTGGAACTGGAAGAAGAGAAATACGAGAAGATGAAGATGATGATCGAGCTTTACAGTACGAAGCTGCGCCAAAGGCAGAACTTGTACAAATTCTTAAAGAGCACGCAAGAAGGCAGATGACAGAGCTAACGGCCGCGGCTTGTAGAAATCAAATGGAAAATTCAGAAGACAAAGACAAACAAGTAAAAGTAGTGGAGCAGGAGCAACAACAAGAACAAAAGGCCTGCTTCGTGACGGCTCCTACAACTGCTTCATCTCGTCATATGCAAGGTACTACGACTCCCTCCGCGAAGGATGACCACATCGACGACATCGACATGCAGCGTTGGAATCTCTACTCCCCTGAGGACGGGTTAGCGAACGAACCTGCATTCCTGATTGAAGCTGCCTCCGTGGAGGAGTTGGCAAGCAGTGCTGGAGCTGGACAAGATGGCGCGTTCCGCTTTTCTGTAGCGCTCCAAGACTTCCCCGTGTTTCCCGATAGCGAACGGATGGAGGATCTTCAAGTGCGTGCTTTGAACGAGTTCCTTATCAGCGTTGCGTGGAAGTTTCCAAGTCGTTTGGATGCGACGGTCCGAGCATTTCAGTCGGAGATTCACACTCGCGAAATCTTATCACGACAGACAGACTCGATTCAGAAATATTCGCACTTTTTGGCGTGGACCTATGCAAACAATGGAATGCAGGACCTGCAAATTAGGGGTATATGTGTCGACGATGTAGTCGCCAAAACGATCCAGATTTAAGGCAACCGAGACGCGAGCATCCTCAGTATGATCACCTTAGGGGGCTCTTTTTCAGGGGGAAAAAGACGTACCCAAGGAAGATAGTCTCAAGGAAGATGCGACGCGGTAGCTCTAACGAATCTGTGCACCAGGAGGAGGAAACGCGGAGCACCAGGCGGGCCAGCAAATATTGAATGATGGGGCAACAGAAGACGGTGGAGTTGCATATTTTCATGACT
The DNA here is from genome assembly GCA_905178165.1 of Amoebophrya sp. A25. Lineage (NCBI taxonomy): Eukaryota > Dinophyceae > Syndiniales > Amoebophryaceae > Amoebophrya > Amoebophrya sp. A25. The sequence goes on along the minus strand of CAJINU010000007.1, from coordinate 1,736,321 downwards.
TCAGGAATATTTGGGAAGATTTCATTTTGAATCCCGGGCCTGAGTTTCATCCTGGAAACCCAGGATATCTTACCAATGGAGCAGCGGAGAGGCTTTATGGCGGAAGAGTCTCTGCCAACATGTACATCCATTGGTCAGATCAGGAGAGTGTGGCGCAGTTGGCAGCTTTCGGCAGACTGCAGCATCAAGAGCCCCAGCGCCAAGTACCTGCTGCAGCCGGAGGAGAAGGAGATGCAGAAGGAGCGACTTTTATGAGGAGAAAAAACACACTCACACTCAACAGAAGTGAAATAAGTAGGCATAGCTTCTCGTTCATATTAGCTGTAGATCATGTTGAGAATGAGCACAATCATTCTACTGAAAGAAAGAATGGTACTGAAAATGAGAATGAGCAACCGTCGTGAGTATATTTTTCTCCTTCATTATCTTTATCGGTACGCTCCTATCAGAGACGGCGAAACATGAAAAAGCGGGTGTCGCTGTTCTGACTCCAAGGGAAGACGAGGAGATGCGACAAGAAGAATGTGTAGAATGTGAAGACACGGGATGTATAGAAGAAGCCCTAGCTTCCCTACACCTAGGAAGAAATACAGAGGACGCCGACACTCTACCACCTACTTCTAAACGCAACAGGCTGCCAAAGCCAATAGAAACAGAAGCAACTACGGCCTCCACGCCTAGTAAAAGTAATATCAATCGTGACTGCTCTATTAAACAAGGAGAAAAAGCATCTTTATTGTTTTCTGGTGGAGACGAGGGGGACGAGCCTACGAGAATCCGAAGAGGACGAGCACAGGGAGATGATATGGACGAGGCTAATCCTAACCGATCAACCCCACGTCGAGCAGAACGGCCCCAGCCAGATGACATGGAGGGAGCAAGACGAGCTGCTGCTTTCTTCGAAGCAGATGATGAGAGAGATGCGCAAGAACGACTGCGAAGGATCGACTACTTCCTAGATTATCAGGCAGAGGCGATGGGTTCGCTCGTACTTCGTGTGGTTAGGAATTTCGCCGCGCCCGTAATGGAACCTGCAATGGCACGTGAAAAACTAGGAAGGAAAGATTTCGAGGAGTTACTCATCCAAGACGAGCAGGAAGATGTTGGGGTAGACTTTGACGTCGAGTTCGAAAAGGAGGACCAGAACGTCGAGGAGCCGGAGTGCGAAGAAGAAGACCTGCTCGTGAATGCTGTTGAAGGTAAATTGACCATCGTGGAAGATGATCCGCAGACCTCCACGGGTGGGCGTGGGCAGGGCTTCCTTGAACGAAGGTCTTCTCCTAGTCACCGAGAGGTCGATACTGCCTATCATGGAGCACGCGGCGTGACTAGTGCGGCTGATTGCCGAAGTAGATCGCGGAGTCCGAGTCGAAGCTGCGATCGAGATGAAGCAAAAAGAAAAAAGAAGCTACGAAGGCGCATGGTTGGAAGTGTGTCCCCATCTCATGCTTCTTCTAGTTCTGGCTCTTCGTCTGGCTCTGCTGCGTCTGGGAAAGATGACAATGATACGAATGAAGATCAGGTGGAGGTGAAAGGGGAGTTTGCATTTTACTTTGTAGATCCGCAGGCAAGGTTTCTGAACACGAAAATCGGCGAGCAAGATTCACGTCTCAGGGACGTTTTTGTCAACAAAGAAAACGATCTGCAAGTGACATGCGAAGGCTGTAGTGAAGCAGGGAAGAGCGCAAAAACTACGGAAGAAGGCCGCGCTGGTGTTGGAGAAGTTGATGGAGCACAAGCAGTAGACGATGTGGAGATGAAAGATCCTGGCTCAAAAGAAGATCCTGACTCAAAAGCTGAAGAAGATTTGCTCTCAGATCAATTGGATTCAGATCGAGAACTAGAAGATGATCCAGAAGATGTAAAGGCAGCTGGGTCTGCAGAAGTTTGGTCTGCAGAAGACGAAAGGAAATCTTCAATGCGCCTTTTTTGGAAAAATGTTCAGTGGTCTGTTTTACGGCATGATCAGTACCTTGCGATCGACGTCATACTAGAGAAGCTCTTAGTTAAGGATTGGAAGTTGGCCGGTCTATACAACGCACAGATATCTAACTATGACTTTTTCAGCAAGTAGATGAAAACGAAAAGTCATAGATATGGGAGATAGATCGGCCACTTTTCAACGTGCTCTAACTTAACACACCTCCTGTTCCGGCCAAAGGTCTACACACATGAAGGGCCGCCTTCTCCCAAAGCCCATCAGCAAGTTCAGGAAGCCTTTGAGTTTGCAGGGGTTTTCCCGAATCTAGCAGGGAAACGCATTGGGAAGGTCGTTGCTGATAGATCTTCCCTTTACAATTACCCTTACCTCCGGATAGATGACGCTGTGCATACTTTTCTCTTCGACAGGCCAGAGACAAAACTTTTCGGTCTTAGAGTAGATTCAGATGTAACGCTGCTGAACCGCCGCGACCCACTTGGGGATGAGTTCGCCTATATTCCGCCAAGTCAAGCTCAAGCTCCTCGTGAGTTCTGGTTAGAGCGGAAAAAACTGAAGAGAGGCATTTATTCTGACATGGTAAAGGCTGACCAGAAAATTGCCCAGGAATTGAATGAAAAAGCTGCGGAACAAAGAATAAGAGCGCCAAAAAAAAGCGATCTACTAGGAAAACGAGAGCAGCACAGCACCAGAGCGCCGCACCAAGATTCAAGTTTTTCTGGTGGAGCAGCAAGTTCGAGGAGAGTGATGCCTCTTGTCGTTCGCAAGGCTAACACCTTGTATTCCGCAATTGAGTCGCACTACAAACTTTTCTACCGTGACGTGATCGATTGGTTGATTAATAGAGTCCGAATTGCAGCATATGAGGACCGACAAGCGGACAGGAGTCTTTCGTCGGATATTGCCGAACTTGGAAATTAAGACGATATTTATACCACCCAAGCTTCTACTTACTTATAGTTATAATATATAGAGTTAGAGTAGTTTCTGCAATGATCTTTCAACCTTTAGTAAATTTAAATAGCTGCTTATTGATATTGCTATTCTTGGACTTGGTATTGCAATTCCTATAGCTATTGCTATACTATACGGCTAGATAAAGATAAGTGGAGATGCAGCTTTGGGTCGAGTAGTTTCTTTTTGGAAGAAGTGCCACGAATAGCTGAGCCTCTACGTTGTTGGAGGTAGAACAATATAGTAGAGAAACTCTAAGTTTAAAACCCTCTCGACGCAAAGTAGATACGTCCTACCTCTAAGAACAGACAGACATCTTTCCCATTCCCAGCCACTTGTTTTGTGCCGAACTGGAACGCCAATTGGCGGTTGAGGAGGACAAAAGAGGACAATCTATCCGCGTCGCGTTATATGTCATCTCGCAGCAGACTGGCGTCCCATGGAAGAAACTGGAGCAGTATTACTGGTTGCTGGAGAGTTCCGATAGGGCACAACGCTGCACAACGCTGCACGACAGCTACACAACTCGAGATGGTAAAATACGAACACAAGAAGATCATGAATCGGGTTTGCGACGCCATCAGCATATTAGCTTGCGCTCTGAGTACACAAAAACAACAGGCACAAGGTATGATAGGCTTCATATACCTGCTGCCGATGAAGAAGAAGAGCCAAAAAGACGAGGCGAAGACGACCATGACGAGGGCGAGGAGAGCTCCATACTAGAAGAGACGAGAGCTGTAGACATCAACCTTATTGATTTCCACAAAAAGCTAAAACGCTTAACGTTGGAGGGAAGCGGAGATCTTTCGTTCTCCAGACCACATGATCACGCTTTTTGTAAAGGCATCCAACCTTGGCTAAGGGACAGCGTCGAGGGATTTTGGACTACGAGGCCACAGATTTTTGATAACATGGGGGCTTTGGTATTCAGAGGAAACCAGCGCTCGAATCCCTTGCAGCCTTTCTTCAGCGAAATGAGTGGTCTTCTTTCAGAGACGCGCGATGCAGGAGGTGGCGGCGGCGCAGATGGAAGTCACACCACGGGCAGCGGTGCTGGTGGCGCTCGTGGTGGAGGAACAGGGGGTAGTCGTGGTAGCGGTGACGTAGAAGGAGTTGGAAGCCGCAGCACCGGCGGTTGTGGCGGAGGGAGTAGTTCTAGCGGTGCCCCTGGCGCAACAGGTGGTCGTGGTGGAGGCGCTTCCTCCACATGCTCAGGCCGCCATCAGCATAGCACTAGTGCCGCTTCTTCTAGTAGCTGCCAGCAGAGAAAAAAGCACCAACACCAAGAGAGGAAGAAACAAGTTGAAGAGTTGACTTTGGTCAAGTTGTTAGCTGAAGACGAAACGCGCGCTCGTGAGACATTTGAAAATGGAGAGTTCATTAAGGGTTACCGTAATACATTCTTCGCCACCATTCTCGACCTGTTTCCCAGTGGGAGAGGAGTCAAGGATGATGTGAAGAATGCAATGTCGCAACCTCTGTCTAAGTTCAAGCACGGCCCTCGCTTTCAAATTTTCTTAGGCCAAGAAACCATAACCACAAAGGCCCTCGACGTCGCAGAAGGCGAGAACAATCTGAAGCATGAAGCTCTACTAACAGCCTTATTCAAGATCCAAGATGGTCTCGAGCAGACACTGGACAAGTGGCTTCAAAGACAAAGGAGGCTAAGGCCGCTATTTTTTGTGCCACCAGCTAGAGGAAAAAATAGTCCACGTGAGCCTCCAGTTCAACAAGAAAGTCCTCCAGGACCACCGCTGGATGTTCATCTCGCAGAGCCGGTTCCCTCTGATCATGCTGGTTTGCATTTCAGTACCATGACGCGTAGTTTGCCAAAAATTCATGAGGCAAATGCGTTCGAATCTTGGTCTAAGCACCTACAAGACATACGACCGCAGGACTCTCTTCTACAGGTTTTAGAAGGGCTGCTGCTACATCAGGACGCGGGCCGCGGGATCATCCGCCGTGTACAACCACGAGAAGAAGAAGAACTCACGCAACAACCAGGAGTCGAACCAAATCGACCAGGAATCGAACACGAACAAGTCACGCCAGCTCCTTATGCGACGCGAGGTGGCCTTTTCAAGGAGTGGCTGAGATGGGTCTCCGCAGATGATGAGAGACTCAAGCTCGAAGCAGCCTGGCGTCGTCGCGAAGGCATGGCTATATCTTTTGTCCGTGGATTTGAATACTTGGTGAGGGCGTATGATCGTGTTGTGCACTGGTTACAGTGTGACGCCGTAAGCGACAGCCGTTCCTTCCAGGGAAGTGCAGGTGAGAAGGCGGGGAAACGTTTTTTTGTTCCCCGTGACGGATATAAGCAGGCACCTCCTGGTGAAGATGATCTTAGGAGCCGGTTCTTATAAATATATAATTTCCTACATCAACACCGAGTCGGTGTCACGGACTGCAACAGCAACAGCTCTCCCAAAGATAAGTTGGCTTTACGCTCTTCTTGGCAAGATAAACTCTTGCTCAACATTTTAGTGTACTGGATGCAAGACCCGTCGTGGTTGTCTAAGTTAGTATTTCAACATCGCGGTACTAGGATTAGGGGTAGCAGTTCCTGCTAATGTAAGTAGAAGGTAGGACGATAACACTAGACCAGAAACGTTATGGTACAACCGAAGATGAAAAGGAACAATCCTCACGTACACATAGTTGACGACCCACATAAGTACTTGACCTTGCATGTTCTTGACCTCGCTTGTCCTAGAGTTCGAATACCGAATTCAAGTTCTTGCAAAACCAAAAGGGAAAGCCTTTGTTCTTCTAAAATGTAGCAAAACCGTTTTGACGATGGCGCTCCGTATCCCGTCTTTACAGATTCAAGGTGGAGCCACCTGGTGAAGTTCGGCCGACCTAGAGCCAAAAGTATCTTGGAAGAGTGCGTAGACCTCGTCGTTGCTGTAGACGAGGAACAGGAGACAGTGACGAAGGTCTTTGACAGTCCGCATGATCAAGACGAAGCAGTAGTAGGCGAAGTAGTATTAGCAGATGTTGGTATAGCGAGAACTGTTGGCCAGGAGGAGCAACCAGAAGGATCTTTAGATCCAACAAGAGCTCCTGCTGTAGGGCGCCAGGGACAAGAAGCATCAAGTGGAGGCTTTCCGACAGAACAAATGTCGCGACAAGGAGGGGGTGGAGATTATGGAAGAGTTTTGGATTTCTATTTCACTTGTTGTCTTGTTGTCCCCCCATCACTCACGACTCCCGTTCACGTTCACTCTCGTCTCATGATTAAGATTATTCGTGTTAAAAATAATCTAATAACGAAGTACTACAACTACTTCTATTCATTTTCGATATTTTCATTATACTAGTTTGCTAGACGAGCTCCACCGGAATTACACTGTGCATGAACAACTGATGAAACTTGATTTTCTCGTAGTAGTTCTTACCTTGTTCAACTTGTTCTCCTACGTCAAATACAGGGCTAGCACAGATGTCTCTTCTTCATTTCTTCTACTAGTACAAGTAGTATTAGCTCTGCTCCAGGATGCGAGGTTCTGGATTTTAGAAGGGTTTCCGTTTTTGTACTTTTAAATATAGGTCGTGGTCGTGGTTCGTTTTGTGTTTGTGCGTCTCCGAACTGTAAGAAAGTACCAGTGCCCTCTTTCATTGCCAAGGGAAGCCGCGCAAAGGTGGTCCGGTTCAGGAGCGTGTTGTTCTGCCAACGATTACAAGCACGGGGGATGTGATTGAAGCACCAGCTTATGACCACTTAAGTGATAATAGTATCTTTAACATATAAATATAAGTCTCTGGATCTCCTCGATCGTTTCACCCAGCGTCGCAGTTCTTGTAGAGTTGTTGTTCAAGATCTAGATGATCTTCTACTGTGTAAATTCATATCATGGTCGGACACGTCTTCAAGATCTACATGGTCTTCTACTGTGTAAAATCATTGTCGGAGTAGGAGTCAGAAGTATGGGTAAGCGTATAAGAATATTAACTTAGTTCTAGCATAAGATAAGGATAAGCATAATTTTTACCACGAGTATGATCGTTATCAAAAAGCTTCTCTAAGTACGGCGCGAGCGACCTTCATCTTCACTTCTCGTCTTCGACGAGCACGAGCCAGCCCAAGTACCAGCTGTAGCCGGCCCACGCGGACCATCGCCTGGAGTACGATCCGAACATGAAGAGCAACACCAACAGGCTCAACTACGGGCTCGACGTCAACCTGAAGAACAAGGAGAACAGTTACCAGACGAACAATTGCAGCATCAGCATCATGATCGCCGTAGAAAAGAGGAGGAAAATAAACGTTTGGACATTTTCGAAAGACTTATTGCTAACTTTCCTGACTTCCTGGCACAAGTTTTCGCCGCTTCCTCGAACTCGGTCGTGACAAATCGAGCACACACTACGCCAGCGGCTGATCCTCATCAACATTAAGGCTATCTTCACCCAAGGACCATCCTCTTCCTTCGTTCCTCAACTACATTCATCGTCTTTGCATCTCTCTCCACATCCAGATCCACTTAATATGAAAAAAGAGCCTTTTTCAAGGATATATTAATACTCTCAAAGAGGAAGATGCGAATGCGGTAGCTCTAACAACAACGTCCGACTGAGGATTTGGTTCAAAGTAGGGAAAAAAAGCGGCTGGTTGATGCGCATTTGCGATCATCAGCTTTCCTTGCTGGAGATCCATTAACGGGCGCGCCATTGTTTGAAAATTTCGCTTTTCTGCTGGAAGACGCGACAGGAGTGGTGGAGGGTTTACTTAAGGCACTATCTCTAGCACCACGAAAAATAAATCACTTGTTGATGTTCGGTGGAGAGGCATTTGTAGTGGAGTCAAACGAACTCTAGCAATAAGTTGATGCTCGGTGGGGAAGCATTTGTAGTGACACAGGTAGTGGTAGTGTAGTCAGAAAGGCAGTTTCTTCTTGTAATTTTAATTTTTGTTCTTACAAGAGTTATTTATCAAATGCGCGACTGTGGTGTACATGTACTATCATCCTATCATCTCCATATCAATTATATCTAATGTACGCCGAGATCTCGCAGCAGAGCAGGCACAAGAAAGAGAACGCATACCAGGAGGATCGTCTGATGATAGAACTCCCGGACGGTCATCGGGAGCTGCTCTTGGTGATCTGACATCTGGAGGTGCACCTTCAGCAATTACGATTTCAGAAGAGCTGCAAGTGGTTGATGAAGTAGAAGATGGCGATATGCGTGCTGAGTTACCAGACCCAGGTGCCGAGTCTCGAGGAACGACTCCTGCAGCATCACAAATAAGTCCTCCTCGTGGTTTGACGCAAGCTGAAAAGAAGGTGAAGAGAGCACGACGGCATTTCTTAGCGGTAAGGGAAATTTTTGTCCGCGTTTTGGGGTATTACGCGCAAGTAGCTGGCGAGAAGTGGCAAATCGTCACGCATATGAAGGTGCCGACAAAAGACGATGTCATGGAGAGAAAGAGATCATTATGGCTGGTGCAAGTTCTTGTTAACTTAGTTGTAGAAGACAATCCATGTAGTTTCCTAGTTGTCGGTTTTTGATGATGAGGTGGAGGTAGTTTTTGCATTTCATTTCGAGTAGCCACTCCCTGTTCTCGTTCCTGAGCAAAGACGCAGCAAGATCGTTCAAACGAACCAAAGTCAAGAATTATTCTTATTGGTAGCTGCTTTGCCTTTGCTATTGAATCCTAACGATGTAAAAAATCGAAACAAAAACAGAGATCTGAGATGGTCATAGTTGTCATAGTAGTGATCTACTTACAAGTACAACTCAACAGCATCCTCTAACTTCTTTGGCAGGCAGCTTCCAGTTAGCGGATCTTGTCAAAAACACTGATGAACACCTTGGTGTTACAGCAGTACAAGTTGCTCAAGAAGCGAGCAATACACCTGTAGCGAGTGCACCTGGAGGAACTGAACCTAGTGAACCTTCCACACGAGGAACCCTTCAAGACATGCTAATTGTCAGACCGGAGTCGATGTTCAAGCATGACAAGATTACGCTTCTCCCTGACAATGAAGAGACCTTTTGGGAAGATGAAATCGGGTCAAAAACCAAAGAAGAGATTGACTTGATGTTTAACACACTGGTTTGAAGATAATGATACATCATGGCTATAATGTCGCAACGGTTTGATTGTGATAAGTAGGTGTAGAACAAGAAGAAATTACTGACACTGGTTTGATATTGTTAATGATACGTCATTTTTGGGATCTTTGTTCTTTATTTCAAAGCAATCTCCATCTCGCGAAATGACATTTTTTATCGATTTTAGTACTCGGATTAGCAAGTATATTAGGCTTAGGTAACAAGAATTGTTCTTGTTACATGAAACAAGAAGCATCAGCAAACAAGCGTCAATCGTTCAACATTGTAAAAGGACAACTCTAACAAGGATAATGAATCCCAAATTGCATCAGTGTCACTCAATTATTATCCACTACAAAATAATGTTATATGAGGGGATCAATACGAATATCGATGGAAAAATGACTCATACATAGATACCTTTAGCCATGTCTACCAATAAGATGCACAAACCATTGCACCGTTCTTTCATGAAAATATACCACTGTTATCTTTCATTTGAGGCAAGACCAAGAGCAAGACTTTGGTGAAACAACAATAAGATGAAAATGTTTTAGAATTTCGTCGCATGTGCAAGATATCTCTTTTTTTTGGAAAAATTTCAATTTGATTCGCAGACAAATCTAGGAAGGAGCAAATTATTTTGAAGCTCCTTGTGCTTTTGTGTCACTCAGTCCTCCTCATCTTCGAGGAAGAATGACCTTTGAAAGAGCAATACAACCACGGGGATGCGTCTGGGAGTAGAAAAAAGTGTAAATACACCTTCTCCTTCCTGTGACGACTGAGTATCTTATCTTCATCATTGACTGCATATCAGCGTCATGGTTCAGTTCCACTATGGATTTTCGGAAGAGAGCATGAAGTTGCAGCAGCGACGCAACTACTAGTTTTACCAATATCGAATTCCCGCAGCGCCTTGACCCTCACCCTCTACGAGAAACAAAAATGTTAGATTCACTACTACTCCAACTCCATGTAGTCGTCCATTTCCGCAGCGCCTTGACCCTCTAGCAGGAACTGAAAGTGAAACACATAGTACAGAATTTCTGCGCAAAGATGAACATGCTTTCCATCATTTCCGACATCTAAAAACAGGAAGAGAAAGTTTTAGCGCGCACATAAAATGAATAATTTTTCTTCTTGGTTCATTTTGATGTTGATGAAATTGAAAACATCACTAACACAAGGGGTTTGAACTCACATGTTGGGATCGTTAAGTATTTCTTGAAGAGTGTCAGGAGGGGCGTTAAACTTTTTTACCAAAAAAGTGATGTAGCCTGGTGTAGTGTAGTCACCAGACTGACAGCAATGTGAAAAATAACGATCATCATGAGGATGATGATCTCATATTTATATTTGAGATATTCCGAGCAACTAGATGTTGAGATAAACTAACAAAGCGTACTATTTTCACGTAGAGACGAGAGAACAAGAACCAGCATGGCTAGCTGTAATGAGATTTGAAGAGATTTCATCTTTTTTCTTCTTATAGATTAAGATAGCGCATAACGTGTTTTCCGTTGCTGTATGATTCAATAAGTTTAACCTCCTGTGAAGAGTCGTACTTTTCATATGAAGTGATGAATTTGGAAGTCTATGTATTCCTATTGTATTAGTATTGTGTCGATAGCAATTTGCTTCAGAGGAGTGTCTGACGACGAGGCAACAAGAATAGCGCCGCATGATGCTATAATTGCTCGTATTGGTATTGATTGTACAAATAAGAGGTAAGTAGATGAATCAATGATGTGATGATCAGGCCGATTGAATGTTGTGTTATCGCACGTCATTACGATTGAATTAAGATTGAGTGCCTGCTATCTAACCAACATCACTAAATTACTGAAGTAGAAGTAAGTGTTTCTTTTATGAAAAATGTAACTAAGCAATGTTCTTCATGGAATGAAGCTGGAGAAGACTGCAACATCAAGATGATTGTACGAGTGGTCCGAGTGATGCCTATCAAAGCTGCTGCTCGGCTTCAGGTACGGGTACCGCGACTCCCCTATCTGTTGAAGAGATGGGACAAGAGGATGACGAAATACTACAAGAAGAAGGATTTGGACGATGCAATCCAAGATCCTAGAAGTCCGCAACATAAAAATGCAAGATGTGCCTCAGCATCAACGCCTTCAGGCAGGAGCAGGGCTCCTACGAGTACTAGAGCAGCCGCTACGATTTTTACTAGGGCAGCAACAAGCAGGGCATCTGTTGTTAGTCCTGGTCAACTTGTTTCTCTCATCGTATGCTCAATATTCACGACCTTGATCACAACTGATGCGAGAGCTGGCTTCCTGCCGAGTGAGAGTAGTTTTCAACCATATCACAGCACTGCTAGAATGTCTGTGTCCGCACATGGTCTTCGTGAGGATGAAGGACCTTATAGTGATGACCGTGAAGATGAAGAAGAACAGAAGATAAAAAAACCTTCACTAGTACCAGAAGAGAGTTAAGGCCAAACATGATGACTCACTATCATCTGTAAAATAAAACTGTACAAGCTGGAGGTGGTGGTGTTACTAGGAGGTACTTCTAGTTCTATGTACCTATTTTTCTGATGGATTTTGCGTCTCGCTTACTTAAATACTTTGAATGATTTATGAATGGGGAAATGAATTCGGAATCTTCTACGACTAAGAGAAGCCGTGGTCGAAGGAACAGCGCAATATAGTACCTGTTCCTGTGCAGATTGACACTCTTGCTTTTGCGAAGGGTTTGCCGGTGAGTGAAGTTCCAATAAGGGCTTGGAAAACAACGTTGAGTTAAGGCTACCGCTGGGCCATCCTCAACAACATCCTTGGCCCTTTTTTCAAGGAGAAAAAGGGACCAGGGAGGTTCTCGGGGATGCGAGCGCGGTAGCTCTAACTGAGGGAGCAAGAAGTAACAGGAGATTGCTCAGGAGACTTCGAAGATTGCTCAGGAGATCGAGATTCAGAAGATTCATCTTCAGTGTCAGGGGAAGAGATGGAATGCGATGACCAACAGCCAATTTGTATGGAGAAAAGGCAGAAGATCACAAAGGCTGCAGGGTCTCCTTCTGGCTGTGGCAACGCCGCAAGAACATTCAGAAGTAGTACTGGAGGACTTGTTCAACAGCAACATCATGATGAGCAGCCTGGGGGACGTAGACGAGATCCTCGTCTCGAGCTAAGTGGGGATGAGAAGAGTCCTGGACGCTTTTATTTGTTTCGTGCAGTGGATCCCAGCAAGATAGACGAAGGGTGGCGTGAGACGCCCGAGAAGCTGCCTAAAATCTTTGCCGACTCTATTCGTGGCCAGGAGCAAGAATGGGTAAAAAAAATTCATGCGCCACCGTTCTGGACAAGAACCCCTCGCATTTACTACAAAATTGCAAATATTCAGGAAGAGGAAGGGCTCTTCTTGACAAGAAGAGAAAGAGTGAAGCTCTTGCACGAGATGGAGATGGAGAAATGCATTAACAATCTTGATAAGGATCGAGAAGATCAAGAAGCTCCTGAAGAATCAAAGTCCTCAGCTGCACTTGAGTCTTTGGTGGAAAGAATATTACGTCTTGGACAAAAAATCCAAATCCATCTTGTTCACAAGCAAGAATTGTCAATTATACATAAATATGTCGATCATCTTCTCTATCTTCACAGGCAGAGGCATCTACTTCGACTTCGTTCCGTTTTTTTTTTAAAGGGAATGATCCAGGTTGGCTAACAACGTCCATTACTACATACATTAGATAAAGGGAGTGAAAAGGAACCTCTAAGAATAACTGGACGGCGAATACGAGGAAACCACGAGGACTACTTGCATCCGGACAGAAAGTGCTACATTCGCATTTGGGGTGATGATGGATGCGCATGGACTTCTCAGTTTGGATGCCGAGGCAATCAGGCACCACGAGATCCCACTCACCGGAAGAGAGGGGGCAGAAGAACATCCAGGACTTCAGAAGACGAAGGCATTGAAGATTGGACTTCACCACGAGGACGGAACACAAATATATTTAGAAGACGTGATCACCCGAGGCCGAGGCCTGACACAAGTACAGTTAAGGCTTCTCCTAATGATCCTCCTAGTGATCCATCTTCAGAGAAGCCATCCTTGGAGAGTTGCATCCCTTTCAAACGGGAACTACAAACGAGGTCCTCCAGGATGACTCCTCTCAAGATGGGCGAGCAGGCAGAAGGGCGCGCTCTAAAGCTACTCCGAGCGCCACTCGCTCTCTGATTCTACAGCAGGCAGATCCGCGGGACTTCGAATCGTTCAACGAAAGACTGCAAACTGAATCTGAAACACGTCCGCCGATTCCTCGTAGTGAATATTTGCTCCTCGCACACGACTTGCGCCTAACCTATACCCTTATGGCACGTGAAGACACTGCCTTGGTCGTTTTGTCACCTAAGAGCATTGAAGAGCAGGACCGCCAAGATCAAGCAAATACTTGTGGCGACCGCGACGAAGAGGATGAAAAAAGAAGTCCATGGATTCGACTGCTGGAGGAGGAATATAGAAGCGATGAGCAGAAAGAGTACGAGTCTTTTATTAAGGCAGCGACGAACTGTTTGTCTGTGGAGGGAAACTACAAACGGGAAAGAACGCTGCATCGATCTTCATCTTGGTCCTCCCGTTTGTGGAGGGAAGTATCGATCTTCATCTTGGTCCTCCCGTTTCTTTGTTCTTGTTGTGGAGGGCAATGCAAATAAACGGGAGCCAAGACGAGGAGCCTCCTCGACAGGGAATAGATCATGATTCGTGTTAGCTCTACCTCTAATTTCACTCCGGGAAACTACAAGAACACGATGTCTTCGCCCTGGTCGAGTGTATATCGTGCGCTTTCTTGTGTTTTTGCAGGTTCACTACAAGTTATGAAAATGAAACTGTGCGGATATTACGGTAATCTATAAAGGCTATATCTTCCTCCAGTTCCAATGCAATGCTGGCGCCAATGTTGTATTTACATAAGTCTCAAGTTATTTACCAGAAGCAATGGCTGGCATTGTGGTACATTTAAGGGCTTCTGACTAACAACATTCCTCACTACCATCCCTGTTTCTTTTCTTAGTAGGAATAAAGACGCCAGGGATGTTCTGAGAAATGTAATTTCGTCACCTTTAGTATAAATATATCTCGTGACACCGACTACAGCTAGTGCACAGATCTTAGAAGTCTGATTTCACGGGATTGGCTCATCCTTCTTGGTGTTTCTAAGCTTCTTGCACTGCAGGACAACTTGGGAGTTTGTGAAGACGGTCCCTCTAGTATGCCTCCTGCCTTTTATTCGCTCTCCCGTTTTCAGTTTCACGACAAGAAGGGGTATGAAAAGAAAATCTGTTATCATTATCAAGCGTCTTTTTAAGTAGTACATTATTAGAAAAGTACTCTGTTGAAGATAATGATAACAGATTTCCTTTTCACAAGAGGATGAGCACTCGTACAACTTCTGCAGCTGTGGCTCCTGTTGCTCCTAGTGGTAATGGTAATGGCTTTGGAACGACAACGAGCGTGTCAATGGAAAGATCAAAGCCTACTGCGGGTGGGGGAGGCACGGACGTTGGAGCATTGATAAGAGCAAAGGCAGCCAGTCGTGGTGCTTTTTTCGCATTCTCAGGCGAAGATGACAAGGGAGAGGACGCTGTTGGTCGTGAAGATGACAATTCGCATACTAGTGCAGGCCATACGCATACAACTAGTAGTTATTTTATTCATCTTGCGATGACTACGTCGAGTGCGATCCAGAGAAAGTTGAGCGATGTTAACAACTTCTTACTTCTCGAAGAGCTCGACGATGACGATGAGGACAACATCCAACCGACACTGAGAGAGGAGGAGCCTGACTTACACTTACCTTCTCAACAGGAGCCTGAAGCAGGACTGCGAAGATTTCAAGCTCATCCACCAGATGGCTGGACGGAGGTGCTTGGGAGAATCAACAAGCCATTTTCTTCGTGGTCCGCTGAAACAGATATAGTTGCATTAAGGCTACGCACCCACTATGACTAAGACTATCTGGTGTGGTGAACTGGGTATCTGCATCAATCTATAAATATCTAAATCCTGAGTTTCTGCTCAAGTCAGACGACAACTAGGAATGCAAATGCCTCTACCTCCCAACGACGACTAGGAATAGAGCTACGTTCTATGTAAGTTGTAGTTACACTCTTAGGGAATGAAAGAAAGCATCCACTCAAATTCGGAGGAGTGACTCTAGTGGCTCCACGACAGTAAGAGATTAGATAGTGAGTTAAGAAATAGAAAAGAAAAGCATTGGAAAACTAAACATTTTACGCGTTAGTGAATGAAATAAGAGAGCTACCCTAGTATTAAGGACATTCCTCTTCAGTATCACTCTCGGCTACAACTCTGATTGGTTCCTCGCTTATTTCAGTTTATCCAGTGGGTGTATGCAACATCTTCAGCATGATAAGAAAGACATATTTCAATTATAACAGAGAGAGAGAGAGTTCTTGTTCGTACTATTGCACAGAAGAAGATGGGGAGTCTGAGTCGTATCCACTAGCGCTAATGAAAGGATTCCACTCACGCGCGTTCGGCTTGGTCTCTCATCCCAGTCTAGTACAGACTGGCATGCTTCGTTTGTGGAGTCTCACGTTCGAAAACTACCGACAAAAGCGCGCCTTTCGGCGTGACAACATAGAGAAGCACCAGGGCGATACTTTTAGTCAGAAAGCTGCGAAGCGTCGGAGGGTGCATTCTGCAGCGGTGAAAGAACGAGACCCGCGTGCACAGTCAGCAGCTGCCAGTAAAATAGTTAAGGCTCTTCATCCTTTATTTCGTCGCTCATGACCTTCAACAGAAGCATCTTGATGAAGTTGAAGCTCTCCCCTATATTAGAGGGAGTAAAGCAAAAGCTAAACCTAAAGGAAAAAAGCACCAATCTCCGCTAAAGTTTCATCCGAGTGTCTACGAGCAGCTAAGATGAGTCTCACTTCTCGACCTCGCGTTCGCTGCTGTGGGGATATGAGTCTGCAGTTGGAAGCAGAGGGGTTGTCGTTCCAAGAAAGATGGAAAGTGATGCAGGACTGGCGCGACCATCATGACAGGAAAAAGATTATACTCGGTTTTGGGCTTTTCGCGACTGCTATCACCAGGCTCGTTTCCCCTGTGTCGCTGCCTCCGTTCCTTCAAAAGAAAGTGAAAGCCGTGCTTGATGAATTCGAGCAGGAAGATCATGGTGCTGAAGAACATGCTGAAGAACTTTAAGGCTACCGCGGCCGAAGCATCCTCAACTAAGTAACATCTTCATCGATCCTGCCTACTTCGTTTTCTAGTCGAAAACTGAAAATAAGTGAGTAACAAACACAGTAACCGAGTATCTGAGGGTGAGACTGTTATCTAGGTTACTAGCTCTAAGAACAAAGCAGCAAGAAGAAGGATGGCCCAACATCAGCAGGAGACACCAGAGGAGCGACTACAGCAAAAGCGCACAATGACCATGCCAGCCTTCAGAATAGCTATGAAGATGCAGGTGGTCAAAGCGGAGGGGGCCGCGATCCGTATTTTGCCAAAACGTATCAACAATTAAAAACTGAAAATTATGAAGATGCCCCCCTTGGAATGCAAGCACAGCATATTACAGCTAGGGCTGAGCAAGATAGTACAACTAGTCGACATACTGGAGAAGCAAGAGCCGTGGAAAACGTAAAAGCGCTGGAGCAGTCAGAAGTCGCTCGTAAGGTTTTAGCGAGTAGTGAGAAGCAGTGGAATGCAGAAGAACGTGATACACTGCAATCCGTATATCATCCAAAAAGGGAAGAGCTATCCAGCGACAGAATGCAAATGACCCACGAGGAAAAAGAAGAAGACTTTTTGCAGGATCACCCACTTCATCCTAACAATAGAGGGATAGGGGGTGCCTCTCACCCTCAACAACACCTTGGCGACGCTTCCGAGCCGCTGCTTTGGGGTAAGCATAATCCCTGCGCCAGATTGTTTGTGGAGAGCTACGCGCCAGCTATTCTAGACCTCTCACCAGAGTGGAGCACGCTACTGTCCGCTTATCTTCTCTTACGGTATATTTTTATTAGTCAACAGTCACTATCTATTGGTGTGTGGTATCATGCTGAGTGGGTTTCCCTGCTGAGAGTTAGAAACCAATCATGGAAAAGATGCTGAGGGTGAATGCTTATGGGATATGATAAAAGCCTGACTCTGATCTTAAGGGAGAGCAAAAAGAGAGCCAACTCTTGATATCGGGATCAGGTTACCGAATACCAGAACAGTACAAAGGGGATGAAACATAGCGACAGCAACCAAGGGACTAGAGAAACAACAGCAAGGGACCCCACTCAACGAACTAGGGTAGAGCTAGAAGAGGTAGAAGCGACTTGACTCAAAAAACAGCTCTAACGCTGAGAAGCCAAGAATTGGACACGGCAGGTGCTTACTTTCAGCGCCACGAGTTCGAATATGCGAGCTACAATGCAGCCACATGCTTCACGGAACGGCAAAAGACCGAGACTCAGCGTTTCCATGATGCCAACACCTGTCTCCATCGTGAATTGCGGAAGCGAGTTGGTTCTTTATACGACAGATTTTTCGAGATCGATATTTCTGGAGCAGCAACGAAAAAACGAAAATTAAGTCATCCGCATCGTCCACTGGTATTTGTAATTATTCACTGCTCCATTCTTCCCTAACATTATTTGTCAACAGGCGAGAGCAAATGGAACCACGATGATGCTTCTGCAAGATGGATTTGTGGTAGTTCTTAGAACTTCTAAAAAAAGAAAATGAAGAGACGAAAAACAAGACCTTGGTAAAGCGCCTGAGATCGCTGTTGAGGTTGTATAAGCGTCGATATGAAAATGTGGACCTCCTACATGCGGGGAACCATGGTCCGAAAACCAATGCCAGAGGACGCAAACCAAAACTACGAAGGAAGTCAGCTCATCTTTATAATCTAGCCCAACATCTAGATCTACAACTTGCGCGTCTTTGTCTTACCCACCGCCCGCCCTTAGAAAATGTTTTCTATTTAGATCCCTAATTGGAATTTTTACTTTTAGTACTGGGGTTAGTCTACTAAACGACCTACAATCTAGTCCTTTCATCATTACTTAGGTTCCTATTCACGTAGGTACAGACACTACGATATCTTTTATAGAGTACAAGTAGGATGCCAAGCAGGGTTGTACCAAGATGGAAGTACAACCGAGAAAATGGAATTTGTACCCATTCTTTCCGTTTATCGAGTCTAATTGATTAACAAGAGACTACTTGCTATTTTCTAAGAAAGCCGAGCGAGATTCTTGCTCCTCCTTCTCTCGCGACGATCTGGAACTTGGAACTCAAGCGTGCAATCTGGGAAGGGTGTGCGCTGGCACAAGACTATTGTTTTCGAGAGGAAACTCGCTTTTTGAACAGAGTTTTGCTTCAGGTTGCGCCAAAAGACGCACCTCCGAGACTGGATCACCATGATCTGGAACGAATGCCGCCTACCGAAAGCTACATTGTATGATGCCACTCATTGAGAGCGAAGGTCTTCGTCTTCTAGTGGGAAAAATGGCGTTCCGCCTAAATAAGACGGGCCACGACTTAGTAAATGTAGTAAATGAGGGGTGGATCTTCAAGCGAGCGACATTCCCTTAACATCATCGACGTTCTCAATGAGTGGGAGCTCTGATACGTGGATAAGCAGACGACAGGAAAGGCTGCAAAAAGGGATAAGCAGACGACAGAGAAGGCTGCAAAAACAAAAAGGCAAACGGCGAAGCCAAAAGCAGAGCATACGGACGAGAAGCCAAAGGCTAATGCTCCTGAACTGCCTGGAGCTACATCTGAAGACGTTCCAGCTCGACAACGACACGAGGACAAAGACCTTGGCACTACTGCAACTACGCCAGAGAGAAAGTTCACGAGGCTTCCTCCAGACTGGAATTCGGCGCTGCATGATCAGTCGAAGAAATGCGTGAAGGATATGGAGGATGTGTTTTCTCCAAATTAGTCGTAGACCATCTAGGGTGCCCTGTTCGTTTTCCCCTTAAAACTAACTGGATAGGACTAGAAGCTGAGCGGGGGCCTCGATGGTCTCCCTAGATGGAAAAAGCGCCATTCATAAAGAGAACGACGAGTCGTGCACCTGGCGAGGGTTCTTCATCTGGCGAGAGTAGTTCTTCCGAGGATCTTCCTTCTGAGATGCAGCAGAGGTCGAAGTCGACTTCTGAGAAGTCGAAGGCTACTCCTGCTGCCCCTTTTACCGTTTGGGAGCCACCAGATACGTCGGGAATTCATCGGGCCTTGCTCCCATTTGCTTTGTCTCAAACGGATACTATGGCTTTTGTTCGAAACGTCACAGTCACACACATATTCTCTACATGTACATCTTCGCTCTTGTTATATTTTTAGTCTTCAGACCACACTTTCACTTTCTAATCGAGAATATCTATCTGTTGTAACTGACGAGTATCTAGTGTCTTGTCATGCAGCCACCACCACCTGCTACTCTATTGAGTCGTGATTTGGCCCCATTACTTAGGTAAGAATTGGACTGTATGTGTGAGGACCTACTTGGGCCCAGCAGTACAAGGGGATGACAAATCCACAAGGACTATCCTAATCCACAAGGACTATCCTAATCCACAAGGACTATCCTAATCCACAATGACTCTGCTTATCCTATCCTAAAAATCCACGCAGAAGATGACTCAACTGACAACTGCAGCTGTAGATCATTTTCGGGACTGGGTATTGAGGGTGTATGGTTTTGGTTGGACTCTAAGAATATTAAGGATAGTTATTTATGCTTATCACTATCGTCCCATGATGTGGACTATGCAGCGGAGTGGCCGCGCTCTCCCTGATTTAAAGGGAAAATAAGGAGGGCGCAGGGCAACTCACTTGCAACTCACTCGATTTTAGAGAGACTACCTCTAAGAGGAGGCAACTGTCGAATCCATGCGAAGATTTACACCAGGCACGAGCAACAGCAGCGTGGAGCATCCGTCGGGAGATTAAACAATGTACTTCTGCAATGCAATCCAGTCTACGCCTAGGTCTAGGACATGGGCGAGAAGCAGTTGGGTCGGCTCGCATAGAGTTACTCTTTGACAAAGCGCTTGAGGCTGTAAAAGGCGAGCATATAGTTAGACAACACACTACAGAGGACGAGGAAGTAAAAACGGATATGTCCGATGTCGCCATAGCTGCACAAGAATTGCAGTTCGAATCAACATCAAAAACAGAACTGATGCAAGTCCTTAAAAAAGACGCAGACCTCGCAAGAGAGGTGGCGCGTTCGCAAATGGGGCACCCCAGACAAGAAAAGGATCTGGGAGAGCAACGGGAGGATCTTCACGGGCAGGAGGATGAATCTCTACGCATGGAGAATCTCTACGCATCCGATGGATTAGCGAGCGACCCTCTGTTTTTGATTCATTCTGCCTCCGTTGAGGAGTTATCGGCTCCTAGTAGAGCAGACAAGTTCTTGGGAATCAAGGACAGTCCATTTCGCTTTTCAGTTGCGGTGCAGGACTTTGCCACTTTCCCCGATCGCGAACGGGTAGAACACTTGCAAGCACGCGCATTCATTCAGTTTGTCTTCAATACGATTTGGAAACTTCCTAGTCGACTGGACGCAACGTTGCATGTGTATCGGGATCAGGAAGTAAAAGTTTTTTTGGAGCCATTAAGATAAAAAAACTCATCATCCTCAAATTCTTGACATGGAATTTAAAAATTCTACCTCACTTCCAGCTAGCTAGTTCACTAGATATCTTTAGCTATCTAGTTAAATCGAAGGGCTGGGATGCGGCGGATGAAGTTGGTGCTGGCGACTGCAGCTTTGTTGGCTTGCCATCAGGGCTCAGGATGATTTTCCTCTCGAAATGGTGCCTCAGTGTCTTCAGAGTCGCAAACTATGGCTCTCTTCAGTGCTGTGGATCCACCTGGATCCACAGCACAAGAAAGAGCCATAGTTTCAGACTATCCAGATCTTGAGCAATCAACTTCAGAGAATTCTCATCCAGAGCCTTGTCGCAAGCCTTCCAAAGCTGCAGCCGCCATCGCCTCTGGTCGCCAGCCACTCCCAGCCCTTCAAGTTAACTAGATAGTTTAAACTAGCTAAGCAGTTCAGATAAGTTAGCTTTCTTTAGAAATTTTTTTTTCCAGGGCATGGAAATTTGAGGATGATGAGTTTTTTTATCTTAATGGGAGCGACCCGAGTGGGTGCACCACGACGGGTTTCCCCGCCCAAAGCTAAGATGGCAGGAATCCTTCGAAAAAGACGCTGAGCATGTTTCCCGAGTTAACCGCGTTCACAGCGGAATTCATCCTGGACATCCGGGAGCACTCATCCAAAGCTGTACATATATCCAGAATCATTTATGGCTGTTGTGTTGTGTATGGTTCTGGTATTTGGTAACCTGAATTTGATCCTAAGGGAAATCACGTGGGTAATCAATCTTGTTGGAGAAGATGAATAAGATTGTCCAAGGATAAGAAAACATAGAAATAAGATGATAAGATTGGTCAACAAGAAGGTGAAGAAGATGAATAAGGAATCCACGACGTGAATTACTTACTTACAAGTCGCCGGCCATGTCGTTAGGCCTTTGAAACAAGCACGCCCAGCACGTTTGTGGGCGGGCAAACCCGTACGCGGGTGGAACTGTGTGGGGCCTTGGGTAGAAAAGCCCACCCATGGGCGTGGTGGTGGGTGGGTGTGGTGGTGTGTGGGTGTGGTGGTGTGTGGGTGTGGTGG